>VDFB02058242.1:329962236-329993132 GCA_007258455.2 Sequoia sempervirens
ACAAACAAGAGAATAATTTTATTATTTAGAAAATGGAGCTTCTTACATGCGGAGGATCTCAAATCCCCACGTTCTACAACATATACAAGCTACAGAAAGCTACAGATTAACCCTTTCGCAATATGCGAGCTTGTCCCCAAAAAGTTACCCAAAAATTAGAAAACCCGCCCATAAATAGAGCTCCTCAGTAGTTTGGAGCCAAAACAACATTCAAATTGAGTTTAGGCGGTTTGAGCTGAAAATTCCCTGCTTATGAGTTCAAATTTTAAAGAGCATTTGCAATTGTATCTTCTAGAGAATCATCAACTTCGAGGCCATAACTTTGATCAGGGACTAGATTTAATGGTAGTTTGAACGTTGGAAAGGTCTCAAAGTCAATAACGTGCATGAAATCTGATATGCTAATTTTGGAAAGTTTTAGGGCTGTTTTGGGAGCTCTAAGTTCCTCAAATCTAACTCAAAAGATTTTCAGGTGCAAATATGGGAAACTAAAACTACAATATATTTCAACCCAGGAACCGAAAATAAAAATCGTAAATTGGGAATTTCATTATGATGAAAAGGGTATCCAAAAATATAAAAACATATAAAAATTGAGAAACTTGAAATTTAACTATTTTTGGGTGATGCAAGATTTCCCTTACACAACTGGATGCTCCTGCATCATATATGTTGACTAACACAATTTTTTTGTAGGGCTATTCCTTCCTAATACATGTAGATGTTGATTTGTGGTATTTGTGCATGTAGGAGATATGCTATAGAAGGATTTAGAATAGATGAAGTACCAATATAAGGGCTATCATCCACCATCAAAGATATTCACTCCATATGAAAAAATTAGAGATACTTACTTGGGCCATGTGGACATGGATGAGTTCAAATGCAAAATAAACAATGATGAAACCAAAACTTGCATGGCTAGAGCTTTGGAAAATTCAAGATTGGTGGAAGTTGTTGCATTCCCCATAGTTGTTCAATCTCTAGAGTTGGTGCTAACTTGTGAAAAATATTACAATCATAAAACTCAAAAGGTTTTGGGGTCGACGGGAGTTCCTTTGGATGTAACTACATATATGATTAAGAAAATATTAAGGATTCCTGATAAACCTGAATATGAGGCCATAGATATGAAGAATTTCATCAAATTTTTTTATGAGTATGAGGTAGAAAACATCAATTACATTAATAATAATATGTTGTTCCATCCAAGGAAGGTAGTTGTTAAGATGGCTAGGTCCAACATAGAGCTGAGTTCAAAGAGGACATCAAGGTTTTTATTGTCCTATTAAGCATGGTGTTTGGATATCAACATGCTTGATACTTCTACCCATGGATGGTGAAGTTCATTAAAAATATCAATGATGCCACCAACAAGGTTGACTGGACCAACATCATAAGTGACATCATTCATGATCATCTGAGCATGGTGCTCACAACTTTCAAATTTTATATGACCTCTTACTTGGTATACTTGTTGGCTTCTCAAGCCTCATTCTTAAGAATTGACAGAGTGGGATCCTTTCAATTAGGAGAAGTTACAATTCATGAACATTATCCTCAATTGAAGCTAGAGGATAGCTATAACCATTTTTATGTTGTTAATGATAATTTTATTTAGTCAGTTATCAGAGGACTAGAGGGAGATTTCTCTAGGAGAATCTCCAATGAAGCAATGGAGTCCTTGAAAGGAATTGGAAACTAGTACCTCCCATTTAAAACCTTTTGTTACATTAGGGTGACAAGCTTTCATTAGATTCCCTATAAACTCCCTAGGTATCCATCTAAAAAGATGATTTTATTAGAGATTTGTAGAAGAATCATTAAAGTCCACCATCTTATTTCTGGGAAACATAAGTCCTGATTCAACTTCCCCATCTAGGTAGGGGTGTATTCTTGTACCAAAATGCAAAATTCTAAAGGACCTGATGTGGAAATGTCTAAGTACAACTTGGTAGTATATAATGATGTTAGGGCTAGATTTGATCTAATTGGAAAAATTAACAAGGTAATGGGAACTTACTTCATTCATGAGCCAAAGTTTGAAGACCATTGGGAAAATTATGAAGAAGACTACGAGATCTTGATGAATGATTACTATATATTAACAGTAAATTTAATCAAGCATTGCACAAAAGCTCGTATGTACAAGGAGAAAAAGGGTGATGGAAATATCCTTGACCTCGCATATCATGGCCAAAATTTATAATCAACCTATTTTCAATGAAGACTGCTTAGTCAATGAAAATGATGATATCAAGACTAGAGCATAGGAGGTTATAACTCATTCTCTTCGGCGGTTGAAGAGACCATTCCCTATGATGAAATTACCAACATCTACAAAGGAGGCTAAGAAGAAGAAGGGTGAAGGTTCATCTTCTACAACTACCAGAGAATGACCCTCACCTACTACAACCACAAAGGAAGGGCCATCCACTACTACTGCTCCAACCAAGAAAAAGACTAGGGGTGAACCTACTAAGAATACATGGAAGAAAAGAAAAGAAAATGATCCTATTACTATGGATACTGGTGAAGAGGAGCCTAAAGAAGGATACTCTGGTTTGTAATAAAAGAACTAGAGAGGCCATCAAAGAAAGGGATTCCCAAATGTAGGCCGAGAAAACTTATTCCTCAACTCCTCCTCATGAATCACCATTACCTTCAACACCTCCATCACTAGAAGATAAACCTCCAAATCATCCATCTAATACACCACCATCTCCTCCTCCTCCACTAAGGTGAACCACCTCATGTGGAATAAATACCTATTAACAAAACATTGGAGGAGGGAGAAATAGAGAAAGAACCTCCAATAGAAGAAGATGCATAGAGAGAACCTCATACAAACGAGGTTCATGTAGAAGAGGTTCATGAAAATAAAGTACATATGGAGGAGGTTCATGCTAAATAAGTACCTATTCAGGAGAACATACAAGAAGAGCATCTAGAGGAGGAGGTTGACAAAATAAAGGAAGTACATGAATAACAACCTCAGGAAGAGGAAGTGCATGAAGAGAGAGTCTTGGGAGAAGAGGAAGTTGTGCAAGAATCTAGATAGAGGGATGCCGAATGAGAAGATGATAATGAAGGATCCCACAAAATAAAAGACCTCACCTCTACCAAAAGGGAAATGTTTGCTACTGTGCCAATATGGTTAAATCAGACCATCCAAAGAAGACATCAAACATACATAGAGAGCCCAAAGAAAAGTATAAGCATATTATCAAAGGCTCTCTAATCTCCAATGCATAGAAAAAAAAGAGCTTGAAGAATATTGACCATAACAATGGATGAACATGGAAAAACAATAGGAGAGATAGTTGAACCACTGGTCAAAAAATTTGAGTTTGAGGTAACATATGAAGATTACTAGATTTGACAAGTCGATCTAGGAGTCCATACTCAAGAAGGGGAAAAAAAATCTCTCTAGATGTTTGTGTCTGTAATTTTGAAAAGAATACAAAAGGATGAGAACACCAAAGAAGATTTGAAAGCTCAAGTAGCAAAACTCACAACTTGTATCAATAATTTAATTGGACCTATTGATGTTGCACATATTGAGTCTGCATTTCAGGATGCTTTAAAAGGTGAGGTAAAAATTTGACCTGGATGGATGGATCCCTTCAACCCAACAGTGGAATAGAGATTTTTTGACTTTAGCAGACAAAGTGTTAAAGGATCTAATAAATTCTTATCACTCTATTAGTGATGAAGACATTTTTTCTCAATAAATTGAGTTGAGCTTCGATGAGGAATTATTGTTTTGGGAGGATTACATCCCAATCTTGTACCAAATGAATGAAACATCCATGGAGGAACTCTTGAAAGTTGTAGTAATTGAAGGAGAGAAGGATCAACTCCTAGTATGGGTAAGGGAAATAGAATTCTAGGTGAAAGTTTTGAATAAGTGCAAGCTCAAGTTGAATAAAGAAAAAAATCCAAGAAGAGCAAGCAATGAATAACACTCACAAGGCAATAGAAGATTTGGTTTGTACATTTTAGGATACCCATGTAATGGTAAGACAACATAACAAGATGGTGGAAGAACAACAAGGACAAATGTAGGGACATGTGACATAGGAGGGCATTGAAAAAATGGTGAATAAGAGGGTCAAAATCCAATATCTAAAGGAAGAATTGGAAGCCTTCAATAGTATACATCAACAAATGGAGAAAACAACATTCAATCAAAAGGTAAAAATGCAGTTTCATAAAGGCCCAACAATGGGGAGAATGAATGAAGTGGTGTAAACATTCATTGAAAACCTCCCAAAATAGTTGAAGACAAGAAAAAGGTCATTGTTGTTGATGTGTTTTGATGTTTTAATAAAAAAATGCAAAATTCTCACACCCAAATATAAAAAATATAATTTGGCATTAAAGACTTTGATAATTGCTGACATAAAACCCACACCCAGGTGAAAAATGAAAGGATGGCATTAGAATTTTGGAACATTTTAGTTAGATGGTTTAATTTATTTTATTTTACTTTTAGTTCATGAATTTAAGCATGTTGAATTGAACTCTAACTGGGGGGCCTAGTTTCACTTTTATATAATTTTCAGTTTGCTTTTAGTTAGAAATCAAGTGTTGGAGTTAGTTCCAATTAGCTTTTTATTAAGATCCACAATTTTAGGAAGATAAATCTCTATATAATTTTGATTCTAGATCATTTAAAAGGATATGCTTTTGATTTAATTTTCCACAAACAAATAATACAATCTCAGTGTTGCCTGCTAAATTTGTAGAAATATGGATTATTGTTTAATCAAAGGGTTATGCCTATTTTGTATGCATCTTGATTTGGCATCATGGTGATGGTATGGATGTTTAATCTCTTGATCTAAATTGTAAATTTAATGAAATCTTGTTGGTAATTGTAGAATTAAGTAATATTTCATCTCAGATCTACACATGCTTGACAACGTTCTGATTTGATGAGATCTGAAAATCTTATGCCTGCAATATTTCCTCATAAGATTACTTTTTTGTTATTAATAAATGTGTAAATTGATATTTATATTAATAGTGGTTTGTGTGAACCCTAATCCTATACCTGCACAAGCACAAGAAACAAACACAATGTTAGATCAATATGCAAGTTATAACTAAGATTCCCCATGGAATTCATCTACAATGCTCAAAATAGGAAAGAAATGAAGAACAAAACAAGAAAAGCAATGAAATCCTAATTAAGCAAGCAAACTCTTGATCCCATGGGGGTATCGGTGCCAATTTGATGTGAAAATTGGCCCTTTACCAACTCCTATGATGCAATGTTGGTGAGTGATGCACTTTGATGTTGATTCAATTGAGTTCCATGATGAAAAATCGGCATAACCTAGCTATAAACTTGAAAAAATGGATGAAGATGAAATTGAATATAGTAAGTTTAATCAAATTGTGGATGATCAAATGAGGAGAGAAACCTATTATTCATAGAAAGAAAAGATGGAGGAATGATCAAATTGAAGCAATGTGGGATCATTCAACACCCAATGAGGAGGTGCCACTTGTCAAGATGTGAATGGGCAAAGGATGTGCACATTTTGATGAATGTGCCCATAAATGAAATTAGGTGGAATTTGAAAAATAGAGAAATGACATGTAAGAGGGAAAAAAAGAATCACTTAAATGCCACTTGGCTCAATGCACAAGGACATGAAAGAAGGAATAAATGTTTTGTTGGAAGGACAAATCCACTTGGATGGATTTCAAATTTGGACTTGAATATTCTCTAAAAGATGCCAATTTGAGAGAAAATAGAGATTTAATAAATGAATTAAATGTATTTTCATGTGCAAGTGGAAAAAGCTAGAGGATGGGACATGGATTAGAATTAAATTAATCAAGAGTTAATTAATTTAATGAGGGATTAGATGATGTGACTAATTGATTTAGATTTATGGGTTGATTTAAATTAAAATGAGAAGAATGTGATTTAGAGACTAATTAAATAAAGATTTTGATTTATTTAATTAAAGGGGATGAATGTTAGATTAAATTAAATAATTTTTAATTTATTTAATTTAATAAAGTGACTTTAGAGATTTAATCAAATAAAATGAATTATTTAATTAAATAGAGACATAGGGTTAATTAGATCAGATTGATTGATTTAATTACAAGAGAGAATGACTTAATCAGATACATGATTATTTATTTAATTAAGGAATGAAGAGTGATGAAAAGCTAAGGGGATGATCTAGGTTGAAACGATATTAGTTAATCAAGATCAAGTGTGTAATGCCAATCAGTATATTTTACATGTCTACAGTTTGAAGATTTCATTTAAACATACATAAATGATTGTTGAAACACATTTTTATCATTATTCGATTGACTTAGATTTTATTCTAAACATCTTATTACTCTATCTCTTTTGACTTTTATTTAAAAAATCAGTTACAAATATTTGAAAGAGAATTGAATCAATACAAATTTGTTGTAGATCTAAAATGCAGTATGTTTTTTGAAGTATTAAAGTTATCATTTTATGATTGCATGTTATTTCCAGTAAGCTTAAAAGCTAGGCCCCTTATAAAACATGTTGACAATGAACACTATGTTGTCCCACACGACAACGAACTAGTTATAAAGGAACCTTGGAGGAGTTTTCTAATTTTCAAGAGAGGCAATAAACCTTTATTTCCTAAAGAGTTGTAAGTGATTAAAACCGCCCTCAACAGAAATTGGCACTAGAAGAAGGGCCCGACATTAGAAAAACTAGAAAATATCATATCATTTTCCTTGGACAAATATCATATAATTCTCAGATCTTCTCCAAGCAAGGAAGGTCTAACTGAATTGATCCAACATAGGAAAACCAAGAGTGACAAGGCTAAAACTAGAGGTGGAATTTCTAATTCTACAACCTCCTCATTAAATCTAGGTCCAAAATCCTTGCTTATAATTCTGGACAGACCCCATAACATAATTTTTGTATGTTTAGAATCATAGATGGTATATTTTACAGTAGATGAAAGTTCCTCTCTAAACATAATAGGAGCTCTACATGAGTTGTCAGAAAACCTAGAAAAGTTTTGCCCCAAGTTTTTATATGGTGAATCTTAGACAACTGAAGACCACATAAAAACTTTAAAGGAAATCTACAATAGAGTGTAGATATCCCATCAGGATATGGTCTATTAATTGTTCCCATATTCATTAGGGGAATTTTCCTATAACTGGTACCTAAATATACCTAGAGGAGGAATCCATACATGGGAAGATCTAGAGGAAAAACTCCTCAACCAATTCAAAGTATACACAAATCCAACCTTCTATACCATCAATTCATATCTTGTAGGAAAGAGGATAATGAACCAATAAGCATCTATAGCACAAGGCTCCATATAACATACAAAATATTGCTAGATCCATACAATATATCTGAATTGGCAGCAATACAAACTTATATTCCTAAATCCCTTCACCAGTCTATTCTTGAGAAGATTGTTGATAGCTGATAGAGATATATTGGATAACATATATAATGAATCTATCACTTTCTTCCAACAAATGGATCTACAAGAAGGCAACATTTCTTGATCTCTACCATCTCTTGGCCTACTAGGAATGGTAAATCAGATCCATGCTATAAATAATGCCTTAAGTAATTGCACACCCCTAATGAATCCTATTCTAGGAGTGGAGAATACTTCATAAATTTTTTTATCCTTTCCATCCACAATCCAATGGACCCATGACACACCCACACTTACATATCTAGGTTATAGACAAGAAGACAATGTTTCCAATGGAACGAGATAGTTAGGGAGAAATTTCTTTGAAAAACCCACAACACTCCAAGATTAGGGAAAAAATTCTCAAACAACTTCTAAGTTCGAATCAATGAAAAAGATGCTATCACAGGTAACAAATTAACTCACTTTCCTAAGAGTTAACCCTCCTCATGTAGGAAATAGCTATAATAAGGATCATAACCAAGATATTGAAGACTTTCAAGGAAAAAGATTCAATTCACAATGACAAAATAGACCATAAAATACAAGGCCTAATAATGGGGGGGTTCCCAGCCCCTTAGGAAGTGCCAATATGGCCAATTCCATAGATGCCAATGGTTGTAGATTTAACAAGACTTTTGACCACAATGAGGATAGCTATCTAGAAATGTAGAGAATTTCCAACCTCGTGCAAGGGAATAACTAAAACCTATCAAACAATATGAATGCCATGATGGTAGATTCCTTTGACTTATTTAATGAAGAAAACTTGGGTCAATGTTCTAAAGAAGAGGAATTCACTTTCACTTTTAAGAACAAAAATGAACCAAAAAATACTGCACTTTTTGCTTTCCAGCAAAATAGAAACACTCACAATCTGAGATGTAGAAAAGAACCATTGACTAATGGGATTCCACCCAAATCAAGTCCAACTCCTCTAGACCCTCACATGGATAACAATCCTCTCACTCCTAAGGCACCATTCAAAAGAATTTATAGATTCAGTGGCTTTCAAACTCATAAATTTTCTAGCCCAAGTGAGGAAAAGTACAATGTTGTAGAGGACTTAAAGAAGAACAAAGCTAACATTTCCATTTTTGGTATGTTGTAGCACCATCCTACTCAGAAATAAGGATTAAAAAAATCAATAGACAATTATAAAAGTGCTTCTATCAACCCTCCTTGGAAGGACAAAGGTTAAGCCTTGAGCTCATCAAATGCTATGACTATAGTTTTTAAAGGTGAGACTAGAATCCCTCCATTTCTATTAATAGTATGCATGTTTGGAAAAAATGTACATAATTTTTTAGTAGATTTCAGAGAATAATGTAATATTATACCATACTCCATATGTCAAAAGCTAGGAGTAACACCTAAGCCAACAAATAGAGTTGTGGTACAATTGGAAAAAATTGAAGTCAAGGTCATACCTAAGAATTGAAAAAAATTCATGTATAATTAACCTCTGACCTTAGATTCTAGGAATACTTTGACATACATGTAGTAGATATTCATGAAATGTATGAAATTTTGCTTAACTTAGAGAGTGGACCAAGAACTTAAGAGGTGGTTCTCAATCAAATTCAGATAGCTCTTGCTGCCATGGAAGGGACTCAATAATTAGATTAATCTTGATGTTGAGCCTAAGTTAATACATGTAATAATTGAATACAATGCTCCAAATGAAGTTACATTCATAGATTTGGACTTAGGTGTGTACAAGATGAATGATATCATGATGATATCTTTAGCAACAAATGAATAAGCAGATGCAAATAGTCCCATCAGAGGATTGCAAGAATTCAAAACCTTTGACCATATATTTCAAGAATTTTTGAGAAAGATGTATGATTACATGAATAATCTTGGAAAATATGTAGATACCTCTATACTTTTGTTGCTAGGTTGGTGTTGAATCCATGATACATACTTTTGAATTTTCCTACCTAGCTTGCCAAGATGTATTAGCAAGGGTAAGAATGATACACTGCCCAAAGTTGAAAGATAGTGATTCAGGAGCAACCACAATATCAAATGAAAGTTTTGAATCACTAAATTATCAGACCTCAAAAGATGAACATAACACAGAGGAAGAGGCTCTTATACTCCCTTGAGAGGAACCCGTGGAAAGGAAAAGCCTATGGTCTACTAAAGAAAACTCAATTTAAATTAAGAAGAAAATAGTAATGAATCATGGTACTTCCAGTTAGAGTGACATTCCTATGAATAGAGAAGGACCACAAGGACCGGTCCCTGAAAAGAAGACCATGTGGAAGCTTAGATTTGATGGATCTAAGCACAAATAATGGAATTGAGTTGGAGTTGAGTTGGTTAATCCACAAGGGAAGTCATTTCTATGTGATTTTAGATTGTATGTTACCTACACCAATAACACAACAAAGTATAAAGCACTGATAAGAGGATTGCTACTTGCTCATCAAAAGAAGGTAAAGCATCTATTTGTGGAAGGGGACTCTCAACTGCTCATAAGGAAAGTAAGAAGTCAATATTCTTGCCATGATAAAATATTTTCTTCCTATAGAAATAGAGTGTGGGATCTAATTGAAGGTTTTGAAGAATTTAACATAAAGTCCATCCCTAGAAGAAGGAACTATGTTGTAGATGCTCTTCCTGCCTCAATTAGTTCTCTATAACCTATGACTAGATCTCATTTGAAATGATCCTTTATTGAGATGGTGCTTGTACTAGTCATTTCAAATAATACTACCAAATTCTAGGTATTTGAGGACAACCAACACATCCTTGAGTTCATTACCAACTCTAGGATTTTTGTTGCCCATATTATCAATGAATCTGAGAGGGATCCATTTGAAGAAGTGGAAGATGGTACAATCAGTTTAAAGACCAATGCTATCCCTAAAGGGATGGTTTCCTTGGAAAGGATGTTTGATCCTGATAATATATCAAAGTCCCAAAGGTCTACTTTAGGTTCAAATGGAGGCAAGTGTGATCTCCATAACTTAAGAGATGAGTTAGATAAAATCAAAGTATCCATTGGTCAAGTATGTACTTCAGAAGAAAGGGATGGTATAATCAAAGCCTTGAAATATTATAGAGAGGTGATCTCTTGGAGTTAAGAAGAGTTGACGACTTATGATACCTCTATAATTACTCATATTATTTCTTTAAAAAAGGAAACCAAGCCTTTTAGACAAAGGCAATTCCTAGTCAACGCTTTGTTAGAACCATTGATACAAAAGGAAGTCCAAAAGCTATTAAGTTCTAGAATTATCTACCCGGTGCGACATTCAACCTAGGTGAAAAATCTAGTGCCTGTACAAAAGAAGAATGGATAAATTCGGCTATGTGTGGACTTTTAAACTTTGAAACAAGCTTTCAAAAAGGACAACTATCCATTACCTTCACTAGATGAGGTCTTATAAATAGTCAACAAATCACAAATTATGTCATTCTTGGATGGATACATGGGGTGCAACCAAGTGATGGTTCATGAAGAAGATAGGCTAAAGACTGCTTTCACCACTAAGTGGGGAACCTGCACATACTAAAGAATGCCATTTGAACTCATCAATGTTGGAGCCACTTTCCAAAAAGCAATGGATATATATTTTAAGGGGATAATTGGAAAGTGTATTTTTATATACATGGATGATTTGATGTTGTTCTAAAAAAATAGAGTTGATCATTTGAGTGACTTACACAAAATACTATAGAGATGCAAAGAATCAGGTATTTCGCTAAATCCCAAGAAATGCATTTTCAGATAATAAAAGGAAAGCTCTTAGGGAATATTAATTATGAAAAGAGTATTTCCATAGATGTTGATAGGATTAATTCCATACTAAATTTACCACTACCAAATAGCAAAAAATAATTGAAATCTTTCTTTGGAAAGATTGATTTTGTGAGGAAATCCATCAGTGGGTTTGTCAAAATTATGCATCCTTTGAATGATATGTTAAAGAAGGATGCAAAGATTGAATGGAATTTAGAAGCAAAGAAATATTTCTAGGAGATAAAAGGAGTCATAACTAGTGCACCTATGTTGGCTAGTCCAAATTACACCAAGCCCTTCAACATTTACACTTTCACCTTAGGAAATTCTTGTGCTATCATTTTAACTCAGAAGGGTGAAGAGGGTGATGAAAGGCCAATATCCTTTATGAGTGGACCATTAAAAAATGTAGAAGTGAGATAGCCTAACTTGGATAAATATTCATTTGATTTAGTGAAAGTTGTAAAGAATTCTCAACACTAAATTTTAAGGAGCAAAGTGATAGAAATAGTTCTCAATGATGCACTCAAATCCATGCTAATGCAAAATGAGATTGGAGAATGACGAGGGAAGTGGATGAAATTTTTGTAGGAGTTAGATATGGAGATACAACCTATGAAGTTGGTGAGAGGCCAAGGGTTGTTAAAGACACTAGCAAGGATAAATTAGCAACTGGTATGCCAATAATATACTCAACAAGATATCACTTCCAATGACTGGTACAAAGACATCATCCAATATTTGTTAGAAAACAAATGCTCATATAGCATGAATGTAGTCTCTAGAGACATGCATTAAGAATTAAAAGTCAAGCATATATGATAAAGGTTGGGGTATTATATAGAATAAATTATGAAGGCATCTACTTGAGATTCCTAGAGAAGCAAGATGATGGTTCAATCTTGATGAAATTTCATGACAAATTTGGCATTAGTCACAGTTCAACTGAAGCAACTGCTTATTAGCTATTGAGGGAAAGATATTACTAGCCAACTTTGTTTAAATATGGCTACCAATATGTAAGGACTTGTCACATATGCCAGAAAACAAACAAAAGGGAGAGAAATGCACCCATGCTACTATGGCTTATACATGAGGTACGCCCTTTCACCCAATGGCGCTTGGATTTTACTGGAGTGATGCATCCCCACTCATTTGCAGGGCACATGTTCATTTTGGAAGCTACTGACTATTGCACAAGGTGGTCTAAAGAAATTTCTTATAGATAAAGCACAACTGATATGGTAATTAAATTCTTAGAGGAGCACATAATGACCAAGTTTGGAATGTTATTTTCTCTAGTATGTGATAAAGGTCTCAATAGGCTTTTGAGCATAAGATTTATTTAAAATAATCATCAAATTACCATCCTTAGGGTAATGGAGTCATAGATTTGACTAATAAGAACTTGATATGTGTCATTAAGAAATTGTTAGATAAAAATCCCAAAGAATGGCACTCTCACGTCAAAATTTCACTACGGTCCAACATAACTAGAATCAAGAATACCTTAGGGACATCCCCTTATCAGTTCCAGTCTATGGTTTAGAAACCATATTCCCCATGAATCTTAGAATTACAACTTTAAAATTCATGGAGATTTATCTAGATTTAGATGATAAAGTTCAGGTTAGGTTGCTTAACCAGTTGAATTTGGATGAAAAGAGAAATGTGACTCTCAAGCACGTTTCAAAACATCAAGTTGTTGTCAAGCGATGGTTGATAAAAGAGCTAGAATAAAATATTTTAGGATATCAAATATTGTCCTTCTATGGGACAATTCCAATGAAAAGAAAGGAAACCATTTGAAGTTTGATAGAATTTGGACGTGCCCTTACCAAATATCTTAAATCTTAGGAGAAAACACTTTCGAGGTTAGAACTATTACTGGAGAAATCACCCCATTGCATGTCAATGGGTAGTTTCTCAAACACTATTTTGGATCCTGAGAATGAGGATTACTCCTTCCTGTATATTATTAGAATTGGTTTTGTTGCTTTGTTTGGTTTTTTTGTTTCTTTTGTTGGTTGTCTCATTTTTTCCTATTTTGTTGTGTTCCATTCTTCATCTGTTTGTGGGTTTTGTGAGTGATTTGGCACCAAATTTCAAACATGAATATGATTCCTATGGTATTTATATTTTTAGACATTTTCCTTATTTAAACTCAAAGGTATACTAATATGTTATTAAGCTTCAAAGTCTTAGATGATCAGATGTATTGAAGTTATTAAACCTCTAAATTTAGCTACCTATATCTTACCACTTACAAATTAAGTGAATCAAGATTTGGATTTAAGATGTGTAGCAAGGGCCTTTGAACTCAAGGAAATCCAAAGATGGTGTCTTTCTCAAAGACCACTATCATTCCCAGCCCAATATTGGGTGATAGCCTGGAGAAAAGATTACAAGGAAAAAAAAAAAGAAATGGAAAATCAAGAATAAACTACAAATGGGTGATTCAAATAACTTCTATCTAGGCAATGGATGCTTGGTTAGTAGTAGAGCTATGTTTGAGAGAATTAGAGGTATCTCTGTTAGGGCTATGGATGCTTGGTTAGTAGCATAGCTATGCCAAGGCCACACCAACTAGGCCTCAAAATGGAACAAATAAAAGATTATACATGTGAATAAGATAGTTGGGAGAAAGGAAAGATCATAAAAATCATCTTAGTTCATACGTCATTCTATCACATCCTCACCATTTTTTGAAGTAAGTTATCATATACACACACTATGAGACTCAGGTATTCTATTTTGATGGGTGAATTAGTAGAGATACTTGTTGAAAGTATCAGTAGTTGGTTTTTTCATTGGTGTCAAGTGTATGAGAAGAAGAATGTTGCAAGAGCATGTGTTGTCTATGTTGTTGCATTGATGATGCTTTGACTAGTTGCATTATGTTATCATTAGTAAGCTACTGGTGTCAACCTCTAGTGTTTCTTTGATAAGCTTATGTCTATGTATGTATAGTTGAGGAAGTAATGAAGATGATGAGGATGTGTTTTTGGTCTTGGTTTCCAGGTACTTTTGAAAAAAAATAATAAAAAGAGGAAACTGTGAGTTGTGTGTTTTGGGTTAAAAAGTAGTGTTTCGGTGTTGCTCCACATTTATTCTAGGTTCAAGATATACCTATACATTTTAGATATGTTTATCAGAGGTATTCAAAGGTGTTGTATCTAGAATTTGGTGTGATGGATCATTGTGCAAAGGAAGGTGTGTGAACTGTGTATTGTAGAGGTGTTTGGGATAAATGTTTTTGCTCTATGTTTATTTGTAGTTTGGTTTTAGGTCTTGTGGATTTGTAAGGAAAATTAGATGCGGAAAAAAATTCTCCTAGCGTCAATACCTTAGGGAAGAATGCAGATACACTTTAAAATTTACAATTATAGTCCAATTAAGATGAACTATGAAGCAGGTAACAAAAACAAAGTATTTGACAATCACACATGAACACCAGATATACGTGGGAAAACCCTTATGGGAGAAAAACCCACCACGCCAAGAGAAATCACTTTGTATTATAGTAATGAAGATTACATACAAATGCCAGACTTATCTTTCTGGTGTCATTAGACAGCAACATTCACCATGAACATTATTGTATAGGAACCTTCGAGTTACAGTCTACAGAATAGAATTCATCCACTGATACAATCACTCAACAATTTGTTGATTCAACCAACGAACTAACAATCCAACTGATCACAAACTGCAATCACTAAGTATATCCATGGTGTTTCCTGTCTTTCGAACTTCCTCATAGAACCATCACAACCGATTGTCTTCCAACTGTTCAGATTCAACTTCTCCTATTGGTCCATGAGACTCCACATAGGACGGTCAACATAATTCACATTGTGTTGGCATCTCGGTGAGACACTAACGATGTCTCGCCGATGCCACATAACCTTCATATCGACGTCGCCAAGAGTTATCGTAGTTTCCAAGATGTTTCACCGAGCTTACAACATGTATCAGCTTTAGATTTCCTTTCGGAAAGAGTATCGCTCTCACCAAGACATCTCAATGAGCCTTCTTGTGTTACACCAAAACATCAAGCAGTTGGGGATACCTATCGCTATCGCCAGGACCTCACGCCGAGTCACCAAAGGTCATACCAAATTCATTTGTCATATCGAGCTCCAAAAGATAGTCGGCAAGACATACCAATATCGCCAAGAGGTTTCTTTGAGATCTCTATTGTCACCCTAAAGCTATCAACAGTTGCCAAGACATACGCCCTTTGCCGAGAGATCATACTGAACACATATAAGTTACCCCGATAGCCTTAGGCTATCGGCAAGACATCCTTTAGTCGCTAAGACCTCTCTTCGAGACTCTTTGTGTTACCCTGAATGAATGCGGTTGGTGTGACTTTCTCACATCGGTAAGACTTCTTACCGATAGACCACAAGATACGCCGAAGACTATAACATGTAACATACTATCGGTGAGACACTTATCATTTGCTAAGATTTCTTAGCAAACCCTTAGTGCTACCTTGATGATTCCAAGTGTGTCCCTGTCAGCAAGACTTTAACTCTTTGCTGGGACTTCTCACTGAGCCACTACAGGTTATCCCAAAACCCATGGTCGCCATAAGTCTCCCTGATAATGATTGAATGGCTTGTCGGCCAAAGATCTCCATGAGCACTAAGAGGTCACACCGAACACTCCTTGTCACAGCGATAGGGACCAAAGTGTAATTGTTCGGTGAGACAAAAGGTAGGTCACAGCGACCTGAACAAACCATGATGATAAAAAATGCTTGTCAGCCAGACATGATAGATGTCACACTGACTTGGCTCTAATGGAGGTTTTAGCCTGTGATTATTGAGGCATATTTCCAATAATATCCTACTTGATGAAGATCACACAGGAACCTCTAGAGCACAACATAACTTACTGAAAATCATGGGCACTAAGGCCCATTGAACTGGCACACCACCTAAACTTGTCTGTGCTCACTGGCTTTGTCAATGAATTTTCAACATTCTCCAAAGTATCAACCTTTTCCAAACTGACCTTTCCATCCTCCACCATATCTCATACAAAGTGGTACTGCACGTCTATATGTTTCATCTTGGCATGGAAAGTAGGGTTCTTTTCCAGACAAATTGCACTCTGACTGTCACAGAAAATAGTTATTTCCCCTACATCAAAACCAATGTTAGAACACAAACGTTTCAACCAAACTACTTCTGTACAAGCATGAGTAGCTACCATGTATTCAACCTCTATAGTGGACAAAGCGACTATAGCTTGCCGCTTGCTCATCCAACTCACTGCACCACCATTCATCATGAAAATGTATCCACCGGTGGACCTCCTACTATCAATGTCCCATGCCGAATCAAAATCCACATAGCCTTGAATACTGAGATTCCTCTATGATTCAACCAAGTTCCCATGGTAACATGAAAAATCTGAAGTTCCCTTCAAATATTTGAAAACTCTTTTTATAGCATCCCAATGCATTCTTCCTGGATTAGCCATAAATCGACTAAGTACTCCCACTTTGCTTGGGAAATGTCTGGCCTTATACAAACCATTGCATACATGAGACTTCAACCACACTAGCATAGGGTACACTGGTCATGTCCTCCATCTCAGTAGGAGATTTTGGATAGTTCTCAATAGATAGCTTCATTCCTTGCATGACTGGAACCACTAATGTTTGTAATCATTCATACAAAATCTCTCAAGAACAGTCTGACATACTTACTCTGACTAAGCAAAGCTTTCTATTCTTCTGTCCCTAGTTATCTCCATCCCCAGAATATACCTTGCTGCACCAAGATCCTTCATTTCAAACTTAGCAACAACTGAGACTTAAGATTAGAAATCATTAGCTTGCTATTTCCTATGAACAACATATCATCAACATAAAGAGCAATAACAAGAACTCAATCACTTTCAGCTTTATAATATACACAGTGATCAGATTTTGATCTTACAAATCCCAAAGACAATACAAAAGTATCAAATTTCTAGTACCACATTCTAGGTGATTGCTTTAACCCATACAGAGACTTCTTTAATTTGCATACCAGTTTTTCTTTACCTTTCTCAACAAAGTGTTCAGGCTGGGACATATAGATTTCTTCTTCTAGATCACCATGAAGAAATGTTGTCTTCACATCCATTTGTTCTACCTCTAAGTCATATGCTGCTGCAAGTGACAAAAGAAATCTGATAGATGTCAACTTTTCTATAGGAGAAAATATTTCCCCATAATCGATTCCCTCTACCTAGGAATAACCCTTTGCAACCAGTCTTTCCTTATAATTTTCTACACTACCATCCAGACCAATATTTTTCTTAAATACCCATTTGCAGCCCACAGGTTTTCTGCCTTCAGGCAAGGGCACCAAACTCTAAGTTTCATTTTTATCCAATGATGCCATCTCTTCTTTCATGGCTTCCAACCAAGAATCTGAATCAAACATTTTAAATGCCTCTTTTATAGTCCTAGGCTCATCAATGCTAGAAATTAATGCATAGGCACAAGTAGAATCAATCAATGAGAACCCATACCTATCTGGTTGTTTTCTTTCCTGGGTTGACCTCCTCAGTGGCTGAGGCTGAGGTTGTTCTTTTTCTTCCAAACTTTCAAAACTGCTCGAGCTCTCCTCAGTTTCAGGTACATTTTGAATTTCCAATTCCTCTTTCTCAGGTGTAGGAGGAATTAATGCTACATCCTTATTGTTTTTAGATTTTGTCTCTGGCTATAGATCTAGGGTAGAAGGCTTCAGCTCATGAAAGATTATGCTTTTGTTGTACAGAACCTTCTTCGTATCAGGATTCCAAAGCTTGTATCCCTTTATGACAACACTATAGCCTATAAAAATACATTTGACAACCTTGTTCTCCAATTTAGATCTTTTCACATCTGGCACATATGCATATGTCTCATAGCCAAACACTCAAATATGTCTAAGAGATGACTTCTTACTAGACCATGCTTCCAAAGATGTTTTCTCAACAAGAGCAGAATTTGGAGAATGATTAATTAGATAACATGTAGTAGATACAGCCTCAACCCAAAACTTCTCCTCCAAGCCAACACTACTGAGCATACTTTGTGCTCTCTCCATCACTGTCCTATTGAATCTCTTTGCAACTCCATTTTGCTGTGGAGTATAAGGTGTAGTCTCGTGTCTTTTAATTCCATGGTCTTTACAGTATCTTTCAAATTCATCATAACATAATTCACCACCATTATCAGTTCTTAAGCATTTTATTTTTCTACCAGTCGATTTTCAACAAGGTTCTTAAATTCCTTAAATCAACTGAACACTTTTGATTTACTTTTCAAAAAATAAACAAATGCTCTTCTTGAATAATCATCAATGAATGGCACATAGTATCTTGATTTAGACAAAGAAGGAACATCTACTGGACCAAACACATCCGAATGAATATAGTCTAACAAACCAGAAGATTTATGAGGACTGGAATAAAATGAAACATGGTGCTGCTTTCCATATATACAGTGTTCACAGAATTCAAATTCAAGATTATACTCTTCAAGCCCCTCAAACTAGGTTTTTATTCTTCAAGGTTTTTAAACCTTTTTCTCCTATGTGGCCTAACCTATGATGCCAAAGCATAGTCTTCTCTGCAGGAATTTTTACTTCCATAGAGTTTACATAATTAGGGATACTTCCCTCTTTACCTCCATGAGCAGCTTTTAGTGACTTTCTAGAGACACTGTTACATTGAACAGCCTGTGCATCTAGCTTGTATAGGGTACCAATTCGAGCACCTCTAGCCAGCACCATTGAACCTCTAGTCATCTTGCAGCCATTTCTAGAGAATGTAACTTGCACTTCGATATCATTCAACATACTTATAGAAATTAAGTTTCGAGCCAGACCTGGTATATGCATTACATTATTGATTCCCTTCACTCTGCCATTAGGGAATTGTATTCTGACTCTTCCATGACCAACAATCTCTAAAGTTGAATCACTTGCCAAGTACACCTTTCCACCATTGTATTCTTCATACTTCATGAACCATTCTCTGTGAGATGTCATGTGGAAAGATGCTCCAGAATCAATCAGCCAGACATCATCTAATGCTTGAGTAGCCAAGGTTGCAATGAAGGCGTCACCATCACTATGAGAAGAACCATTATCTGAAGAACCCTTCTTTTTCTTTTTCTCCTTTTTAAAATCCTTTCGGACATGACCAGGTTACCCATAGTTCCAACACTTCACCTTGGACTTCTTACTAGGAGACTTTGATCTCCCTTTTGATTTCGATTTAGATTTCTTGTCCTTCTTCTTGCCTTTTTCCTTTGACCTTCCTCTGACAACAAGAGCCTCCTTCGCCATCTCATAAGACTTCCTCATTTCTTCTGACAGCAAAGAACCAACAATATCTTCCATCTTGAAACTGGATATTGTACTCCTAATAGCCATCACTAGATGATCCCATGAGTCTAGCAAAGAACACAATAGTAGCATACATCGATCCTCTTCTTCAGTATTCACACGAAAAGATGTCAATTGAACAAGCAACATGCTAAATGCATTCAAATGATCAGCTACAAACCCTCCTTCCTGCATTCTCAAAGAGTATATTTTCTTCCTCAAGAATAGTTTATTCACCAAGGACTTCCCCAGATAAATAGACGCCAGTCTCTTCCACAAGGAAGATGCAATCTTCTCTTCATGCACATTGAGAAGAACTGATTCTTCCAAATAGATCCTTATCATCCCCTTAGACTTCTTATCTGCAAGGTCCCAATATTCTTGCTTCATGCCCGTAGGTTTCACTCCAGCCACAACAATCCAAAGATCACGATCAACAAGAAGATCTTCCATCTTGAGTTTTCACATCTCAAAGTTACTGCCATTGAATTTATCTATTTCAATCTTACCAAATGTACTAGCCATCTTAATCTGTAATTAGAAATTGACAAAATCTACAAGACTCCCACTGAACAGAATTGACATAAAAAACCCAACGTACCCACAAGGATAACACAACTGGCTAGGCTCTGATACCACTTGTAAGGAAAATTAGATGTGGAAAAAAATTCTCCTAACATCAATACCTCAGGGAAGAATGCAAATACACTTTAAAATTTACAATTACAGTCCAATTAAGATGCCCTATGAAGCAGATAACAAAAATAGAGTATTTGACAATCACACATGAACACCAGATATACATGGGAAAACCCTTACGAGAGAAAAACCCACCACACCAAGAGAAATCACTTTGTATTACAGTAATGAAGATTACATACAAATTCCAGACTTATCTTTCTAGTGTCATTATACAGCAGCATTCACCATGAACATTCTTGTATAGGAACCTTTGAGTTACAGTCTACAGAATAGAATTCATCCACTGATACAATCACTCAACAATCTGTTGATTCAACCAATGAACTAACAATCCAACTGATCACAAACTGCAATCATTGAGTATATCCATGACATTTCCTGTCTATCAAACTTCCTCACAGAACCATCACAACCAATTGTCTTCCAACTGTTTAGATTCAACTTCTCCTATTGGTCCATGAGACTCCACATAGGACGGTCAAATAGTCAACAAAATTCACACTATGTTGGCATCTCGGTGAGACACTAACAGTTTCTCACCGATGCCACATAACCTTCATATCGATGTCACCAAGAGTTACCGTAGTCACCTAGATGTTTCACCAAGCTTACAACATGTATCGGCTTCAAATTTCCTTTTGGCAAGAGTATCACTCTTTCCAAGACATCTCAACGAGCCTTCTTGTGTTACACTGAACCATCATGTAGTTAGCGAGACCTATCACTATCACCAGGACCTCATGCCGAGTCACCAAAGGTCATACCAAAGTCATTTGTCATACCGAGCTCCAAAGGATAGTCGGCAAGACATTGATATCGCCAAGAGGTTTCTCTGAGATCTCTATTGTCACCCCGAAGCTATCAACAATCGCCAAGACATACGCCCTTCACCGAGAGATGATACCAAACACATATAAGTTACCTTGATAGCCTTAGGCTATCAGCAAGACATCCTTCAGTCGCTAAGACCTCTCTTTGAGACCCTTTGTGTTACCCCGAACGAATGCGGTCGGTGTGACTTTCTCACATCTATAAGACATCTTACCGATAGACCACAAGATATGCCGAAGACTATAACATGTAACATACTATCGGCAAGACACTTATCATTCTCTAAGAGTTCTTAGCGAACCCTTAGTGCTACCCCAATGATTCCAAGTGTGTCCCCATCGGCAAGACTTTAACTCTTCTCTAGGACTTCTGATCGAGCTGCTAAAGGTTATCCTGAAACCCATGGTCGCCATAAGTCTCCCCGATAATGATTGAATGGCCTATTGGCCAAAGATCTCCACGAGCGCTAAGAGGTCACACCAAACACTCCTTGTCACAGTGATAGGGACCAAAGTGTAATTGTTCGATGAGACAAAAGGTAGGTCACAGTGACTTGAACAAACCATGATGATACAAACTGCTTCTCGGCCAAACATGATGGAGTCACACCGACTTGGCTCTAATGGATGTTTCAACCTATGATTATTGAGGCATATTTCCAATAGGATCTAAAGGTGTGTTGATAGTGTTGGTATCTTTCTTTAGTCAAAGTTGTTTGAGGTTTGGTGCTTCAAAAATTAGTTTCTTAAGTTACAATGCATGACAGAGTTGTTTGAGTGTACTGGGTGTGTACATTCCTCAGGTGAAAGTTGTTACAAAGGAGTTTTTTAGATTTCAAGATATTTTTGGAATATTCTAGATTTTGTTTAGGTGACATTTGTTTCCCATGAGTTTTTGTTGGATCAAAGGAAGCATGTAATTAAAATTTTAATAGTGTTTACATGGGTAACAACTAACCTGGGTGTTTACACTACTTGCAAAATTTGTGGAAGAGTGGTGTGACGTGTATGAGTGGATTTAGGTCCTAGATAAGGTGTGTTGTGGTCCACCTTCATTCCTTTCCCCTGAGGGAATATTTTGGTGCCAACCTAATTTGAATTTTCACGGTTGATGTGCATAAACAACCTTGGATAATGGTTTCAAGGTTGAAGATGATATTAATATGAGCTGAGTTATTGAGGGATGCAAAGAGAAATAAGTATAATGTGAATGATGTGAATTTCAGAGTGTTAGAGTAAGAATTTGGGAAGTTCAATGTGAGATTTCATGTGTTATATTGTTGGATGCAATGATCAGAAGGTGTCTACTATTCTTGAGAGAGACTACGAAGGTGTCAGAGATGTTGTGGCGGATTTCTTTGTTGCTTTGGGATGGATTTCTCCTTGTAACACTCTTATCTATCTTCTTTTCTATTTTGGTAGTGATCTTTTCTTTCTCTTGGGAAGTAATCCCTATTGTATTTGGTGTTGATATTACTTTGTATTGTGAGTTAATCCACACTATGGTTTTTCCTGTCTTGGGTTTTCCATGTAAATTTGGTGTTCTTTTGTGCATGGTGTTGGTTTGATTCAGTTTATGTTATTTTCTTTCATGATAAAACATTCAAATAGATTAAGGGTTAATTGAATGAATGTGGATCTGAATATTTATGAGGGTTTTGAAGATTTAAGGTACAACTGATTCACTCACCCCTCTCAATTGTCTTGTGCATTCAACAATATTTAAGTTAAAAAGGACTCCCAAGCTTAATTTTAGGTTTGTAATGTCTTCAAGTTTAAGTTTGTTTGAAAAATTTTAAAGGTAGAAATGTTTTTCAATTTTTTTTGTTAATTGGTTGCTACTTGTTGTGCCTTCACACTCACACCCCATTTTTTCTTGAAAAAATGGGGACCCCCTCCTTTTTTCTTATTGTGTTGTTGTTTTCCTCTTTCATTTTCTTTCTATTTTCGTTTCCTCATTTTTCTTTCTTCCCTATTCCTTGTCGGGCTTCACGGGTCAATCTTTTTAGTGTTTGACTACTTTAAGCTTCAGGCCTGAAGTCTAACCCTTCCTTTAGTGGTCACTATGTTTTCATTTTACCACCCTTTTGGGCATTAGGCATCAAACCTTATACTTATTGACTACCCAAACCTTGATTCTTAATGGAAATTCCTTGTTTCTCATGCATGTCATGTCTATCATTCCACTTAAATGCATTGACATAGAGAATTAATACATTGACACAAAGGTTTAATGCACCATTAATACGAGGATGTTGGAGGTTTATTAGTTTATTTTAGATTCATTTTAAAATTTTCTCCTTTTGTTATCCACATTTGAGAGCTCTACAAGTGCACCCAAAAAATCTTCTTTGCTAGTCAAAAATAGCATTTCTATCACTAAACAAATTTTCTCTAGCTTTTGATCTTGAGTGCTTACATTATTGTTGCTCGGTGCTAATGGTTTATTGTTTGTGGTCATGTTGTTCATTGCTTGCATGGTCGCGGGTTGTTGGAGTTTTTCCATGGTCTTCTTTGTCTTCCTCTCATCTCCCCCACACTTAACTTCCACATTGGCTTCAATTTCATGCTCATGTGCTGGTTTGAGTCATTTTTTTTCCTAGTTAATTTGAGGTTTTTTTCCTTCGTGGCTTTTTTTCTTTTGCATTTTTCGTTGATCTAACTTTGGGCTATTTTTTTTCGTTCCCCAATTTTGTTTTCTTTAGTTTTTCACCTGTTGTTATTTTTGTTTTGTTTTCCAATCATATCAAAATTTTCTTTGGAACATCGATCGAATACATTTATGATGTCATCAATCAGGAATTGGGCCTTGGGCCTTCAAGGTTTTCCATTTTTCCCACCTTAGCATTTAGTTAAGAAAACAACTTATCAAGTGTTGGGTGTCAGAACTCTACCTACCCATTTAATAAAGGATTCAACATGAAGTAGGTCAAAAGTTTGACTGTCAATCCTTGATCCTTTCCTAAGTCACAAATTCAGTTCCATATTAAAATGATAAATGAATTGATCAAAGATTGAACCTCAAATTTTGCAATGGAAAACCTAGACTTAGTGAATTCTTTAAAAATATTTCAGGTGCCGACCTTTAGGATTACCTTTGATCATATTTCTTATAGAGGTGGAAGGATAAGGGATATCCTTGATCCTTAATCCCCGATAATCCACATGAACACTTAGTGAGGAAACTTGTTTTAAAGAGAAATCCTTATTTGAGGTAGGAAGTATCTTGCAACCTTGATCCTCGATACCCAAAATCATGAAGAAATTGCTTCTATCTTAGTCCAATAGATAAGTTTGATGACATGCATTTGATAAATCCTTTCAACAAAGTTCAAATCAAGTCAAAGTAATATTGATCAGGTTTTATGTCACGAATGTTTGACTTAATCAATATTGAAGCTTTATGACAATTGTTAGGAAGTATCTCCGATGTTTGACTTCTAATTAACTTGAAACTCTCAAGTTTCACTAGTCAGGTTTCCCTCTTAAACTCAATAAAATACTAAAAACAAGCGGTAAATGATATCCCCAACCCCTGAAACATACATCGAATGTTGCTAGTCGGGGATGCTACTTAAGGCAAGGATATTGTTAATGCAAGAGGTAAAAGGGATTTCCAATCCTCAAAGGACTGAAAAGTAACTTGGATTAATGAATGGTTCAAATCAATGAACAAGAGATAAGCTATTCCCCAAAACCCCGACCTCCAAAAGGTCAAAGAATAAACTAAGTTTAAGTGTTTAAGTCATTTCAAACATAGGGTAAAAGGGATCCCTGACCCTTGATACCCAAAGAACCAAAACCATAACTTAAAGGGCACTCACACTACATAATAAAGGGTATAAGAGATCCCCAATCCTCGATGCCCGAAGGCTTGAATGGAATGAAAATTGAACTCTTCAATATGAATTTTGAGTATAAGGTAAGGAGTAGGCCCTAAGGTTGATCTCTGAGCATTTGAATAAACTTTAAATATTCTTCAAAACAAGTTATGATTTTACATTAAAAGATATATGTTGGCTAACACTTTTTCTTTTGTAGAGATGCTCCTTTCTAATACATGTAGATTCTGATTTGTGGTATTTTCGCATGCAATACATATGCCATCGAAGGATTTAGAAGAGATGAAGTACCAATATAAATGATATCATCCACATTGAAGATGTTCAATCCATATGCAAACATTGGAGATATTGAATTAGACCATATGGAAATGGATGAGTTCAAATGTAGAATCAACAATGATGAAACCATGACTTGACTTGGTGCTAACTTGTGTAAAATATTACAATCATAAAACTTGAAAGGTGTTGGGGTCATTGAGAGAAGTTTTCTTGGATGTAACTGTAGATATGATAGAGAAAATATTCAAGATTCTTGCTCAACCTAAATATGAGGTTGTAGACATGAAGAAGGCCATCAAACACTTTGATGAACATTAAGTAGAAAACCTCAATTACATTAATAATTATATGCTAGTCCATCCAAGGAAGGTAGCTATATCATGATGGCTATTGTCCAACATATAGCTAAGTTCAAAGAAGACACCAAGGATTTGAGTGTCTTATTAAGCAGGGTGTTTGGCTACCAACACACTCGAGAGTTCTACCCATGGATGGTGAAGTTCATTAAAACTATCAATGATGCCACCAAGAAGAAGGTTGATTGGTCCACTATCATAAGTGACATCATTCATGATCAGCTGAGCATGATGCTCACAACTTCCAAATTTTATATGACCTTTTACTTGGTGTACTTGGTTTCTCAAGCCTCATTCCTAGGACTTGATAGAGTGGGATCCTTTCAGCTAGGAGAAGTTACAATTCATGAAAATTATCCTTAGTTGAAGCTAGAGGATGGCTACAATCATTTTATGTTGCTAATGATAACTCCATTTACTTAGTTATTAGAGGATTGGAGGGAGATTTCTCTAGAAGAATCTTCAATGAAGCAATGGAGTCCTTGAAAGGAATTGGAAATTGGTACCTCTAGTTTAAAACCTTTTGTTTCATAATATTCCCTATAAAATCTCTAGGTATCCATTTAACAAGATGGTTTTATTAGAGATTTATAGAAAAATCACTAAAGTCCACCATATTATTTCCAAGAAACATAAGTCAGGATTCAAGTTCCCCTTATAGGTAGGGTTGTATTCTTGTGCCAACATGCAAAATGCTAAAGAAGCTAATGTGGAAATTTCTATGTACAATTTGGCACTAGAAAATTATGTCAAGGAAATATTTGATCCAATTGGAAAAATTAGCAAGGTAATGGGTGCTTACTTCATTCATGAGCCAAAGATAGAAGACCATTGGGAAAATTGTGAGGAAGACTATGAGGTACACATGAAATATTGCTATCAATTAACAATACATTTAATCAAGAATTATACAAAATCCCACATCTCCAAAGAGAAAAAGGATGATGGGAAGATCCTTGACCTCACATATCATGGCCAAAAAAATTAAAATCAACCTATTTTCAAGGAAGATTTCTTGGTCAATGAAAATGATGATATCAAGACCAAAGCATGTGAGGTTATAACTTGTTCTCTCTGGTGGTTGAAGAGACCATTCCCTATGATGAAATTTCCAACACCTGCAAAGGAGGTAGAGAAGAAAAGGGAGAAGGTTCATCTGTTGTAGCTACTGGAGAAGGAACCTCTCTTGATATAGTCACAAAGGAAGGGCCATCCACTACTGCTGCCCCAACCAAGGAAAAGACTTGGGATGGATTTTCTAAGATTGCAGGAAGAAGAGAAAAGAAAAATGATCTTATTACCATTGAGACCAGTGAAGAGGAGCCTAAGGAGAAGGATACTCTGGTCTATAAGAAAAGAACCATAGAGGCCATCAAAGAAAGAGCTATCCAAAGGTAGGTCGAGTAGACTTATTCCTCAAACCCTCCTCATGAATCACCATTTCCTTCACCACCTCCATCACTAGAAGATAAACCTACAAATCCTCCATCTCATGCACCATCATCTCATCCTCCTCCACTAGAAGGTGAACCACCTCATGAGGAATAAATTCCTACTAACATAACATTGGAGGAGGGAGAAATACATAAAGAACCTCTAGTAGAAGAATATGCAAAGAGAGAACCTCATACATAAGAGGTTCATGCAGAAGGGGTTCATGACAAGAAAGTACATATGGAGGAGGTTCATGCTGAAGAAATACCTACTTAGGAGAATATACAAGAAGAGAATATGGAGGAGGAGGTTGATAAAAAAAGGAAGTACATTAAGAGCAACCTCATGAAGAGGACGTGCATGAAGAAAGAGTCCTAGGAGAGGAGGAGGTTGCATAAGAATCCAGACGGAGGGAGGTCAAATGAGAAGATGATGTTGAAGGCTCCCACAACATAGAAGTCCTCACCTGACCTGGAAGGGAAGCATCTATTGTTGTTCCAATATCGTTAAATCATACCATCCAAAGAAGACAATAAACATATATTGAGAGACCAAAGCAAAGTATAAGAATATTATCAGAGGCTCTCCAATCTTTGATGCATAGCAGGAAGAGCTCCAAGAATATCGACCATAATAGTGGATGAACATGACAAAAAAACAATGAAGATTGTTGTACCACTAATTGACAAATTTGAGTTTGAGGTAACACCTTAAGATTACTAGATTTGACAAGTTGCTCTTGGAGTCTAAACTAGAGAAGGGGAGAAACAGTCTCTCTAGATGTATATGTTTACAATTTTGAAAAGAATACAGAAGGATGAGAACACCAAAGAAGAGATGAAAGTTCAAGTAGCACAACTCACGACTTGTGTCAATAATTTAATTAGACCTATTGATGATGCGCATCTTGAGTTTGCATTGTAGGCTTCTTTAAAAGGTGAGGTTAGAAATTTTGACCCAAATGGATGGATCCTTACAACCCCACAATGGAAGGAAGATTTTTTTACTTTATCAGCCAAAGTGCTAAAGGATCTAATAGTCTTATCACTCTATTAGTGATTAAGGTATTATTGCTTAGAAACTTGAGTTGAGCATCAATGATGAATTATTATTTTGGGAGGATTACATCTCAATATTATACCAAATGAATGAAACATCCATGGAGGAACTCTTGAAAGTTGTAGTAATTGAAGAAGAAGAGCAAGATTAACTCTTAGAATGGGTAAGGGCAACAAAGTTTTGGGTGAAATTTTTGAATAAGTGTAAGATCAAGCTAAATAAAAATAGAAGCCAGATAGAGAAAGCAATGAATAGAATTCACTAGACAATGGAATATTTGGGTTGCACATTTTGGGATACCCTTGTAATGGTAAGAGAGCATGGAAAGAAAATGGAAGAAATGCAAAGAAAAATGTTAGGATATGTGACACAGGGTGGTATTGAAAAAATGGTGAATAAGAAGGTTAGACTCTAGTCTCTACATGAGGAATTGGAAGCCTTCAAAAGTATACATCAACAAATGGAGAAAAAAATTGATTAAAATGTAAAAATATAGTTTCATAAAGTCCCAATGATGGAGAGAATGAATGAAGTGGTGTCATCATTCACTGATAGCCTCCCAAAATAGTTGGAGAGAAGAAAATGGTCACTATTGTTGATGTGTTTTGATGTTTTAATAAACAAATTCAAAATTCTCATGCCCAGATATAGAAAATTTGATCTAGTGTTGAAGACTTTGATAACTGTTGTCATAAAACCCATGCCCAGGTGCAAAATGAAAGGTTGACATTGGAATATTTTAGTTAGATGGTTTAATTTCTTCTAGTTTACTTTTATTTCCTAAATTTTAGCATGTTGAGCTGAACACCAATTGGGGTGCCCAATTTCACTTTTATATAATTTCCAATTTTCTATTAGTTAGAACTCAAGCAATGGAGTTTGTCCCAATTAGCTTTTTATTAAGATCCACAATTTTAGGAAGATAGATCTCTATATAATTTTGTTTCTCGATCATTTTAAAGGATCCCATTTTGATGTAATTTTCTTCAAACAAACAATATAATCTTAGTGTGGATTTTTCCTACCAAATTATGGAAATATGGATTATTTATTAACCAAAGGGTTACACATATTTTACATGCATATTGATTTGGCATCATGGTCATGGTACAAATGTTTTAGCTCAATCCGAATTGTCAAGTTAAAATGAAATCTCATTGGTAATTATGGAATTAAGTAAGATTTCATCTCAGATCTATGTGTGCTTGACGACGTTTTGATTTGATGAGATCTAAAAATATTATGTATGTTATATTTCCTTGAAATATTGCACTATTATTATTCATAAATGTGTAAATTTCTATTTATATTAACAATGGTTTGAAGATTTCATTTAAATGTATAGAAATGATTTCTAAAACATGTTTTATTATTTTCTGATTAACTTAGATTTTATTCTAAATCCTCATGTTACTCTATCTCTTTTGAATTTTATTTAAAAAATTAGTTATGAATATCGGAAAGAGCATTGAGTCAATACAAATCTATTGTATATATGAAATACAATCTATTTTCTAAGTATTAAAGTTATCATTTTATGATTGCATGTTATTTCTAGTAAGCTTAAAAGCTAGGCCCCTTGTAAAACATGTTGACAACGAACACTGTGTTGTCCCACATGACGAAGAACTAGTTACACAAGAACCTTGGAGTAGTTTTCTACATTTGAAGAGAGGTAATAAACCCTTAGTTCCTAGATTATTGCAAGTGATTAAAACCACCCTCAATAGGTACTTGAATGGTCTATCTACAAATACCAATAATTTCAACATTCAAAGGATTGGTCAGAAAACTAGTTTAGGATCCAATTTTATTAACATGTCTCTCTAGGGTTTATAATATTGATTGTTATAACTATAAATGAAAATACAAGGTCTAAAAAAATTTAGGAAGGTTTCATTTTACACATTTCTTCTATAATGAATGTGCCCATGATTATTTGCATTGATTCAAGACATTACCCTAATTGTAGTTAGGTGTTTTCCCTTGCCACATTTGCTAGCATGAATGTATCTAGGGTTTGATGTATGTGAGATAGAATCTAAAGCATCACATATATTTTGTAATAACCATTATTGTAATGCATATGGTTTCTATAAGTAAGTTCTTCATTAAACTTTAACCTTTGGTTTCCATATGTAAACCTAGTTATGTTGATGTTATGTTTAATTCTCCTTTTCCTCTTTGTTATTATGATTTTTTCCCAATGAATCAAGCACTAATATTTACTGGTTTGAGAGCAAACATTTAAATCTAAACAATATTTTTATTTTGGTTAGCTATAGATTTATATTAAGAATTTCATGTTGTTTATGGTTTATCATCATAAACTAGGGAAACATTTTGAGTAAACCAAAACTATACATTATTAGAGAACTTGAATATGCATGCCTACACTATATCATTATGTAATAAGATATGGAAAAAAGAAGAAATTTAAGGGATTATAACTATTGATATTGTTATAAACATGTATAGGGTGTGTGATCTATTAGAAAACCAAGATCTGATTGCAAACCAGAAAAATCACCTTCCATAGAAGAGGAAAACGAAAAAGCAGAGAGTTGCATAAAAATATGCAATTTGATATATTTGAAGTACAAAAAATACAAGAGATCATTTACTTTATAAAAGTAAAGATGCAAACCTAATATTATCTTGAGCAACAAGATAGCTCGATAAGATAAAGATAAAAATAAATAAACAAACCTAGGAATTAAATAATGCCTAAGTAAACTTATGCAAGCGTAATTAAATAATAATTACACCAACACCCCCCATAAG
>VDFB02058242.1:330003302-330087317 GCA_007258455.2 Sequoia sempervirens
AAATTATAAGAACCATAAGGGATACTTAGTGAAAAAATGCTAAGGTTTGATCTCCATATCTCTTGCACCATCTAAATTTCCTTGTGCTCATGAGCTTCATTAAATAATATGGAGCATTCATCTACAAGAGCTCTTATACCATGTAAGAGTCACACAACAAACTCAAGAAAACAAGATCACTTGTAAAACTACAAATAAACTTCCACAAGAGAGTAGCAAAAAATGAATTTTGGATTATATAATACATATTAGATGCTACAAGATACATAATGTAAAAGAGGAACCTTTCTTCTATAGGAAAGGTGAAAGATAATACAATATAGGATTATGAAAAGAGTCATAATCATATGGCATCAGACATAAAAATTAAATGACCTAAATCTATCCTAATAAAACTTAACTAAGTGTGAATAGGACCTATATGGGAGCTAGTTAGGTAATATACCTCATTCACACCAACTCCACTTAAGTGTAACTTAGGAAGAAACAAATAAATGCAATAATACAAATATAGATCCCAACATCAAGGTAGTATTATGTACCAATGAATAAAATATCTCACAAATAGAGTAAATGAGAAACAATCATAAGAAAAAAAAACCTTTTCAAAAGAGATAAAACAAAAATATAAATGTGTACAACATGTAAAAGTGATGGTATAAGGACTCTATATGATCCTTTGAGGACTACATCCATCATTAATATACAATAAATATAATGCCAATAGTAGAGAAAGAGAGAGAATATGTATCCACTTCACAAATAAGTAGCCCTCATGCCAATGGTGAATGCTCAAAGTTAAAAGTTGAAAAGTATCCAAAATTAACAAAGATTTCTCCCCTTGGGAATAAAAAAATTTAATGGTGTATGCATAAGAAAATATCACTCCAAGAAGAGAGATGATGAAATAATTATTATGATGTATGTATCTAAAAACTACTAAAATGTCCACATGTTAGAATCAAAGGATGTCACAATGCAATGGGGTGAATCCAATATAGAAATATATGAAGATTTGTGAAGAATAATATCCAAAGATAAAGATAGTGAGATAACACTTGTGCCATAATAATAATCAAAGAGGAAATGGATATCGTCAAGTGTGTCCTCCAAATATGTAAGATGGGATTAAAAAATAAATATACAATGCCAATCAAAAGTTCATCCCACAAAGATCAATTTGAAAGACTAGAAAAATCTTGCTACACTATCTATCTTGGAGATGAAACAACATTGAACTCTAAATAAGTTAAAATAAGGCGTCTCTTAATCAATTATTTCATACTAGGAATCAATGAAGGTGAAAGATCAACAAGTGTCTTTGTAGGAGAAGAAAGAGAATTAGAAGAAACCTCATTGTAATCAATGGAAAATTAGATGAGTTAGCTTGTTAGATAATAAACATTAAAAATCCAATGAAATAACAAAGCACAAAGGAAATAAACATGAAAATAAAAGGAGTAATACTACTAGAAATCTTCATCTTCCATGGTTAACCTTCGTTACACCTTCTAGTTTGCAGCAAGTCAATGAGGCCCTTAGATTTCAAATTGAGCAACCTATAATAATGTCCAAGTCCTATGCAAATGTTGAAGGATTTGATAGAATAATTCCTATGTCTATGAAAATATGCTAAATGAAATAATAATTACCAATGCTAAAATGACTATAATGCCTAAATTCGAAAATGAAGTTGTCAGGATCCCGAAATTATGAGCAAAATTTTCTTTTATAGAAAACACAATTTTGAGTGGATGGATGAGATTGAATTCTAAGAAAGACCTAGAACGAGAGGTCCAGATTAAATCTAAGAATCCCTAAACAGGGTTAGAGCAAAATCCTTAATCGAACGGTCAAAATAATGTCTCTGATAATCGGATCGACGGTGGAGAATAAATGAGATAATCAATTAGAAAATAAAGATTTTCAAAAAAGAAGAAGATAAACAATGCCTAATTTGTGAGATTCAAAAAATCAAGAAGATAAGATTTGGACTGAAGATCAAATTTGGAAAATCAAGAATCTACCTGATTACTTGATTTTTGGAAGATTAGTTACCAATTTGAATTAAATTAATTCAAATCATCGATTTTATGAAAAAATAAATAATTGATTTTCCAATTATTTATCAAAGTGAACTATCAGTTAAGATTGCGATGACATTTTAAATAATTTAATTTATTTAAAATGAGAGGAATATCAAATTGGAAATTAAATAATTAAATACAATTATTTAATTTAGCAGATAAGATTAATTAATTAAATAAATTAATCAATTTATTTACTTGTGAGGATTAGTGACATATTAAATAAATAAATGAAATTCATTTATTTAATAATCAGGAAGAAATATATGACGAAGGGTAATTAAATAAATTAAGAAATTTATTTAATTAAGGGAAGACTTAGACAATTAATGACATATTGAATAAATAAATTAAAATTTATTTATTTAATAATCATGAAGAATAAAAGGACATGAATTAATTAAATAATTATGAATTATTTAATCAATAGATGAATGTGGACCAAGGACATAATTAAATGTCATAATTATGCTAGGACGAAAGTGTTAAAAATGAAGCTTGCAGGCCTAGGTCATTTTTAGGTGTCTACATTTTTCCCCTCTTTGTCATAATGTCGTTTGTCTCATTGTGACAAAGAAAATAAGTCAAAGATATGCCCCAATGAAAAATAAGATGAGGAAGAATGACGAGGAGGGTTGCGAGATGCCCCCTCGAGAGGAAAGATAAGTTCCAAGAACATGGGTGTGCTCTCAAAATTGATGAGAAAACTAGAATTTGAAGAGACAAAGCCTTGTTAGTGCAAAAGATATGGATGATGATATGGATGCAATGCCTATATGAGATGGGTGAGAGAAGATGACAAAAATAAAAGGAGATGCATTTTAGTTCCTAGACCAAATCTTCAAAACATTGCCATAGGACTTTAATATTTATTGCTCTTAATCATCATGACACAAATGGACACAAACAATAATATGGCATAGACCAAGGTGTACAAGGTCATCCATTTGAAAAATAGATAATCACAGACAAGGAATGTCCTAACTCATACTAAGGGCGAAGTTGCCCCAGTCTTTTTGTCAAGACAATCCACAGACAGCCAAAGAAAAATAAAATAAGCCAGAGATCGTCATCGCACCTCTAAATCCTTCATGGGACATCCTCGAGGTAGCTAGTAACATGACCAAAAAGACAGTAAAAATATAAGACAAAATAGCCAAGATAGTCAAAAGATAAGACAAGATAGACTAGAAAGATTAACAGCCATTTTATTTTGTTTGCCAATGTTTGTTTGCCAAAGATTGATTTCTTGTTGGTTTGAAAGTTTTGACAGTTTAAGAGTTTTTCCAATTTGACAGTGTTGACAGTTTGACAGGGCCTATTATCAGGAAGGACACATCCTGAAAAAGGCAAAGGACATTTTGACGAGGTCCAACTCCAAGAAGGACACATATTGAAGAGGACCAAAGAGTGACGAGATTGACATTGTTTTGAGTAATATGTTTTGGCAAGTTGACTGATGTTGATTGTATGATTGATTGGACTATGCTGTCTGATTTTGACCAATTTTGACATTGACATTTCAAATGACTGTCATGTGTCCGAGTTTGACTATGTCTGACTTATTTGATCGATGTGATGATTGTGACGAATGCCATGATTTTATTTGGACCAACCTAAAATGACTAACCTAATGTCTCGGGGACTCATCGACTAATGGCCTTGCCTATGTAGCAAATGCGTAGAGACAACGTAGTTTGACAATGACATGGACTGACTGACATGACTGACTTTGACTCCATTTTTAGGATTTTGACATTGATTTGGATATTTTTGTGTTTTTCTTCAGGATGTTTTATGATTTTTTTGGTCTTTCTTCAGGACATTTTATGATGTTTTTATCTTTTTTCAGGACTTTTTGCCATGTTTTGGTCTTTTTTTGGACTTTTTGCCAATGTTTTTGGTCTTTTTTCAGGATTTTTTGCCAATGTTTTTGTCTTTTTTAAGGACTTTTTGACAATGTTTTTGTCTTTTTTTAAGGACTTTTTGCCATGTTTTTGGTCTTTTGTCCTTTTATGATTGTTTTGGATTTTTGACATTGAAGAGGATCATGACAAATGCATATGACTGATGCCTACACATGAGAATCCAAGGACAAACATGATTATGCCCCTAGTCAAGCTGAATACCAATTGACAGGTGATGACAACATTGTTTGATGTGGGAAGAACACATCCTGAAACAATGTGAGGACGATGATGATAATGTGACGAAAGTATTAAGGTCTGCAGCTCGGCCAGGAACAAATTCAAGTAATATTTTGGATAATGTGCTTGTATGGATTAGACTTGTTGCATTTGGAATGACTTGGTTATGACTAGATGGGATGATGATTATCCTTAGACCATTTGACAAGGGAAAGCCAAGATAGGTGACAGGCATGAAAGGATAAGGGGTGGCCTTGGTAAAAGACGGGAGCCATGAGACTAAGGGAATTGTCATATGATTTTCAAGGACTATGTCGTATAAGGATAATAAGACTATGACGGTCAATGACATGATGTTTTGTGAATCATGTATGACTGAAGGATAGACATTTCAAGAGTTTTCCCAAAGCATGATTTATGTGTGTAAGTTTTATGTCAAGACCAAGATAAGTGGGAAAAATGCGTGGAAATGATAGGGCTTAGATGAATGTCAATGTCATGAGGAAGGCATGGTTAAATGAGACGACTTGCCCCCAAGTGTAATAGTCCACATAGATGATTTATTTTACACATGACGCCTGTTTGCCAGGTTTTCATCATGGTACTTATCCAAGGCACCTGTTTGCCAGGTTTTCACCATTGGATGAAATTTTTCTCTTTACTATTTTCCTGACTTTTTTAATTTTTTGGTGTCACCAAGACCCATGTTTGCCAGGTTTTCATCAAGGTGACAATTTTTTTACATTTTTCAATTTTTTTTTTTTGTATTTCTGATTTTGTAGATAGCCTAGATGCTTTAGATTACCACTGACTATTCTGAATCCACTGACGGTGCCAATGTAGAGACTAGTGCCATGATATGCCAATAATGACCTTGCTGAAGGAGTTGTTTTTCCAGGATAGTAGCACTTGTATACAATTGATCGATGTCATTGTGATCCTTTCTGATATTAGAGTTGGCCTTATCAAAATACGCACATTGCAATAGAGTGCCATGAGAGTCCTTGCGGTAAAGAGTTTCTGCCATGATGTGACAGATTTGTGACGTGGGATCATTGGACTTTGGATGAGATGTAGGGTTATAACGAATGATGGTAGACGTGGAAATATTGTTTGGACATTTGGATGAATGAATTTTTATTTTCCAAACTTGGGATGGTGGATGATGGATTTTGGAGGGATAGTGTTTGGAACCAACACTTTTATATGCCTTGTTTGATGACCATTTTGAAGGAGGTGGACATTTGTTGTATGTGGGAGTCCTCTTGTCTTGTGGTTCCACATTGTGATTGACTTTTGTATTTGACTTATTTTCTTTGCTTGATCCACTTGTCTTTGGGATCTATTTTAGTTTCATTTGTCCACTTGTCCTTTTGTTTGATTCAATGGTCTTTGACATTTGATTTTGATCTTTTGACTTGTAAGACTTTTGTTTTTGTTGGTCCCAAAGGGAAGGTTTATTTATGATGGAATGATGGTTTATAGTGTGGGTGGACGGGGTGTTGGCAGCAATCTTATGACAAGGATTTCTCATGGATTCCATTTTGACGTTTGTATCTAACAAAGTTGCCCCCAATATCGAGGAGGTACCACTAACATCGTTTGATTTGTTGTCTGAGGAATAACCAAGACCTTGATGTCTGTAATTTTCCTAAAGCTGTATTGGTTCAAGAATGACTTGCTCGTGTATGCCTAGCCCTTTGCCTTGATATTGCATGCTTTGACAGATTCTATTTGCGATGGGGTATTTGTTGTTTTGAAAGCAAGATGCTAACCCATTATGATGTCTATGGACACTATCACTTGTAATATTTTCGTCTGCAAGAAAGCCTGCTCTGACAAAGATAGATGACTCTAGTTGATAAAGTGTCTTAGCTTCATTGTCATGTTGGAAAAATTCCTAACTGATATGTTTGGTCTGACCATGTGACATGTCAGGTTTAAATGATTCTATTGGTGCTTCCAAGGCAATGTCAAAGCCATCATTATGTTTAGTGTCATAGAGTGCAATGATTTTATCTATAACTTTATCATATGCAAGCATGTCCCTAGTGGAAGATAATTGTTTCGGAGGAATATCGTCTATGTGTCCCATGAAGGCAAGTGTCTCATCGTGGGAATTGTCAATAGTCGAGGCTTGTATAGGGTCAACCAGTGTTTGATCATGAATGGCATAAAGTTCAAGGAGTGGATCATTTTGGATTTCTTTGTCCATGGTAGGGTCTTGCTCGAAGATGGGGTTGTCATGGATTATAGAGTCGGAAATAGAGCCATTGTCAAGGAGAGGTGTGTTCTAGATGTCATGATTTTCTTGAAGGACTTCATGGATAGACTAAAAGATAAGGTAATTGGATGAACTACCTTGTTCTTGACATGAGAGTGACATTATAAGGTCATGCTTTGGACTTTCATTTTGACATGTATCCTCAAGTGTAGACGATGGGATGTGACTTTGAGTAATGATAGAATTTTCATGACTAGATGTGGCTTGTGAGGGGATGACTTGAAAATGATTAATGGATGAAGGACTAGGATAGGACATGGAGACTTGGACTGGACTAGTATGTGAAGGACTAGGATATAACATGGGGACTTGGACTGGACTAGCATGTGAGGGACAAAGATAGGACATGGAGTCTTGGACTGGATTAACTGTTGAAGGACAAGGATATGACATGGAGACTTCGACTGGATTGGTGTAAGGTTGATTGAAATAGGACATGGAGACTTGGACCGAATCAGTATGGTATGATGTGGGGACTTGACATGAGTTGGTAGATGGTTGATAAGGGATGCAGACTTGGATGGGATTAATAGGTGAAGGACTAGCATATGATGTGGAGGTTTGGAATGGACTAGTTGATAGTTGGCTTCCCTTGTCAAAGTTAGGATAAGGGTGATAAGTGGACATTTGTTGCGAATTACTGGTAGGATTTATGTCAAGTGACTGTTGATGGTGAGGGTAGATGGATGGAGGTGGAAAATTATTTATGTCAAAGCCTTGTGGTAACTTAGCCCCTTGGTCCAAAAGCATGGCTAGATACCTTTGAGGGTCGCTTAAGATTGATTTTTTTACAAAGGAGACTATATCAAGATTTTGCGTTGCAGCTTCTAAGTCTTTGACATATACTCGCCCATTTTGGTCTCTTTTTATGAATGGCTCAAAAATGTTTTGTGATGAAGATGGAATGTTCATGGAAGATTGCATGTTCATGTTATGAAATGGGTCAAAAAAGGTCTAATGTTTCTCTTGGTTGTTTCTAGATGTTGGACCATTGTTTGGTTTGTTTCGGTATCTAGAAAACACTTGCAAGCATGATATTTTGACTGTAAGCAAGCACACATGAGACAAGTACAATCCTAAAGGCCAATAGGCCAAGGGTTTGTATACTTGATATAGCCCATCGATATACCTCGGATTGGTGATAAACACCTTTCCTTCTCGAGAGCGGATAGCTTAGAATTTTGGTGGCATTGTCTCCCCTCCACAACTCATTAACGTCATTCGAGCACACCAAATTTGAATTCTTGGGTAGTGACTTCCCAAGAACTGCTATCTCTATTCAAGGGGATCAGTAGTGAGTGTCTTCGGGCATGATACTGTACCCTGCACTATATCAAGCAACAGCCAATAGAATAGTTGGACACTAAAACAATAGGTTTTTAATTCGGGCATTCCATTCATGGGGCATGATCCATGCAGTGAGAGTCCCCTTTTGAATCCATCTCATTGGAACCATTGTGATTCTTGGGGTTTCCCCAAGAACCCATTTTTATATACCGGTTGGAAGTCCCTCAGAGTCAGGGTGCTACCGGTCTGAGTCATCCTAGGGTGAGTAATTTTTCCCACCAGAACAAGCCCAAGTTCTAGAGTTAGTAACCATTTCTCTTACACCCAGGATCGCATGAATGCACAAGGGGAGAGGATACTTCGATTACTAAATCGTGAGGGTGACACAAAATAAGATAGGTCTGGTTTTCTGATCACCTAGTTTTCACAAGGTGAGAGCATAATCACCTACCACCTTCAAGCACAATTAGAAAAAAATCAAGCACACATTCATTTTAATGCACCAAAGGAAGTGTGTACTAATCTAAAAAAGACAAGCACAATGTTTAGTTTTCAGTCTTCGACACTCGAACCTGCAAGACCACACATTAGTAGTTTAATAATGATCTTCAACTATCAATCTGCAAAAATAGTTAGACGCATCCTTTTTTGTCCACTTGATCCAATGTGTCCTTTGAAGTATTTATTTCCTGCACATGCAAAAAGCCAACAACAAACCCTAGCAAGATAATTGATCACTACTATTAGAGGGTTAGCTAGTAACAACAAATCTGATTTTTAGAAAAAATTTTAACAATAAAATGAAAAATACAAAGAATAAATCCTATCTAAAATCTCAAGAGGTTTCCAAAAAATTAAATAAATCAGAAAAATTTGTTGTTTTGCACCTGAAATTAATTTTTTATGAAAAATTATAAAAAAATTATAAAAAATAAAAAACAGCTCTAAAAATTCTGATTTTTTTACTGGAGTCATCTAATGTCATCCTAAATCTTCAAAAAAAAATTTGTGATCAGATCTCAACCGTGGGAGAGATATAAGCCAATCTTTGTTGAACACCAATATCAAAAAATTAATTTTTTGACTAATAATTGCACATCCAAATTTAAAAACTAAAGAGTAGACCCCTATTAAAATTTAGAGGTTTCCAGAAATGTAAACATATTTGAAAAATTCGATAATTTTCTCTTGAAATTAAATTTTCATGAAAAATAGCACAAAAATTATAAAAAATTAAAAACAGATCAAAAAAGTCTAATTTTTGGAATGAAAGTGTGTGATGTTGTCCCCAAGCTGCAAAAAAAATTTGTGAGCAAATACGCAGTCGTTTGAAAGTTATGGTCAAATCTTTGGAAAGTAGGGCTTTGTCCACAATGATGCCAAACCTGCAACAAAAAGCAAACAAGCCCTGCAACAAGAAGAAACCAACTCCAAAAATTCCTCTTTATTTGTCTAAATATGTCAGGTTCACCAAATGTATCAATGGAAAATTAGATAGGTTAGCTTGTTAGATAATAAACATTAAAAATCCAATGAAATAACAAAGTACAAAGGAAATAAACATGAAAATAAAAGGAGTAATACTACCAGAAATATTCATCTTCCATGGTTCACCTTTGTTACACCTTCTAGTTTGCAGCAAGTCAATGAGGCCCTTAGATTTTAGATTGAGCAACCTATAATAATCTCCAAGTCCTATGCAAATGTTGAAGGATTTGATAGAATAATGCCTATGTCTATGACAATATGCTAAATAAAATAATAATTACCAATGCTAAAATGACTATAATGCCTAAATTCGAAAATGAAGTTGTCAGGATCCCGAAATTATGAGCAAAATTTTCTTTTATAGAAAACACAATTTTGAGTGGATGGATGAGATTGAATTCTAAGAAAGACCTAGAATGAGAGGTCCAGATTAAATCTGAGAATCCCTAATCAGGGTTAGGGAAAAATCCTTAATCGAACGGTCAAAATAATGTCTCAGATAATCGGATTGACAGTGGAGAATAAATGAGATAATCAATTAGAAAATAAAGATTTTTGAAAAAGAAGAAGATAAACAATGCCTAATTTGTGAGATTCGAAAAATCAAGAAGATAAGATTTGGACTAAAGATCAAATTTGGAAAATCAAGAATCTGCCTGATTACTTGATTTTTGGAAGATTAGTTACCAATTTGAATTAAATTAATTCAAATCATAGATTTTATGAAATAATAAATAATTGATTTTCCAATTATTTATCAAAGTGAACTGTCAGTTAAGATTGCGATGACATTTTAAATAATTTAATTTATTTAAAATGAGAGGAATATCAAATTGGCAATTAAATAATTAAATACAATTATTTAATTTAGCAGATAAGATTAATTAATTAAATAAATTAATCAATTTATTTAATTGTGAGGATTAATGACATATTAAATAAATAAATGAAATTCATTTATTTAATAATCAAGAAGAAATATATGACGAAGGGTAATTAAATAAATTAAGAAATTTATTTAATTAAGGGAAGACTTAGACAATTAATGATGTATTGAATAAATAAATTAAAATTTATTTATTTAATAATCATGAAGAATAAAAGGACATGAATTAATTAAATAATTATGAATTATTTAATCAATAGATGAATGTGGACCAAAGACATAATTAAATGTCATAATTATGCTAGGACGAAAGTGTTAAAAATGAAGCTTGCAGGCCTAGGTCATTTTTAGGTGTCTACACTCATCATCATCATCTAAACATGCAAGGATTTATGAAGAAGAAAACTCCTTATTTGTTTCATAGTCATATGGAAGATTGTATGAATCATCAAGAGGTACAATATAATCTAAAACAAGATCATCTCAGATGTTGGGTGAAAATTATGTAATCATCTTTCTAATAAATTACACAACCTAGACTTCAGCCACAACTACGTGAGATAAAATCTCTCCTCTCAAAAAGGGGAGGCACCCTTCTTACTACTGATAGAAGCTATAGTAAAACTAATTAAAATATTTAGACATTGTACACTATACTTACGAAATGGGGGGTGTGTTGCATTCATGCTTCTCTCTTTTTTTAGAGAAGATGTTTTACAATGCTTCACGATTGGAAGCTCTAAATTCATGATAATTCTAAACTAAGAACGAGCATTAATTCCAATACCTCTATCTTGTCAAAGAAAAGCATAGAGATACCAAATGTGATTAATAATAAACAAGTAAAAGAAAAGGGAAAGCTCACGAAGGCACAGAGTCATTCCGTAGCTTTTTCAATGATGGATCTTTGAGAGGCGTATAATTTGTTGCATTAGAAGCACAAATTCTTCTTAAATGCAGCAATTCCTTGAACAGCATGAATAATAACAAGCACAAAGTCTTGTAGACATTTCAACAAAAGCATCCAAACATAAACATAAATCCAAATAAGGAATGTAACAAAAAAATTATATAAATTAATTAAATCCCTTCATATATCATATACTAATCACCACCAAATGAGATCAATTCACAAGATATCAAATCCAACACAAATTTTGGTTTGCAATTGTCTTCTTTATTGATTAGATTTAATTCACAAAGCATGAACACAAAGTTTCACAATTCTGCTTCAAAAATGGTAGCACTTCATTGCAAAATACTAAAGGTGAGATTTGCAATAGAAATTCCTCATATTTATAAAGGAGAGGGATGAGAAAAATTAGGAAATTAGTTCAGAAAAGTTAGGAAAGTTAGGTGAGTTAATTTAGAAAAATCTCACCTAACTTTCACTAAAGTCAAAATGTAATTTGTCTTCAAGAAATTACATCTCAGATTTTTAGTGTAATTACATTTTTAGAAAAAACATTTAAGATGTCAGAAACTATTTACAAGATGCGTAAAAGAAAGCATCAAAAATTTCAACATTGGAGATTAAGAATCTTCACGGTTCCTTGCTTGGGCGTGGAAGTCTTCATACTTCTTCTTGGTCTCCTGCACGAACGTCTCATCCGGACCAATGATGTAATCCACAATGGTGTGAATCCTCATGATCAATCTCATGGCAGATGAGGAACCTTTTTGCATCTATCAAGATACATATTAAGGCTGTCAAGATTAAGCCTTGTATTACAAATAACATCTAGAGAGACTTCTGAAAATTTTTCACTCTCTACTAGTGTCATGGTGGCTTCTTTGAAGATCTAGGATAGTTATATGGCTGGAAGGAAGATATGATTCTCTTCAAGAAACTTCCTTGGTAAATCTTTCATTCCTTTTTCAAGAATAGCATGATTCCCTTTGACATCTTCTTGTACTTGGTGGATATCTTCTGTAAGAGATTCGATTATCTAAATATGATGCTTCAATGATTCTCTTACCTCTACGTATTTCTCCTTGTCGGGAATCACCCTGGCTTCCACCAATTTGTTGAGCTTTACCTATTTCATTTGTGACCACAACAATAGGAATTTTTCCATTTCCCTGTGCTCTTAGGAAAGTACATTCTCCTCCTTATCAAGCTTTGTTTTGAGCTTGGCTATCTGAGTAGCTTTTTCATCCACAACAACTATAATTTGAGAAATGTGTTCTACAATATTTTTTATGAAATCATATAACACTCTACCTTTGGAGGAAAACATTATCCTTCTTGAAAATTGGGTCCTCAGTGCTTACCATTTCCAGTAGTTGCGCATTACTTTAAGATCCTGCAAATCTCCTTACAATAGTGGCATAATGCTCTGCCTTTTGTTTGTACATGTTTCAAGCTTGCTCCATTTTTTCTAGTCTTCTAGCCAGTATATCCAAGGTTACCTGTGCATCTACCTTTGCACTTTCATTCGTGAATTTCCCAATTTGGACTCTTCTCACTATGTAATCCTCCATATTGACATCTCCTTCCTCTTGAGGTGGTATGCTAATCTCTACATATTTATGAACAGCTTTGTCAACATTCAGCCATGAATACACTTTTTCCTTTTTCTTCCCCGTGGCTTTTGGAGGGGCTATCTCTTCAAGATCGAGCTCGTCTGGAGAAATCAATTGATTTTTTTCTTCAATACTTTAGATACCAACGAGGGGGGAAGAGAGGAGGTACAAGCTTCTAAGTCAACCATCAACTCTCTTGTCACTGTCATTTCTAAAGGAATGACTGGTATAGTGACAATTGGTGTAGTGTTTGTCATAACTAATCCTATAGTTTGCACATTGAACTGATCCGGCATGGATCCATTCATGAACTTGTTAAACTTAGCTTCTAAAGTGATATCATAGGATGGCAATGACAGGTTGGGAATGGATGATGGGGGACTTGACAAAATTCCAACTGTTTGTATACTTGTCACTGACGGAGTATCAAGTATGGCTGATGTTGTAGGGGTTGGTGAAATGTCCACTATGGGTATTGTAAATGTAGGAACAGGTTGTGCAGGAGTGTTTGGATTTGGAGGTGTGCAAGGAACGTTTGAAGTTACAGGCGATGATGTATAGGGAAGTTCTTCAACTACATTCTCAGGTGGAGACATAGTTCATTATTCATCATGACTGAGTTCCAGTTGATCACCCTCTTGCTCTTCTAACTTTGGTTCACCTTCTTGATCACCTTCAGACTCTTGTTCACCTTTAGAATCTTCTTCCTCATCAGATTCTAGTTCTTCTAAATCTTCTTCTTTAGTGGATTGATCACTTGAATTTTCCTCTTCATCAAAATTTATCTCTTTAGAGACAACCCCTTTTCCTTTGGAGCAAGATGGTTCAGATTCCATTGTTCCTCCTTCTAGGATAGCCTATGTATCCTTTTTTATGACCATGAACTTAATCCTAGGGCCTCTTTGCGAAGAAGTGGGAATGGTCATAGGTTTATCTTTCATGCGGGTTACTTGTTGTCGGTTGGCTTCTACTCTGGGTTCTTCTCCCTCAGAATATGTCCTAAAATTTTTCATCTCAAAGTCATGCTTGTTTAACCACTCTACAGTGTTAGCCAAAATTGGTGCCAACCTCTCCCTAATGGAAACACTTTCCTTTCTAGACCATTGAATTGTATGCAAGGGCCTCTTGGATATTTCTTGTTCATCATAGGCAGCATTCATGATGTCACCAAGATCTATGAAATCCTTTGGTAGGTCATCAACACCAAGATCTCTAATCTGTTGTACGGTTAGCCTAAAAAAATCCATCTTACGGATAGCCTCTTCATCTCTGCAATTAGCTCGAATGTCCTCAAAGCAGTACTTGTGTTGATGACCCTTTTTCAACTTCTACACATTTCAGTAGTCAAAATCAAATTTGTATATATAGGTCCTGATTGTCATGACCTGCATTTCTGCATAGAACGATTTGACTTTTTGCACACTTTTGATGGTATACCAACTGATTGTTAATGGGAACTTCAATCCCATCTTGTGAATCTTCATTCGTTCTTTGTGAACTGAAATCAGTTGTCTACACAACTTCATGAGAATCCACTTGTCTGAGGGGTATCTAGGAAACATGTAAGGGCACCCAATGCAGCAACCTACCCTTAGATAAGTAAAAGTTGGGAATTATAGAAATATGCATCTACCTTTACTTACCACTTTGTAGGCCTCATCAAATACTCTCTTCTTTTCGAGAGTCAAGTCAAAGCTAAAAAGAAAAGGCACAAAGAAAGCATCAATGACTCTCCTAAAATAGTGAATGCTTTCCTTCAGCTCTAGTTGATAGAAAAATTTGTACACTGCTACAATGTGTCAACTCCCTTTTGTAGAGAGACCTATAAATTGTCTCATCACGGCTGTAGCATACACAAGGCAAGAATTCATGTAGAACTTCAAGGTGGTTGACACATTGATTAGTTGTTCATGTATTTCATCACTGATATGTTTTCCCCAATCAATATGAGCCTTTGTCTTCTTATGATTTGGATGTATTCATACATCCACTTGTGAAAATGGGATGAATCAAGCAATCCCTTCATCTGCTCAAAAGTGTGATCATGTCCCTAACATCTTTCTTGAATTCACTTCACAAAATTCCCTTTGGCCATCTTGAGATAGTGTGCCTAGGTTCTTTCAACCATTGACTATGTATCAAGTACTTAGCTTTGTTGGGATCTAAGTCATAGACTTCTTGCACTTTTTGTATTGAGATGTCAGTGTACTTCTCCATCTGTGGGACTCTAAAAACAATATCAAAGAAGTTAGGTTCAAGTCTCAATATCTCTTATGAGTCTAGTTTATGGTTTAATTTTGGTATAATTTATGATCTATTTGCTAAAATTTTCATGAACCTTGATGTTTGAATGTTGATATTTCCTCGAAACCATAGACATTGGGCCTAATTTTATCTTTGCAAATCTTTAATGATATTGACATGTTATATGGACTATCTATGTTAATTTTGCATGTGGATTAATGAATGTTCTTTAAGATAGTTACAGATATGTAATTATTATGTGTACTAATATTGCCATGCAGATATGATTTGAGGCCACTAAATTGAGAGGATTCCACCAGCTAGTCATTCACCATAACGGTTAACAAAGTGGTCATGCAAAGGTCAACAAAGTTAATCATTCAAAGAGGTCGACGACGAGAAATTCCTCATGTAAATCGAGTTGTAACTACCTTGTAAATGATCTTTATTGATGTTGAGAGAATATAGGTGTTACTGTTGTGCTAAATCTGCATTGAGGCAAGCACATCTGACTAGATTCCATGCATGTGTAACCGCCTCTCTACTTTCTCTGCTTTCCCTAAAATGGTGTCCTCCCAATTCATGGAGTTGATCACCTTATTTAGTTAGTAGCTTCTTTTCCTATAAATAAGAGTTGAATTCTCCTTCTCAGAGGGTTGCGTAATCTAATGATGTACTTGCATTCTTAGTTTTTGGTAATACAATTACACTGCTCTATTGTACTCATGTTTTCCAATGAATAAGATGAAGTTATAAGTTTGTGCATCTGATTTTACATTAGTTTTAGAGGATACTCATCCAAGGGGGCCCCCTTGGTGAGATTTTTTTCCTTTAGTTTAGTTTAGTTATTAATTTTTATTCTGTAATTAGTTAAGAATCTAGCACTGACTATTCCTACAGCCACTAGAATTCCATTTTGTGACTGTTCCTACAACCAAAGTAGACAAAGTAGTTTCCTAATTGTTTGCTCATATTTTCATTTTTGTCATGCATTTCAGCTTAGCATAGTTTTTGGTCAGCGTTCAGCACTTATTCTATTTCCTTCTAAGCAATTTACCTTCAGCATTGTGTTTTTCTTATTTGTATAATGAATATGGCTACTTTGGATCCTTAGTGAACATATTGTGTTGACCCATTTCAAGTTCACGTCCTTGGGTTGACAAGTTAAATGCACCTTCATGATGATTGAATGGCTATTCAATTTAGATGTCCAATCTCTAAATCACAGCTATAAGGCCTTAGTTGTTAGATCATTGTAGGAGGCCAATATTGTTCTTTGGAGTCATTGATAGTTTTTCTTGCTATAGTACTTTTTAAAGTTGTTCTTAGTATGCCCCTCATTTAGGAAGTAATGACCCCCCTTATTCTTTACAAATTCTTTGTGTGAGTTGGCTGATAGTGAGTTGATACTGCATGCATAGAGGAAGGAGAAGATATTCTTATGGGAGATTCCTTCCTAATAATCCTTGTCCATTCCAGCTAGTTGAATATTGGAATCTACCAAGAGAAGAAGAAGAAGAAGATCCACACCCCTTTGTTGGTGAATTTCCTAATCTAACTAGCTCTAAAGTTTCCTTTGAAGACCAAAATCAATTTGAGAATCCCTTTTCTTTGGAAATACATCAAGTAGGCATTGGTGATACAAATAGAAACAAACCTAACCAATTGGCTTTTCCTTTCCCCATTTCTCATCAGAATGAAGTAGATAACCTCCAAAATATCCATGCTTCAGCCCTTTCCAAGTTTTATGGACTTTTCACAAATGATCCTAATACCTTTTTGTTTGAGTTTGATATACTCTATAGGAGTTATGACTATACCACTGATGCCCATAGGCTTAAGCTATTTCCTACCACTCTAAAAGAACTTTCATTAAGATGGTTCATGAGCCTATGCAAAGATACTTGGGAGACATGGGATGACATGAAGACAAAATTCTTTGAGAAATACAAGGAGTATTGCAAGGGTAGTGACATGAGAGGAGGTGACATTTTTAGGATGCAGCAAAAGGAAGATGAGAGCCTAGAGGATTACATTGCAAGATTTATATTTCACCTATAGAAATCTCCACATCATACACTTAATGAGGACTCACAAAAGCCCCTTTTCCTGAGAGGAATTAATGACAGTTGCACTGATGCCTTGGACCTGATGGGAGGATATCAAGAAGATATGCTAGAACTACTCTAGGGTAGCTTCAAAGAAAGGGAAAGCTTACCAATCTTCCATGGGTTTCAACTACCAGTGGAGTTTCAAGAATGGATATTACTCATTTTTTGGCAGACTTCAAGCAAGACATTATAAACAATCTAGATACTCACTTGGATACACTTTATGCTAAGAAGAAACAAGAGGAGGTAGAGGCAACATTGGTAAAGTATTATCCCCATTGCAAAAAAAAGGACTATAGATGCAATATGGTAGCTAATATTGAAAGCAAGTAGATTGAACTCGAATTCAAGCAAATTCAAATTGAAGAAGATCAAGTCTACTATGTTGCACAAAGGAGGCCTTGGGCTCCAAGACAAGGTATGCCACTAGAGCCACTCTCTTTTGTTGGGCCATATTTCAATTCTTATTCATTTGGTAGCCAATGGCAGCCCCCATATCCATTCAACTATGGAGGATATCAACCACAACCTTAGTGTAACCCTCCAAATACTTGACCTAATCATCAAAACTCTCCACCCCAATGGCAGCAACCTCAGGGGAGTTGGCAATAGTTTCAAGGAAATTGGCAGCCACCCCCAGGAAATTGGCAGCAAACAAATCAATGGAGTGGAGGACATCAATGGCCAAACTAGCCAAATAGTTACATGCAGCCACATTCTCAGCTCCAAAAACCTACTATAATGCCTCCTACTAATTCAAGCTCAAATCCACCTAAACGTACTTAGCTACCAGCTCATCCCACACCCAATCCAAATAACAAACCATAGTAGCAACCCGTATACTCTTCTAATTCAAATCAATTCCCTACATATGTTGTGAGTGTGAGTGGTATCCACTTGTGTTCAGGAACTACTATACTAGCTCCTTCCACACCCATTATCACTGAGCTTCCTATGGAAGAAGAGGAGCCTTTGAATACCCCCACTCAGCCAAGTGCACCTAAAATCCTGAACCAAACTCAGTTAAGCATATTGAACAAAAACCATTGTTTCCTTGGAGATTGGAAGTTTCCAAGAAGAAGGAATAAAAGGAGGACACAACTTTTGACATTATAGATCAGCTAAAGCATATATGTTTCCAAATGCCCCTATTTCAAGCCATAAAATATGTTCTAATATATGGAAAGGAAATCAAGGAAGCATTCCTTAAGAATCTAGGTAGGAAGAAGAAAGACCCCACTACGGTTCATGTGGTGGGATAGCTAGTTGACATCATGCTCAAGAAAGTGATTGTCCCTAAGTGCAATGACTCAGGTAGTCATGTGGTAGGAGTTGTTATAAATAGGATCCAAATAAAGAATACTCTGATTGACTTGGGGATAGAAATAAATGTAATGACTAAGGATATCCTGCTGCAACTAAATGTTGCAAGCATGAGACCTAATCCTACTATCCTACAGCTTGTTGATAGTTCTATTGTTAATCCTGATGGTATAGTAGAGGATCTTGTGGTAATTATAGACTCATGGGAGTACCCAGTAGATTTCATGATTCTCTATCCCAAAGCCACACTAGGCGGGTATCCCATTATTCTTGGAAGGCCATGGTTAGCAATAGTAGATGCATATATTAGATGCAGGACATGAGACATTACCATTTCTGATGGGAAGAGCGCCAAAAAATTTGCTCTTTATCCTCCTGGTCATCCATCCCATGATGAGGATAATCTTTTATTGCCACATATTGGTGAAGAGGCCAAGGAAGTTAATTTTGTGGCACAGCTTATGATGTTAGGCAGAAGCTCTTTTATGCAACTTCAAGATGAAGATGAAGTATTGGCTAACATCATTTAGAATCATTATGAAGTGGATGAAGCATCATCTTCTCATTTTTTTTCTAGTCAGGACACTTCTTTCTGCTCTTCCTACAGTCGTTCTTCCTACAGACCCACTTCTTGCAACCACTCTTCTTGTAGTTGCTCTTCCTACAACAAAAGGTATGTCCCATATATTTATTCCATATGAACTCAAGGTACCATGTGTTAATGAAGCAGTTAAGATAGAGTTAACTACACAAGTACAGGTGTCAAAAGGAAAATATTTGAATATTAACAGCAAACTGAATGAAGAATAGCAGTTGTTGTTGGAAAACTTACTGAGGACCCACTAGCATGCATTTGCGTGGGACTATCATGAGATGAAGGGATTGGACACTAAGCTTTGCACTCATAGAATTTACATTAGAGATGATTGCACCCCAATTAGACATCCACAAAGAAGAATTAACCCTGCACTAAGAGAAATTGTGAAAGGAGAGTTAGAATTTATCTAGCCCATTTCCAATGGGTGTCTCCATTGGTGATTGTGCCCAAGAAAGGAGGGAAATGGAAAGTTTGTGTTGATTACAGGGAACTTAATGTTGCCACCAAAAAGGACCATTTTCCTTTACCCTTCATAAATCAAGTTTTGGACTCCCTTGTAGGAAAGCAATACTTTTCTTTTCTAGATGGCTTCAGTGGATATAACCAGACCCAAATTGCACCTGAGGACCAGGATAAGACCACCTTTACCTATCCATGGGGAACATATGCCTACTTGGTACTTCCATTTGGCTTATTCAATGCACCTATAACTTTTTAGAGGGTAGTCATTAGCATATTTTTCAGACATTTCTCATGATTGCATGAAAATTTATATGGATGATTTCACCACCTATGGTGTTGATTTCAATGAAGCATTGGAGAATCTTAGGAGAGTCCTACAAAGATGTGAAGATCACAATCTATCTCGAAATAGTGAAAATTTTTTATGATGATGTAGGAAGGTGTAGTTCTTGGACACTACATCTCTCACAAAGGAATTCAAGTATACCCTGCAAAGATTGAGGTAATCACAAATCTTCCCACACCTACAAAACAAAAAGATGTTAGGAGTTTCTTGGGACATACAGGCTATTATAGGAAGTTCATCAAGGATTTCAACAAAATAACAACACCATTGTACACTCTTCTCACCAAAGATGTTGAATTTCAATGGATAGAAGACTGTGATAAAGCATTTTTTTATTTGAAGGAAGCTTTGACTCATGCTCCTATTCTCAAAGGATCTAATTGGGAGCTTCCTTTTCACATCGATACAGATGCATCAAACTATGCCATAGGAGTAGTTTTAGGGAAAAAATAAGGAGCTATGGAAAATTCCATTTACTTTGTCAGCAAAAACTTGCAAGGAGTTGAATTCAACTATACATTGACAGAAAAAGAAATGTTGGCAGTAATCTATATGCCTTGAACAAATTCAGGAACTACATAACAGGCTATCAAATCTTTGTGTACACCGATCATGCAGCCATTAGATATCTCATGAATAAATCCCTGATCATAGGTAGGCTGGCAAGATGGTTATTTTTGATGCAGGAGTTTGATATAACCATTGTGGATAAATTAGGGAAGGCCAATGTTTTTGCATATTTTCTTTCAAGACTGATTACATCAGAAGACAATCAAGCCATAGATGACTCTTTCCCTGATGAGCACTTATTTTCCATCAGTGTGCAAACACCCTAGTATTCTGACATAGCTAATTATCTGGTCACAAGGAGAGTTCCTCCTCACTTCTCCCCAAAAGAGAGAAGGGTGCTCATTGAAAAATATTTTCCTTTTTCATGGATTGTTGGATGTTTTTTTACACTGGGCTAGACCATGTCATGAGGAAATGTGTGAGGGAAGATGAGACATATGATATTTTGCATGCATGCCACAACGAACCATGTGGAGGACATTTTGTAGCCAAGAGGACAGCAATGAAGATTTTGAACATAGGATACTACTGGACAACACTCTACAAGGATGCAAGAAGGTATACAATAAAATGTGATCACTGCTAGAGGATGGGTCGACCAACCAAATCTAATGAGATGCCACTTTTCCCTCAAGTAGTAATCACTCTATTTGACAAATGGGAACTATTTTTTTTAGGACTCATTCATCCTCCATCAAATGGTAAGTCTTATATCTTAGTTTGCACTGATTATGTAACTAAGTGGGTAGAAGTTAAGGAGATGAAACATGCAAGAGATAATAAGGTTGTTGAATTTCTTTATGAGGATATTTTCACAAGGTATGGAGTTCCAAGAGAGATAGTGACTAATCAAAGGGCTCAATTCACATCAACCCTTGTTGTAGCACTGGTCAATGAGTACAACATAAGACATAGGAAGTCTACTCCTTATCACCCCCAGGCCAATGGCCAAGTTGAGGTGACTAATAGGGAGATTGAAGCCATCCTAACCAAAATAGTGGTTGATTATAAAAAGGATTGGGAAAACAGGCTGCCAAAAGCTATCTGGACCTACAGGACAATTTGGAAGACAACTACAAGCTTCACTCCATTTAAGTTGTTGTATGGAAAAGTAGCCATGATGCCCATTAAATTTTAACATAAGACTCTTAGGACTGCAATAGAGTTGGGTATGATATCTGTAAGGCACAAAGAGAAATAATCGTGTAGTTGAATGCTTTGGATGAGATGAGGAGATTAGCCTTGCATCACATGGAGGTAGTGCATAATCAGAGAATCAGGTGGCATGATAAATTCACCAAGGACAAGAAATTACAACCAGGAGATTAGGCCTTGCTCTATGATTCAAGATATTAGGATAATGCAAGAAAATTACAGACAAGGTGGATAGGACCATATGAGGTTGTTGAAGTATACCCCAATGGTGTTGTTCAGCTCACTACTATTGACCCAGTCAGATTTAAGCTGCTTGTCAATGGCCATCGCCTTGGATTGTATCATAAGCCAACTTCCAAAGAGGAGTTCTTGTAGCAATTCACTCAACATGCAACAATCGAGCTTCTTGCAACCGAAGGAAGTGGACCTAGTGTCCCTCTCACTAATTAAGGTATGTACTTGTCATAATAAAGACTCCCACTTCTGTGGGAGTCCACTTCTTCACCCATCCACCCATCTTCCCATCCATCTCCACCTTTCTCTCTCTTCCATCACTTCACTTCATTCCACATTGTTTTCATTAATTGCTCAACTTATTTCTTAAAAGGTGATTGGTATTTTCCACAATCTTTGCAATGAATCTTCCATGACTCTGGGTATGTGTGCATTAATTGCTATCTATTAATTGTCTTTAGTACATTCATTTAATTATTGTGAATTAATATGGATGTTCACCATAGCATGCCATTATTCCCTATCCCTTTCAAATCATCCTTACCACCTCACATGTGAGGACACATGCTCAAATTTAGGTTAGGGGGAAAAGGATGTGAGTACTTTCCCCACATGTCAGTCCATAGTCTATGTCAGCAATTTTAAATCGATCCAATGTGAATTTTGAGTAATATGGTGGCTCATACATGTGAGGTGACACCAACTGCCACCACCATTTTTCTCCATCATAACCTTCCTTTATTATTCATTTACTTCCATTATTGATCTTGTCATAATATTAAGTCGTCAAAAGGTAAAATAGAAAGAAAGAAAAGGTAAAACAGAAAAGGAAAATTCAAGCGACATTGGCGTTGGAAATTTGGAAGTATTGCAGGAAGGAAAATTTGCAGAGTGATTGTTGATTGTAGACAATGGGAGGTGGGTTAATCAGGAATGAACCCACAGTTCATGATGTATTACTACAGGATGCACCTTCACAAGCTAAATTGAGAAACTGTGGTTGGTTAGACTATTTCATGAAGCTGAATGGTTTTAATGAAGACATTGCATTAGAATTTTCCTAGACATTGTTTGAGGGAAAAGCCATGGTAAATGGGATGGAAGTATTGGCTATTGAAGAAAGAATTGTAGAGGTTACAAGGTTGCCTACCGATGGTGAAAACTACCCTGCTTCTAGAGACGCTAGGTCAACTAGGGTCGAATTTACAAAACCTAGCGACCCTCCATTGAGCGTGGACAAACAAGGTGCAAAAAGAACCTCTCTACTTGAGCCATGGAAGCAAGTAGTTGTTCATGTCATAAAATATATCACTTGTGAAGGATGCCAATCAAATCTACATTTTGTGCACTTTAAACTCTTGAATCACATGAGGCATGGGAGAAGGATGAATGTGTCGAATGTTCTTTACCACCTTCTTTCAATCATGGTAACTGAGACTCAAAAAGGTAGGGACAATTTTGTTTCCCACCATTCTTTGATTAAATTATTAGTTGAGAAGTCTCTACATGATGTATCTAAGATGGTGGGAAGAATTCATAAATATCGATCAAATTAGACCTGAGCATTTGCAACCTAGGGTTTTACCTCAACCCCGTAGGTCTAGTAGGATATTAAGTGCAGTTGAAGCCACTCCTGGTGCTTCAACATTTGGTGTAGGCCCTAGTGCAAACCCTCCTACAGCAGAACAAACCATAGAGATTAGCTCTTCTGAGACAGAGCACTCAGACAAAGAAAGTTCCTCCCTAGATTTTGATGATGATGTTCCACTTGGCATCCTAATGAAAACTAGGGCACAAAAGAGAGAAGAAAAAATAAGAAAAGGAAAAGCTAAAAAGCAGTTGGCAGAAAAAGAAGTACCAAGCTCTAGGAAGCGGAAGGCTGACATTGTTCATCCTACAGCCAAAGAAAAATGTGAAAGCCCTCCTAGGAAATCAAAACCAACTGGTCCAACCTTTGATATGCCTCCGCAGGAAATCCCTAAGTCTAGAGAAATATCACAAGGGTCACAAAAGCTCCAATGGGGTAGGTGAATGTTGAGAAAGAGGATATATTTGAGAAAGCAACAAACATAACACTGGAAGATCTTGTTGATATTGCAGAACAAGTTGAGAATCAAGGATATGAGGAAAATCAGGATTTCCTACAGCAAGAGATCTTGCAGCATGAGAAAAAATAGGAACAAGAGCCCTTGCAACTGGAATTGACTGAACAACTTGAATCCCTACAACTGGTATTATATGAAGAGCAAGCATCAGTTCCAAGAAAAATGTTGGTAGGAATACATAACCCCCCTATTTTTTCAATGCACGTGGTAGCTATGCATTTATGGAAAGAGATGAAAATAAGAGAAGAGGAAAGGAAAGAAGAGAAATGTAGGATGGAGAAAGAAATTCAAAAGAAAGATGAGGAGATTGAAGACAAGGATGCAGAAATTGCTACTTTAAAGAAGGTGGATGATATGATAGCCTTGGTACCCCCGATTATAGAATGCAGGGCCCCTCCAAGGGTCTATGCTTTGCATTTGAAGGAGAAATATCTTTCTTTTAAGTTGGCAAGGAGTGTCTCAGGTTTCAACCCTTCTATTGAGACTCCTATTGAATTTTTCAATGCTTATCGGATTACTTCCCGTGAGATGTAGAATTTGTTGTGTGAATTTTACTTGCACAATTATGCTATGACTCAAGACCATGATTGGAATCCACTGTTATATGTTGGAGATGTCCAATTAAGGTAGTTTATTTCCTAGGTACAAAATGAGATCAGTTGGAGACAACAATATGGGGCTTATAAGCAATTGGAATCCAACATTCCTCTTCCCATCAAGGTTGAATCAAGAAATCCGAGGGACATTCACAGAGAATGGCACAAAATGCTTCTCATACCTAGCTATGATATTAGGATTATGCCATAGATAGAAGCGGTTTACAGTGAATATGAGGTGGTGGAAAAAACAAAAGAGGAAACTATAAAGAGATACCTATCACAAAGATGGAATAGCCTAGCTGATGAGCTAAAGAAATCTAAGCCCCACTCTATACATAACTATGATACAACACGTAAACGAATTGATAGATATATACAGATTGGGAGGACAAAAGGATAATTATAGGCTTCCACTAACTTTTCAGCCACCCATCTTGATGTGGCCCATGCCAAATTACAATTTTTACCACTATGATATTGTTGCAGAGAGACAAAGAAGGAACAAATTGGACAGACAACAAGGGTTCTATTGGGATCCTAATTCACACACAACAAACACTGATGTAGGATAGTTGGCAGTTACAAATTTTAGGCCTTTGACTAAGCAGAACAACCCTTCCCCTGCTGGAGGACCAGCAAAACCTTAGGTTGGGGGGATGATGAGTCTATTTTATGGTTTAATTTTGGTAGAATTTATGATCTATTTGCTGAAATTTTCATGAACCTTGATGTTTGAATGTTGATATTTCCTTGAAACCATAGACATTGGGCCTAATTTTATCTCTAAAAATCTTTAATGACATTGACATGTTATATGGACTATATGTGTTAATTTTGCATGTGGATTAATGAATGTTCTTTAAGATAGTTACAGATATGTGATTATTATGTGTACTAATATTGCCATGCAAATATCATTAGAGGAAACTAAATTGAGAGGATTATGCCAGTTGGTCATTCACCATAATGGTTAACAAAGTGGTCATGCAAAGGTCAACGAAGGGAATCATTCAAAGAGGTTGATAGTGGGAGATTCCTCATGCAAACTGAGTTGTAACCACCTTGTAAATTATCTTTATTGATGTTGGGCGAATATAGGTGTTATTGTTGTGCTAAATCCACATTGAGGCAAGCACATCTAACTAGATTCTATGCATGCATAATCGCCTCTCCACTTTCTTTTCTTTCACTAAAATGGCATCCTCCCAATTCATGGAGTTGATCACCTTGTTTAGTTAGTAGCTTCTTTTCCTATAAATAAGAGTCAGATGCTCCTTCTCAGAGGGTTGCATGATCTGATGATGTACCTACATTCTTAGTTTTTAGTAATACAGTTACACTACTCTATTGTACTCATGTTTTCCAATGAATAAGATGAAGTTATAATTATGTGCATCTGAGTTTGCATTAGTTTTATAGGATACTCATCTAAGGGGGCTCACTTGGTGAGCATTTTTTCCTTTAGTTTAATTTAGTTATTACTTTTTATTTTGTAATTAGTTAAGAATCTGGCACTAATTGTTCCTGCAACCACTAGAATTCCATTTTGTGACTATTCTTGCAACCAAAGCAGACAGAGTAGTTTCCTATTTGTTTGCTTAGATTTTCATTTTTGTCATACATTTCAGCTTAGCATAGTTGTTGGTTCATGTTCAACACATATGTTATTTCCTTCTAAGAAATTAACCTTCAACATTTTTTTTCTTAGTTGTAGAATGAATCTGGCTACTTTGGATCCTTAGTGCACATACTATGCTAACCCATTTCAAGTTCACATCCCTAGGTTGACAAGTTAAATGCACCTTCATGATGATTAAATGACTATTCAGTTTAGATGTCGAATCTTTGAATCACAGTTGTAAGGGCTTAGTTATTAGATCATTGTAGGAGGCCAACAATCTCATGCCCGGAAGAATCAATCGCACTTTTACTTTCCCTGATGTAATGGGATGCAACTTGGAGGAAAAAAATTTATTATGTGCAGAAGTAGAATGAAATCAACGAGGTCTTGATGACCGACCTCGGTGTCTTTTATCTCATCCACCTTTTAAATCACTACTATTGGTGAATGAATACCTTGGTACTTTTATTTCATTTTTTCTTTAGCCTTTGAAGACAATGGAGGACTCTTGGCTGTCATCTGATAGAAATTAGAACAACAAGATACAACTTCGAGGATCCCTTGACGAGATCTACAAAGGAACTACAAGATATGGAATCAAAAAATGTTAATTGAAAAGTAGCATTGGGATGCGTGAAGTGAGCAACGATGTTGAGCAAGAGTGAAAAAAGTGATGAAACATGGAAAATGACGTGGGAGCTAAAAAAATGGGGTCCAGAGTGAAGATATAGCACTTTGAAGTGTTCATAGCAAAAAGCTGGAAAAAGTGTAAGGGTGCTGAAAATTAGCACCCTTGCACTTGGGGAAAAGTATCTTGGTGCAATGGTGCTGAAAATCAGAACCCTTGCACCTAGAGTGTTAACCTACAAAGTAATGTTTCAGGGTGCTAAAAAATCCCACCCTGACACTTGGCTCCATGAATGCATGTGAAATTGTAGAGGCGTGAAAAATGAGCAACTATGCAAATGAGGGTGAAAAAAAGGATGATTTGTAATGGTGAATAAAAAGCCCGCTTTGACATAAGAAGAGGTTTCATTTGAAGATTTGAAACTTGGAACAAAACTATGTTGTAAAAGCCTTCAATTTTACCACCATAGCATTATGAGTGAAGCTCATTCACAAAAATTGCAAGCTTCATTCTGTAAAACCCGCACATGTTCAACATTGAACAAGAAAGGGAAAGAAAACATGGGAGAAACAAGGAGACACAACAAGTTACGAAGGTGCACCTTAAGCAAAACAAAAACCTTAACACAAACCATGGAGAAAACCCCATTTCCTTTGGGCAAGAAAACACATTTTTGTTGAAGAGAAAAACCCACATGCAAGTTGGAGAAAGATGAAGATTTGAGAGTGAAGAAGAAATGCATGGAGATGAAACCATAAGAACAAAAAACAAAAATATGTTTCCAGAATTAAAGAAAAAATCATCTCAAAGATGAAAGTGAATGAAAGAGGAAAGAAGAAATAACATACCTGGAACAAGAATGAAAACCTAGCTCAACCAAGTAAGATCTTCACAAAAACACACTTTTGAGGATGGAAGATATTCGCCCAATAAAGAGAGGTGAGTTGCAAATGATAAGAATGAGGAAGAAATGACCAAAAATCACTTTTAAGTGATTTACAAGTGTTTAAAATAAACTCAAGTCACTTCAATAAAATTTGGCATGAAAAGTTGCACATTCAATGAAAAATGTAAATGACTCAAAAAACACTACCCTAGTCATAAAAATGACTAAGTATGAAGAAAAATTGCAAGGGAAACTTTGCACCAAAACAAAAATTCACTTAAGTGTAATGGCACTAAAAACACCCAACCTTGCACTTTTGGTACTTAGTCAAATTTCTTGAAAAAGTTGGAGCGCTCTTTTTTTGGAGCTTCTACACTTTTTTCCAATTTCACTAAGTATAAACAACAAGAGTTCGCGAAGGTACTCATTTCGAAGGTCTTGATGAAACGAATATAGAGGGATGCTCAAATGGAGTGTTTGATACTTTGGAGCACACTTTGAGTTGGATTGGAAATTTACTCATTTTACATGCTTGAACTTCATGAACGTAGGAAATGGACAAGTTTCGTAGGGGCGTTATCTGTGGAATGAGCACTACTTGGTTCCATAATAACAACTGGCTCATGTTGGGGATCTTCCCTCAACCGTCTTTGAAATGAGTGAAGGGAGAAGAAATCCAAAATTCAAGTGCCTTTATTCGTCCATTGGGTTTGGAGTCAAGTGACGACGATGACGTAACTGAAAACAAAAAGACACAAAGGACTTAAAACAAAAATATTTACATTTGAAATGCCCATTTCTTTATTGTGTAAAGTGTTTGAGGTGTTTCCCACTGTGAGGAAGGGAAAATAGAATTTTGTTTCCATATGCTAATAGGAAACTATTCTCACCATGTAGTTGATGAATTTGGAAAGGTCCTATCCACAGTGAGTCAAATTTTATGTGCATACCTTTTGGTTCTCTCTATTTGTCCCAAAGGAGAATAACATCACTGATTTAAATTATTGAGAGTTGGCCTTTTTGTCAAAAAGCTTCTTTACCTAGTCTTGGTGCTCCACAATGTAGTTAGCTACTTGAACTTGATTCTCCTCTAATTCAAAGAGATACATGATACACTTGTCAACATAGTTATCAAAAGTCTCATCCTCGATGGCCTTAGCCAGTTTGAGGGTTGGAAGTTCCAAGGTTATAGGAATATCAGCATTCAACCCATACAAGAGTTGAAAGGGAGACATGTCAATCACCCACTTTGAAGTTATCATGTCTTCCCACAAAGCGTCATACAAGGCCTTGTTCCACAAACATTAATTCTCATCTACTAGCTTACGGATGATAGTCACCAGATTTTTGTTGCTCGATTTAGCCTAGCCATTACCTTGTGGGTAATAGTCGAAAGAATGAGACAAGGTTATGTCATGTTCAAAATAGAACTCAGTGATCGCATTTGACAAGAAGGTAGAAGCATTTTAGCAATGATTTTGTTCAGCACACCAAACCTAGAAATGATGTTTTCTTTTAAGAAATCTCACACCACTTCAGAAGTAGCACACTTAGTAGGAATTGCTTCCACCCACTTCGTGAAATAATTAGTTACAATTAGGACATAAATGTTCCCTGCACTTGATGATGGATTAGTTGCACCAATGAAGTCAATTCTCCATTGTTGGAAAGGTTCCTTGATAACAACTGGTTTTAGGGGTAAAGCCTCCAACTTTAGCTTTCCCACGAACTATTGGCACATCTCACACTTATGCACCCAAGAGTACATATCTTGAAAAAGTGTGGGTCAATAGTACTTATCTCTCAATATTTTTTGAGTGGTTACTAGCATTGAGAAATGTCCTCCACATGCCAAGTCATGGTATGACTTCAACAGTCTTTGATGTTGTTCCTTATCAACACATCGAAGAAAAGTCCCATCGATTGCACGCTTGTACAAGCCACTGTCCCACAAGATGAAGTTTGTTGATTTTAGCTTGATGGTTCTCTTTTCTTTTGAGGTCAAATGATTAGGAAATTCCCCATATGTGAGGAAATGGGTGATGTTGGAATACCATTTTTTGGTGGTTCTAACAAACAGTACCATTGGAAGTTCACTTGGATCTACCTCTTTGTTATATAAAACTTCATCTTCTAAAATTTCTTCATCTAGATTTGTTTCAGTGATAAGCTGACAAAGCCACACCCACATATCAACTTAGTGGGTTTGATTTCCATATCATATTCTTGAATCTTGGCAATCCAATTGCCTCTTTTCATTCCAAATTCATGTTGTGTTAAGATAGATTTAGCAGTTGAGTCGAGGACTAGAACTTTGACATGGCTATTTAGAATATAGAACCAAAAATTCTTAACAGCTTTGACTATAGTGAAATCATTTTTTCTCCATTTGAGAATATTTCAGTTTGTAATTCTTTAGAGGGAAGCTCGTGAATGCAATGGGAGATTCAAAGCCCTCATTGTTTTCTTGCACCAGAACTGTTGAAAGTGTATGTTCAAAATCATAACTGTACATGATGAATTATTTGGTGTAGTTGGGATAAACCAACATGGGCACATGATAAATGTCCTCCTTGATGTCATTGAACGTTGCTTTTCCTTCTATCATCCAATGAAATATAGTATTACCCTTCATCATATTTACAATATGACAAGTTTTCTCTGCAAAGTCTGGGAGAAACCTTCTTAAGAAGTTTACCTTGCCAAAGAAGGAATGGAAATCCTTCTTGCTTGATGGCAGGGTAAGAGATTTAATACCATTGAATCTTTCTAAGTCAATTTTGATTCCCTCTATGGACACAACATGACCAAGGATTTTACCTTCTGTAACCCCAAAATTTGAATTTTTGGGGTTCAAGGAAATACCATGCTGACAGCATCTCTCCAAGATTTTCCTTAGATGGTAGAAGTGTTCATGGAACTTTTTAGAGAGCACTATGAGATCATCAAGATACACCATGATAAACTTACCCATCACATCACAAAAATCCAAGTCCATAGCATGTTAGAACATCACGCCAGTATTGATCAAACCAAAAGGCATCCTATGATACACAAAGGTACCCCCATGGTGTTGTGAAGGTCATTTTGTGTTGATCGTTTGAATTAACTTCAATTTGATTGTAACCAAAGAATCTATCTAGCATGGAGAGCATTTTGGATCGAGTCACATTTTGTATGAATTGGTCCATCATTGGAAGAGGATAATTGTCTTTGAGTGACAACTAGTTTAGATTTCTAAAATCCACACAAATACGGATTTCTCCATTCTTCTTACAAACGGGAACAATATTTACTATCCATGTTGAATGGTGCATAGGGAATATTATTCGAGCATTGAGAATTTTCTAAACTTCTGCAAGGATTGTTCCAAAAATATTTGGGTTGCATTTCCTTTACTTTTTTTTGTAAGGAAAGGCTCCAACTTTGAGAAGAATATTGTGTTACACTTCTTTAGGCTAAAAAGATTTCAAATATTCATATGAATATGCTAAGACATCCATATATTCTTGTAACAACTGGGCAAACTATTTCCTTTCTTCGGTTGTGTAACACTTACCGATGTTCACCATCTTAGGATTTGCTTCAGTTCCTAAGTTGATATGTTCCACTTCATTCAAAAAATTAGAATCTAAGAGTTTCTTCTTGACATAGCGATCATGCTTATCAAAAATATTCTCCATAGATACTAATCCCTTGGGAATTTTATTTCCTCTAAGCTACAATTATTCTTCACCAGTAACGGGATCCATATCAGACACAGATTCTTGATGTGGAGAATCACTTCCTTCGAATTACAATTCATTAAAATTCTTTGCTTTCTCCAGAAAGGTGACAATCTAATGATCATCATTGAAAATCTATCATTTCTCTGAATTATCAGGGACACTTGGGTGGAAAACCAATTCAATGGTGTAGGTGGAACCTTGAAATTCTTTATGTGGTATCAAGAATGTGGCTGAGACTACTAAGGAATCGGCTTGAATATTATATTCTCTTGGAACTAAAAATATATCAAAAGCCTCAAATCCCACAACAGAATCCTAGACAAGATTGTGATAATGCCTGAGTCTTTCATTTTTTGTCTATTACAAATTTCTTACCTAACATACTATCAATTTGGCATCACCTTGTGCATGGAGATTTTTTATACCCTTCTTTAGTGCATTCCTAATAATAGAGCATCATATTCAGTAGTGTTATTAGTGTTATCAAGTTGTAACTTGAAAGAGAAAGGGGAAAAATTTCCTGTAGGGGGAATAAAAACCATTCCTGCTCCAGAACTAATGGAAGAGCAGCTACCATCAAACTCGAGTAACCAAATGCCATTTGGGTCACCAACGCTGACAGTGTCAAAGTATGAAGATTCATCATCTGATGAAGATTCATGATCAGGGATAGACAAATCACTTGATGATGATTCATTTGAAGTTTAGGAAGCATCATCACTCTCCAACTCATGTTTGGTCGAGGATTCACCAACCTCTTCTATTTTCAAACAGTAAGTTCCCACGCATGAAGACTCAAACAGGATCTAAGCTCTTGGGTCATCTGATTGGCTTACTGAAAACTTTGACTCCTTTTCATGAATCAATTTTTGCATCACACCTTTGACTAGTATTCTGGCTTCATACATGTCCATGCTTAGTTCTCCTCCAACATCTTTATAGAAATTTCATTTGAGGAGAATTATGTAAGATGCTAGTACATTGGCTACAAGAACTATCTTTTTTATCTTCTTCTCTAGGTACATAGCAAATTCATACTATGCATCTTTGATCTGGCCAATCAAAGGCACTTGTTTGTTCTCCATGGAGAAACAATGGCTGAAATTTTGGTCAAATCCAAGACTAAAGTAGTGGCTACCTTGGCGGGCATCATATTGTCAAATGCACTAGAATCTAGATAACACGGTTACTTAGTTTAAAACCATTGACAAGTATGGAGATGAAAAATGGATCAATGCATCCGGAGGTAGTTGGAGGATTGGACACAAGGTTACTCTATGGCATTTTGGGCTTAGGAGCAATAGGAACATCAGGAGGTGTATCGTGACTTGGGGTAATTCCTTTTTCATTGACGAACTTGACAAGCATGTCAAATTGATCAGGGTTGGCTTTGAGGTACTCAACCTTAGACATCTGGACTTTGGTTTTCTTGGCATGGTCGATAATGTCAAAATCCTAGAAAGAATTTTGTAAGCTAGAAGTCATAACTTCACTAATTAGTTTAACGAAAGGCACATTGGTCTTTGGAACAAGAGGATTAGCTTTAGGAATAGTGAGAATTGATGAAGAGGGATGAGGTGCACTTATGGATTTGTTGATTTCTTGGGTTTCCAAGGGAGAGGAGATCCTCTTTTGGAAATCGTGAATGGCAACTTCTCCTTTTCAGGTGGAGCAGCAGCTTGAGCTTTATCAAGTTGGTTTTGTTGATGCCACATGAAAATAGCATAAGTGTTTGTCACCAAGTCATATTCTTCCTCTTCTTCTACCATTCGTAAGTAGCTAATCTTGGATTCACTAGCCAATTCAATGTCTCCTTCTTGGAAGAGATCGGCATTTTCTTCTTCAAGGCAATCTTGTTGTCTATAATCATCTTGTTAAGTCTCGTAATATCCTATGGCGTTATTAGTGGGTGAGGCCTCTAGAGAAAGCCTTCCGGGGGGCACTGGGAGATTATTCTAATTTCTGTTGCCAGCATAATTATGAAAATACCTCCTTGGGATGTCCTTGTAGTTGCTATTGTTGTTGTTGGAAACTTGCTTCTTTAGAGACAAGACTTCATTTTCCAACCTTTGGACCATGGGATCTGTAAAATTGGAACTAGCACTGGGAACATTAACATTAGATGGTGAAGACCCTGAGGCTTGCATCCTTTTGTTGGTGTTGGTGTCCATCCTTATTTCTCCAACAAGGATCATTTTGTCTTCCAGGTTGGTAGCTAGTTGTTGAGCTACTTCGATGTTGGCAAGATTTTCCCTGCATAAGAAGAAACTTACATTGGGGAGTTGTGTGTTGATGAAGAAGCACTTCAGGTTATGATATGTCGGTCTTGCATCATTTGGGATCCATGTCACCAGTTTGTTGAACTTAGCAACGAACTCGCACATGGGTTCGTGAGCCTCTTTGTGCATGGTTGTGAGTTGCACCAATAGAGCATGTGAATCTTCAGCAGGTTTGAATCTTTCTTCAAACTTCATGCGAAGAGTGGCCCAGTCAGTGATGGAAGCATTAGGAAGAGTATAGAACCATTCAACTACAACCCCTTGAAGGGATTCAATGACTAACCTTACAGAAACGTCTTCATTCTCAATACCGAGAACACCACAAACGATGTAGAAGGTGGATATTTTTTCATAAGGATGTTGGTTTCCATCACCTTGAAACTTTAGGAGATGCTTTCTTGAAACACGTGGAAGCTCATGCAAAGGTGTGGCCAAATGGAGGGGACCAAAAGCATTTCCCCATGGTCTTGTAGGTGGTGCGGCCATGATTGGTTATGCAAGAGGTACCTGAACTGGATGCCTACTATAAAAAGACAAAACACTTGGAAGAGGAGATGTATGGCTACGCGAAGGGTAGCTTACAACACATTGCAGTGGTGACCTTACTCGCAGAGGAGTAAATGGAAAATTACGTTACAACAACTCTTCAAAAAGTGGATCTTCTACTCCTTCAGCCCTCAATCCTCAAGTATATATTTGGTTTTCTAGAATGTAGATATGAACAAGATGGAGATTAAAAATAACAATATACAAGAGAACAATAAGAAACTATAAATTTATCCTCTTCAATCAAAAGTGTGAGGCTTAGATTGTGTGTGTCGTTCCCTAGCAGAGTCGCCAAAAAACTGTTGGGTGAAAATTATGTAATCATCTTTCTAATAGATTACTCAACCTAGACTTCAGCCACAGCTATGTGAGATAAAATCTCTCCTCTTAGAAAGGGGAGGTGCCCTTCTTACTATTGATAGAAGCCATAGTAAAACTAATTAAAGTATTTACAAAATGTACACTATACTTACAAAATGGGGGTTGTGTGTCACATTCATGCTTTTCTCTTTTTTCAGAGAAGATGTTTTACAATGCTTCAGGGTTGGAAGTTCTAAATTCACGATAACTCTAAACTAAGAACTAGAAATAATTCCAATATCTCTATCTTGTCAAAGAAAAATCTAGAGATACTAGATGTGATTAATAATAAACAAGTAAAAGAAAACGAAAAGCTCATGAAGGCACAAAGTCGTTCTGTAGCTTTTTCAATGATGGATCTACTAATTTTTGTATGATTGAGGATGGGGATATCAGCATGAACATCACTTTTGGGAGAAAAACTTAAAATAGAAAATCTACTCAATTATGTGCATTCAAACTTGAAACAACAATTTAAAACTCAATACTAACAGAAACAACAAATTTTTTGCAAATCTGAGAAGGGTCTAGAACATTGTGTACTAGTCACCAAAAGGAATTTTTGGGATGATGTTTGGGACTCATTCACCCATGGGTGAATGGGTCTCTTCTCATGGTTTTCAACCAAATTTTGAGAGCCTCTGATGACAATCTATAGCTTTTTTTTTATCTAAGTTTCAGTGTCAAAAAGTCAAAAATTAGATTTGTAGGTGAGTTTCTATTAATTGATGACAACTTTTGCAACTTTGAAAAATTTTCCAATCTTGATCTTCAAGAGGTCTTCAATCCTTCTTCAACCTAATGTCTACAATACAAACACAAGAGGGGGAAAAAAATTGGTGAATGTGGGTTTACCTTGGTCAAACCCCATTTGGGTAATTAAATTATGAATTGAAATAATAAAATATGAAAGGGATGATGAATGAAAAATGCTATGTTTCAACTCACCAAATGCTTGAATAAACCTTCATAAATCTAAATTGTTAATGTTTATCTTTCATGAAATGGCTTCAATGGATGTGGATCTTGATGTTTGAAATATGACTTGAATGTTTTGACTTGATCTTTGAAACCTACATCACAATGTTAGCTCCAAAAACATGCATGATTGTAAGAGACTTTGACATGATGCTTGAGATCTCGATTGCTGCAATAAATCACTGATAAATATACTCTTGAATGCCCTTTATCATAATAATATCTCTTGTAAAACTTGCATGAAAACTCTAGCTTAGATTCTGGATTTGAATTGATGAAATAGCCTTATATTTATAAGTATATATCATTAATTTCCTGAAAATTAAACATTACAAATTGACATAAAAATTTGAATTTAGAGACATTAAAATATTGCTAAAAATATAATCTAAATTCAAGTTCAAAGGTCTAGGGTGGACCTATTTTCTCATGGGTGAATGGGTCTAAGGTCCCTATTCTTGAAACATACATTGCTCAAGGTAAAGTGTTATTTGTTGGCATTAATTATTTTCAATTTTCCCCTTTAGAAAATGTAATTTATTAGGCTTCTACATGTAAAATAGGTCTTATTAAGGCATAATTAAGTCCAATTTAATTAAGATGGCCCAAACAAAGTGTGAAAATGTAAAGGAGTACATTTTTCTACCCATAAGAAAAATAGCCCATGGTGAAGAGTGTCAAAAATGAAATTTTAAGAATCCATCAAAGTGGGGCATCCTTTTCCATTCAAGAAAATTATTACAATATTATAAATTTTAGATAATTTATCCTAAACATAGGAACCTACAAGGTACATAACAACAACTAGCCCTCTAGTCAAAATAATATTCAACTTGTATAAATTATAAGAACCATAAAGGATACTTAGTGAAAAAATGCTAAGGTTTGATCTCCATATCTATTGCACCATCTAAATTTCCTTGTGCTCATGAGCTTCATTAAATAATATGGATCATTCACCTAAAAGAGATCTTATACCATGTAAGAGTCACACATTAGACTCAAGCAAACAAGATCACTTGTAAAACTAAAAATAACCTTCCACGAGAGAGTAGCAAGAAATGAATTTTGGATTATATAATACATATAAGATGCTACAAGATACATAATGTACAAGAGGAACCTTGATTATATAGGAAAGGTGGAAGATAATACAACATAGGATTATGAAAAGTGTCATAATCATATCGCATTAGACATAAAAATTAAATGACATAGATGTGTCCTAATAAAACTTAACTAAGTGTGAATAGGACCTATATGGGAGCTAGTTAGGTAATATACCCCATTCACACCAACAACTCCACTTAAGTGTAAATTACGGAGAAACAAATAAATGCAATAATACAAATATATATCCCAACATTAAGGTAGTATTACGTACCAATTAATAAAATATCTCTCACAAATAGAGTAAATGAGAAACAATCATAAGAAAAAAACCTTTTCAAAAGATATAAAACAAAAATATAAATGTGTACAACATGTACAAGTGATGGGAGAAGGACTCTCTTTGAGGACTAAATCCATCATGAATATACAATCAATATAACCCCAACAATAGAGAAAGAGAGAGAATATGTATCCACTTCACAAATAAGTAGCCCTCGTGCCAATGGTGAATGCTCAAAGATAAAAGTTGAAAAGTATCCCAAATTGAAAAACATTTCTCCCCTTGAGAATAAAAAAATTCAATGGTGTATGCATAAGAAAATACAACTCCAAGAAGAGATATGATGAAATTATTATTATGATGTGTGTATCTTAAAACTACTAAAATGTCCACATGTTAGAATCAAAGGATGTCACAATGCAATGGGGTGAATCCAATCTAGAAATATATGAAGATTTGTGAAGAATAATATCCAAAGATAAAGATAGTGAGATAACACTTGTGCCATAATTATAATCAAAGATGAAATGGATATCGTCAAGTGTGTCCTCCAAATATGTAAGATGGGATTAAAAAATAAATAGACAATGCCAACCAAAAGGTCATCCCACAAAGGTCATCCCATAAAGATCAATGAATGTGAAGGATCAACAAGTGTCTTTGAAGGAGAAGAAAGAGAATTAGAAGAAACCTCATCATCATCATCTAAACATGCAAGGATTTTTGAAGAAGAAAAATCCTTATTTATTTCATAGTCATATGGAAGATTGTATGAATCATCAAGAGGTACAATATAATCTAAAACAAGATCATCTGAGATGTTGGGTGAAAATTATGTAATCATCTTTCTAATAGATTACACAACCTAGACTTCAGCCATAGCTATGTGAGATAAAATCTCTCCTCTCAAAAAGGGGAGGTGCCCTTCTTACTACAAATAGAAGTTACGGTAAAACCAATTAAATTATTTACACAATGTAGACTATTCTTATCTAATGGGGTTTGTGTCGCATTCATACTTCTCCTTTTTTAGAGAAGATGTTTTACAATGCTTCACAATTGGAAGTTCTAAATTCATGATAACTTTAAACTAAGAATGAGTAGTAATGCCAATATCTCTATCTTATCAAAGCAAAGCATATAGATACCAGATGTGATTAATAATAAACAAGTAAAAGAGAAGGGAAAGCTCACAAAGGCACAAAGTTGTTCTGTAGCTTTTTGAATGATGGATCTATGAGAGAAGTATCATTTGTTGCATTAGAAGCACAAAGTTTTCTTAGACACAGCAATTCCTCAAACAACATGAACAATTACAAGAACAAAGTCTTGTAGATCTTTTACCAAAAGTATCCAAACATAAACATAAATCCAAATAAGGAATGTAACACAAAGTTTTAAAAAACTACTTGAAGCCCTTCAGATATCATTTACTAATCACCACCAAATAAGATCAATTCACGATATATCAAATCCAACACAAAGTTTGGTTTGCAATTGTCTTCTTTATTGATTTAGTTCACAAAGCATGAACACAAAGTTTCACAATTCTACTTCAAAAAGGGCAACACTTCATTGCAAAATGCTAAAGGTAAGATTTACAATAGAAATTCCTCATATTTATAAAGGAGAGGGATGAGAAAAATTAGGAAATCAGTTGAGAAAAGTTAGGAAGGTTAGGTGAGTTAATTTAACAAAATCTCACCTAACTTTGACTAAAGTCAAAATGTAATTTGTCTTCAAGAAATTATATCTCATATTTTGAGTGTAATTACATTTTAAGAAAAGACATTTAAGATGTTAGAAACTATTTACAAGATGCATAAAAGAAAGCATCAAAAATTTCAACACTTGAGATTTGAAATCATCATGTTTCCTTGCTTGGGTGTGAAATTCTTCATACTTCTTGGTCTCCTACACGAACGTCTCATCCGAACCAATGGTGTAATCCACAATGGGGTGAATCCTCGTGATCGATCTCATGGTGAATGAGTGAAGCTTTTTGCATCTTTCAAGATGCGTCTTGAGGTTGTCAAGATTAAGCCTTGTATCACAAATAACATCCAGAAAGGCTTTTGAAAAGTCCACACTCTCTACTAGCTTCATGATGGATTCTTTGAAGATCTGGGATAGTTCTGTGGCTGAAAGGAAGATACAATTCTCTTCAAGGAGCTACCCTGGTAACTCCTTTATTCCTTTTTCAAGAATAGTGTGATGCCCTTTGAAATCTTCCTATACTTGGTGGAGATCTTATGTAAGAGATTCAATTATCTAAATACAATGCTTCAGTGATTCTCTTACCTCTATGTATTTCTCCTTGTCGGGAATCACCCCGGCTTCCACCAATTTGCTAAGCTTTGCCTATTTCATTTGTGACCACAACAACAGGAATTTTTCCATTTCCCTATGCTCTTGGGAAAGTAAATTCTCCTCCTTATCAAGATTTGTTTTGAGCTTGGCTATCTAAGTAGCTTTTCATCTGCAACAACTATAATTTTAGAACCATGTTCTACAATATTTTTGATGAAATCATATAACACTCTGCCTTTTGAGATAAACATCCCAGCCTTCTTGACAGCTGGGTCCTTAGCACTTACCATTGCCAATGGTTGCACATTACTTGAAGATACTACAAGTCTCCTTATAACAGTGGCATAATGCTCTGCCTTCTATTTGTACATGTTTTGAGCTTGCTCCATTTTGTCCAGTCTTCTAGCCAGTATATCCAAGGTTACTTGTGCATCTACCTTTGCACTTTCATTTGTGACCTTTCCAAGTTGGACTCTTGTCACTATGTAATCCTCCATATTGACATCTCCTTCCTCTTTAGGTGGTATTCCAATCTCTGCATATTTATGACTGGCTTTGTCAACATTCATCCGTGAATAAATTTTTGCCTTTTTCTTCCCCTTGGCTTTTGGAGGGGCTATCTCTTCAAGATCGAGCTCTTCTGGAGAAATCAATTACTTTTTCCACTTTTATAATTGAGATACCAACCAGGGAAGAAGAGAGGAGGTATAAGCTTCTGAGTCAACCATCAACTCTCTTATCACCATCATTTCTGAAGGAATGACTAGTATAGTGACAATTGGTGTAGTGTCTGTCATAACTGCTCCTATAGTTTGTACATTGAGTTGATCAGGCATGGATTCATTCATGAACCTATTAAACTCATCTTTTGAAGTGATATCATAGGATGGTGATGACAAGATAGGAATGGATGATGGAGGACTTGATAAAATTTCAACCATTTGTATACTTGTCACTAAAGGAGTATCAAGTATAGTTGATGTTGCAGGGGTTGGTGAAATTTCCACTGTAGGTATTGTAGATGTAGGAATAGGTGATGTAGGAATAGGTGGTCAAGGAGTGTTTGGATTTGGAGGTGTACAAGGAATGTTTGAAGTTACAGGCGATGATGTCTAGGGAAGTTCTTCAACTACATTCTCAAGTGGAGACATAGTTTGTTCTTCATCATGGCTGAGTTTTTGTCAATCACCCTCTTTCTCTTCTAACTTTGGTTCACCTTTGGATTCTTCAGTGGATTGATCACTTGAATTTTCCTCTTCATCAAAATCTATCTCTTCAAAGACATCCCCTTTTCCTTTGGAGTGAGATGGTTCAGATTCCATTGTTTCTCCTATTGGGATGGCCTGTGTATCCTTTTTGATGACCATGAACTTAATCCTAGGTTCTCTTCACGAAGAAGTGGGAATGGCCACAAATTTATCTTTCATGTTTTCAGATGGCTTCTACTCTGGATTCTTCTCCCTCAGAATCTATCTTGAAAGTTTTTATCTCAAAGACATGCTTGTGTAACCACTCTATAGTGTTAGCCAATATCGGTGCCAACCTCTCCCTAATGGAAACACTTTCCTTTCTAGACCATTGAATTTTAGGCAAGGGCCTCTTGGATATTTCTTGTTCATCGTAGGCAGTGTTCATGATGTCACCAGGATCTGTGAAATCCTCTAGTAGGTCAGCAACACTAAGATCTCTAATCTATTGTACGGTTAGCTTGCAAAAATTCATCTTACAGATGGCCTCTTCGTCTTTGCAATCAGCCAAGATTTCCTCAAAGCAGTACTTGTGTTGATGACCCTTTTTCAACTTCTTCACATTTTGGTTGTCAAAACAAAATCTATATTTATAGGTTCTAATTGTCATGACCTGCATTTTTGCATAGACTGATTTGGTTTTTTTTACACTTTTAATGGTATACCTACCAATTGTTAATGGGAACTTGAATCTCATCTTATGAATCTTCATTCATTCTTTGTGAACTAAAATTGGTTGTCTAGACAACTCCATGAGAATTCACTTGTTCGAGGGTTATCTGGGCAACATGTAAGGGTACCCAATATAGCACCCTACCCTTAGGTAATTAAAAGTTGGGAATTGTAGAAATATGCATCTGACTTTACTTACCACTTTGTAGGCCTCATCAAATACTCTCTTCTTTTCGAGAATCGGGTCAAAGCTGAAAAATAGAGGCACAAAGAAAGCATCGGTGACTCTCCTGAAATGGTGAAGGATTTCCTTCAACTCCAGTTGATATAAAAATTTATACATAGGTACAGTTTTTCGAATCCCTTTTATAGATAGATCCAAAAATTGCCTCATCACGACTGCAGCATACACCAGGTAATAATCCATGTAGAAATTCAAGGTGGTTGGCACATTGATCAGTTGTTCATGTATTTCATCATTGATCTATTTGCCCCAATCAATATGAGCCTTTTTTCTTCTTATGATCCAAATGTATTCATACATCCACTCATGAAAATGGGATGATTCAAGAAATGCCTTCACTTTTCTCAAAAGTGTGATCATGTCCCTAGCATCTTCCTTGAAGTCACTTCACGGAAGGCCCTTCGGCCATCTTGAGATAGTGTGCCTAGGTTCTTTCAACCATTGACTATTTATCAGGTACTTAGCTTTGTTTGGATCTGATTCATAGACTTCCCACACTTATTGTATTCAGATGTTAGTGTACTTCTCCATCTATGGGACTCTGAAAATAATATCAAAGAAGTTAGGGTCAAGTCTTAATGTCTCATGCCTAGAAGAATCAATCATACTTTTTCTTTCCCTGATGTAATGGGATGCAACTTGAAGGAAAAATTTTGTATTATGTGTAGAAGTAGGGAACGTGGACATCAAATGCAAAGTACCGTGCACAATGGCTCTAAGAGAATCTTCAAGAGGCTTCTTCTCGGTTCTTTCCATGAAATCAACGAGGTCTTGATGACCGACCTCAGTTTCTTTTATCTCATCCACCTTTGAAATCACTACTGTTAGCTGATGAACACCTTAGTACTTGTATTTCATTTAGCTTTATCCTTTGAAGATGATGGAGGCCTCTTGGCTATCATCTAAGAGCAATTGGATCAACAAGATACAACTTCAAGGATCCCTTGATGAGATCTGAAAAGGAACTGCAAGATGTGGAATCAACAAACGTTAGTCAAAAAGTACCATTGGGATGCATGAAGTGAGCAATGATGTTGAGCAAGTGTAAAACGAGCGATGAAACATGGAAAATAATGCGGGAGCAGAAAAATAGGGTATAGAGTGAAGATATTAGCACTTTGAAGTGTTCAGAGCAAAAAGCTAGAAAAAGTGTAAGGGTGTTGAAAATTCATGCCCTTGCACTTGGGGAAAAGTATCTTGGTGCAATGGCACTGAAAATTAGCACCCTTGCACCTGGAGTGTTAACTTGAAAATTAATGTGTCAAGGCGCTGAAAAAGCTCACCCTGACACTTGGCTCCATGAATGCTAGTGAAAGTGTAGAGGTGTGAAAAATGAGCACCTTTGCAAATGAGGGTGAAAAACAGATGATTTGTAATAGTGAACAAAAATCCCGCTTTGACATAAGAAGAGGCGTCATTTGAAGATTTGAAACTTGGAAAAAAATTGTGGTGTAAAAGCCTTCAATTTTATCACCATAGCATTGTGAGTGAAGCTCATTCACAAAAATTGCAAGCTTCATTCTGTAAAACCCGCACATGTTCAACATTGAACAAGAGAAAGAAAGGCACAATGGGGAACAAGAAAGGGAAAGAAAACATGGGAGAAACAAGGAAACACAACAAGTTACGAAGGTGCACCTTAAGCAAAACAAAAACCTCAACACAAACCATGGAGAAAACCCCATTTCCTTTGGGCAAGAAAACGCATTTTTGCTAAAGAGAAAAACCCACATGCGGGTTGGAGAAAGATGAATATTCAAGAGTAAAGAAGAAATGCATGGAGATGAAACCATAAGAAAAACAAACAAAAAAGTGTTTCCAAAATTAAAGAAAAAATCAGCTCAAAGATGAAAGTAAATGAAAGAGGAAAGAAGAAATAACATACCTAGAACAAGAATGAAATCCTAGCTCAACCAAGTAAGATCTTCACAAAAACACGTTTTTGAGGATGGAAGATATTCGCCCAATAAAGAGAGGTGAGTTACAAATTATAAGAATGAGGAATAAATGACCAAAAATCACTTTTTAGTGATTTACAAGTGTTTAAAATAAACTCAAGACGCTTCAATAAAATTTGGCATGAAAAGTTGCACATTCAGTGAAAAATGTAAATGACTCAAAAAACACTGCCCTGGTCATAAAAATGACTAAGTATGAAGAAAAATTGCAAGGGCGCTAAAAATTAGCACCTTTGCACCAAAACAAAAATTCACTTAAGTGTAAGGGCTTTGAAAAAGCCCACCCTTGCACTTTTGGTACGTAGTCAAATTTCTTGAAAAGGTTGGAGTGCTCTTTTTTTGAAGCTTTTGCACTTTTTCCAATTTCACTAAGTATAAACAATGAGAGTTTGTGAAAGTACTCATTTCGAAGGTCTTTGTGAGATGAACGCAGAGGGATGCTCAAACGGACTGTTTGAGACTTTGGAATGGACTTCAAGGCGGATTGAAAATTACCTCATTTTACATGCTTGAACTTCACGAACCTAGGAAATGGACAAGTTTCGTGGGGGGTTATTCATGGAACGAGTGTTGCTTGATTCCATGATAACATGGGAATGGTTGAGTATCATGATCTCTATGTATCTCCCAAACTTTGGTCCAAAGAGTACAAGGACACTTTGTGTGCATAATTACACTCTAATTGTTATAATTAATGTGTATACTGATAAATCCTATGACATGATCATTTTCATAATTATACACATTTTTCTTTAAAAAATACTATGTTGAGGAATAATACCATATATGTGTGAAAAATATGAAGTCAACACAAGTGTTTCAAGATACAATCTCTTCATCTCTCATAGTTTCTTCTTTACAAGATGATTGCATAAGGATGAAATAAAAAACCCATAATGAACTAATATAATTCTCCATATTGTATACAAATAAAACCCTTAATAGAAATTATAAGCTCCTTAATTTGAATAAATACTAAAGTTATAGCCCCTAAGCACAAATCAGCCACCAATTTCAACTCCCAAAAATGAGCCAAAGTAGTCAAATCACTTCAAACTAGAATTTTTATATCTAAGGCATAATTTATAAAAATTGCATGGATGTGTAGTGCTCGGAAATACCTTCCCAATGCATGTAATATCTATAAAATCAAATATTGTGGGCACAAGATGTGACTTATAAAAAAATGAGTAAATACAAGTTTTAAATTGAAATATTGGGCACCTACAACAAAGTTTGAAAAAAATGCTTGTACCATTGCAAAGTGGTTGGAACTAGCTTTCTAAAACATATAAGATTGTGAAAAAAAATAACCTAGCCAAAAATTCCCTCTAAAAAGATTACTTCCCTTAGACAATTTGAAATGAGCCCCCCATGCACTATTGGGGTGGTTTTGCTCACTAGATAGGACAACAGGTAGAGAAAATAGGTATTGCAACTAGGGTTAGGTGAAGCAATGCAAGAGAAAAGATTGAGTGGCTTGCTAGGGGTGTGATTATAATTTAGGTTGAGTGTATACCATATGACTTTACCCCCCACTACTAGGGTTGCCCAAGAACTAAGGCCCCACACTAACTAGTTGCTCCAAAAAAATTGTAAGGAAAAAAATTAAAACTAAAAGCTCATACCTTCCATTACCAAAAATGACATTGCAAATCATATGATGCTGACTCAACCCTATTGATGAAGGTTGACATAGGTGCAAAATATTCTAACCAAGATCACTTTTAAAACCAAAAATTACCTTCCATGAGAGAGTATAAATAAATGAATGCTAGATTATATAATGCATACAATATGCTACAAGATACATAATATACAAGAGGAAAATTGCTTATAGAGGAAAGGTGAAAGATATGACAATATAGGATTATGAAAATTTTCACAATCATATCACATGAGACAAAAATGAAATGGCCTAAATGTTCCCTAACTTAAATGAGTGCGAATGGGACTTAGATGGGAACCAATTAGGTCATATACCATATTCACACCAACTTAATAAAGGTATCCACATCCTCAATCATAACCCTCTTATTATCCATCATACCATAGACAAAGTGATACTACCCATAAATGTACTTCACTTGCATGTAAAAGGTAGCATTCTTTTCTAAGATAATAATGTGTTTACTATTACACTAAATCACAACTTTATATTGCTTCAACTTTATTTTTGAACATAGTCTTCAAATTAAAAAAGCATGAGTTGATACCATCTACTCTACCAAATAGGGTAAATAGATACCCACAAGTAGATCTCTTGTCATGCACTTTATCATCCCAGTCATAATTTATAAATCCCTATATGTCTATTTTCCTACCCAACATATGTCCTCCCTAATAAAAAATCAAATATTTTAATATGTCCCTAATATATCTAAAGACCCTCTTCATTTCAATCCAATGTTCCTTTCTCAAATAAAATAATACCTAATTAGGAATCTCATTGCTTGGGAAATGTTTGGTTTGGTGTAGATCACAGTATACACAAGACTATCAATCATACTCACATATGGGACATGGATTTTATCCTCTAACTCATTTATTGTTTAAGAGAACTAATCAGAAAAAAATATTTATTCCCATAAAAATGGTAACACTCGTTGGTTTATAATCTTGCATCATAAACCACTACAAAATATATTTAGCATACTTCTTTTAGTTGATCTAGAGTTTTATGGTTTCTCTATCTCTCTAGATCTCCATCACTAAAATAAACTTAGTTGCCCTCAAGTCCATCAAATAAAATTATGATAAAAGCTAATATTTAAGATCCTTAATTATATTATTACTATTACTAAATGACATTATTCCATTAACTAATAGGAAAATGACATAAAACGATCATCATCCTATTTAAAGTAAAACAATAATTTTATTCAACTCTAACATACCCTAACTCCAAGACATGCAGATCAAAATTCCAATTTCATATTTGGAGGAATTATTCAAGACCAAAGAGATACTTTTTTAACTTAAAAACCAAGCCTTTCATAACTCACCTCATAGTGCTCTATCTAGGCCATGTATATTTCCTCCTCCAATTCCCTTTGTAGAAAAGTTATCTTCATGTCCATTTGTTAAATCTAAAGGTTAAATATACAAGGAATAGATAAAAATAATATGTTAGATGTTATTTTTCCAAAAAAAGAGGAGACCTCACTCAAATTAATTTGCTTAACCTAGGAATAACACTTATCCACTATTTTGGCCTTGTACTTCTCAAATCTACCCTTTGAACTATATTTCTTCTTGAAAATCCATTTTTATCCAACATGTTTCACATCCTTATGAAGTTTCACCAACTCCCATGTAGTTTTTTTCTCTAATGCAACCATCTCTTCATCAATGGCATTCTTCTAAGACTTATTATCTACATACTCCTTTGCCTCCTTCACTATCATAGGTTCATCTTCACTAGTAGATAAAGAAAAATGTAGATTAAATTAGGTAGGTGGGATGTACCTATCAAGTTACATTATCTACTAATTGAATGACCTCAAGATGGGGTTTGATTTTTTTCTTCTTTTTTTGGTAGAAATCTCCAACTGTTCTCCTCATCAAATCATATTTTAACCTTTGGTTCTATATTAGGTGTCTAGCATCCTTGCTCTTTGAATTCATCCACACCAATATTTTAACCCCATATTTTGGTTGCAAAGTCTTAAGAGAAGATTTTATCTTCTTAAATATTACATTTTGATTGTACATTACTTCTATTCTTGGGATTTTAAAGCATGCATCATTCTATATTGTCGTTACACTCAATAAAGCCACATTTCTCTATTTTGAAATCTAGTTTGGATATATTCTCCTTAGGAACATGTATGTATATGACTTACAATAAAAAACCTTGATATGCTACAATGAGTACATATTTCTTGACCAAGCCTCTTCAAGGGTTTTATCCACAAGAGCTATAGTAGGATATTTTTCAATTAGGCAACAAGTTATGATAACTAATTCTACCTATATTTTTCTTGAAATCAACTCCACTAAGAAAAATTATAATTATATATATATCAATATACTATCGATCTCTTCTCAACCCTATTTTTCTGAGGGGTTTATGGGATTCTCTTATGCCTCAAAATACCACATTCCCTCCAAAATCTATTAAACTTTGTTAAACATAATTCTCCACCATTATCTACCCTTAATACCTTGATCTTTCTTGTTTGGTTCTCAACAATTTCTTGAACTCTTTGAACTTTGAGAAGACCTTACATTTTTTCTTGAGACAAATATCCATGATTTATTCAATAATCCATATATATATATATATATATATCTTGAGAGAGAGAGATGGTACATCAACAAGACTAAATAAATCACTATGAATCAAATTTAAAATTTCTAGAAATCTAGTAGAGCTCAAATAAAACTCAATATAATATTATTTTTCATATAAACTATAGACACTCAAAATATCCTAATTGATATCATGCACTTGATCCTGATTAACACCGATTCTTCCTTAATCATTTATACACTAACCAATTAATTGAATAATCTTTATTTAATTAATTTAATTCCTTCTAAAATCAGATAATGCACTTTATCAGATTATTTCATCATATTCTTCCTTTAATTAAATAAATCAACTTTATTTAATTAAATCCTAATGTTCTTCATTTAATTGAATAAACCATTTTATTTAATTAAATTACTAATGTTCCAATATCCTTTCATTTGATTTAAATAAACCCAAACATCTAAATCAAATGTCACCAATCAAACTAATTTCATCTACGTTAATTAATCTTAATTAGCTCCTAACACTAATCCTCCATTCCTCTAGCTTTTGCAAGTTGCATATATAAATCAATTTATTTGATTTACTAAGTCCCTCTATTTTCATTCAAATATGGCATATTCTTGGAATATTCCACTTATTTGAATTCTCCCTCCCAAAGGACTTTTGTCCTCCAACTTGGCATTAAAGGCTCTTACATGTCCTCTCCTTGAGCCAACATGGCATTAATTCCTCTTACATCTCTTGCACAAGTCGCCTCTTCAAATTAAAATTGCATCTACATGCATTTAACATGCACATTGTTCAAAATGTTCTCCACTCTCCTTCATTAGTATGTTGACAAGTGGCACAATGCTATTGGTTCAAATTTTAATCCCACAATCTCCCCATTCTTCAATCTTCAATCCTTCTTTATTATAAATAGAGGCCTTCTCTATTGATTTGGACACAACTTCATGCAAATCCATTATAGTCATTTGAGTTCAAAGCATCCATGATTTCATCCACAATATCATCCAAGTTAGCATAGAATTTCATCATCCATAGCTAGGTTATTGACATTTTGCATCAAGAATCACACATCCATCATCAAGATTAACAAGGGATTGGGAAAGGGATTCTTTCCACATCAAAGAAGCACCAATCCCCCTATGGGATGTTGGTTTGAGCATAAGAATAGTATTTCATTAGTAATTTATTTGGTATTTTACTTTGTTTTCATGTTCTTGTGTTTAAATGAATTTCATAGGGAATGCTTGTTTATACATGTTAAGGAATAATGTTTGATTGTTTGTTCATGTTTGAGTAGGTCTAGGCAAAGAATTCACATTTTGGTGCTAGGAGGGTAGAAATCTCAAAATTAACACGTTTTTTCTCTATTTTTGTCATTTTTTCTATTTTTTGTCTTTCCAGGTTGCAACGACACTAAAAAGACAAACAACAATGTTTGAGGAAATAGCGACGCAAATGCGGTCTTTATTTTTCCACAAAGCGACATTGAATTTAGCAAAGCAACACTAAAATCCTCAAACAGTGATGCAATAATTTCAACGTCACTATATAGCGACACTACCTCTGTTTTCAAATGGCAACGCTATTATTTTTTTGCTTTTATAGTCATCTTAAAATGGCCATATCTTGGTCATATAGAGGTATTTTTCGAAGCATGTTTTTTTAAATGGGGTAGAATTTCATAAGCTATGCAATGGTGTAGGTGTTTCTTAACTTTCATAGAGTTAAAATTTTCAAATTTTCACCTAATGTCAAATCACAATGAAACTTGGTCTAAGTTTTAGGGTTTCTATGCTTAATCATTTATCTAACCCTCATATCTTCTTGTTTCTTGATTTCATCTAACATTTGGAGCTTGGATTGCAGGTTTTAAAGGATCATGGAGCATGGAAGTGAAAGAAAAATCATTTGATACTCATTGTAATAGTTTTTTTAAACACTCATGGGAAAATAACCTATCATATATTTTCCTTTCATGCTTTAGGACCAACTAGAATTATTTTTAGTATAAAATTAACCTACAACTCAAGATTTGTCAAGTTGGTTAAAATTGAACCTTAGACACTTACTAGAATTTTGATTTGGGACTAAAATTGAACAATGAACTTCACACTCAAGTTTGGTGCTTTAAAAAGAACTCATTATTGCCTTTGAGGATTTAAAACAAACTTGTGCTTACTTTGTTTGTGTAATCTTCTTTAAAAACTAATACAATTCAAATGTGTACGCACTTCTCTCACACTTCACGGTGATCTTGAGAATCAAAAGTATTTTAGTGATATTAGGTTGTCCAAAAGATTGCCTCCACACTTCAATTTTGAGTTTAAAAATGAGCAAATCATGCAAGTGTGAAGAAAAGGCATTGTGTGTGTTCCCTCCTAAGGGCGTTAGGTGGTCAAACTACAAATGTACTTCTTCGCTATTGTCTATCTTTAGAGAGTCTGCCTTGGTGGGAAAAATTACTCACCCCAAGGGAATGACTTAAACCGGTAATGAGCTAAACGCCATGTTAATCCCAACCGGTATATAAATTTGAATGTTGAGGAGACTCATCATTACAGGTGCTCCTATGGAAAAGCAAGAAATACTCTTTGTATGGGTTGATCTTTCCTCTCGTGTGGTCATTTGAATGGGTACCGTGATTACAAACCAATCTATGTAAAAGTCAAAAACCCTGCTATTTGTTGGTATAAGAGGTTGAACCTCTAAATCCATCCCACATACTTGCGGTTCTTAGTAGAGATGAAGAGTTTTTCATGGGAGATTCATGAGAACTTGAAGCTTGGTTGACCCATAGAAGTGAGTGTCATGGAGGGGAGCTAGTGTGGTCAAGCTTCTAATCGTCCACTCTAGCTAAGCACAGCTAGAGAAATCCAAGTGGGAATTCAACAAACATTGTCTTTTCTATCCTAGGGTTGTGCAATCCGTGAGTCAATTAAATACATTGCTTGAAATCCAAAATCTTGAAAATAAACATTCAACAAGGTCATCAAATTTCAAACCCTTTAGAAGGAGCAAATACCTTTGAAAATTCCAAGTATTACTACTTGTCCCTAGGGATTCTATCCTTCGATGCTTCTAAATATTTGGGCTTGTATCTCAATTTGCTCTCTGTAAAGTCAACATTAGGGAACTATTGCCTTAATTCTCTTGATTTCCACATAATGGACCTTGTGGGATGAAAATAAATTGATACGTCGACATTTATTTTTAAAAGCTAAGAAAGAAAGTGTGGATATGGTAAAAGAAATTCATTAACCAAGATTAAATGAATTGAACCCCACACATGTTCTTGTTATCTTTTGTCTTATGATCTTCCAAGCAAAACATTGGTCTTTTGGTTTGAACTACTCATAGGGTAAAGCATGTTCTTCACTATCTTGATCTTGTAAAAAAGGTTCTCCTTAGGTACATTTAGGATCAAATCAATCATTTCATCCATCTAAAACATCAATCAAATCCCATCTCCCAAACAACTTTTGAACCTTTGAAAAAATCTCTATACTAGACTTTTGGTAAAATCCTTCGAATCAACATCAAAATATCCCTGTTTGGATAAGTGTGTGTGGATGAATCCTTCCTCATACATCTAGTTAAATTATCATCCTTGTGGACAAGTTTATTCCAAGATAACATCCAACATCTTAGGTTTTATAAGTCCATTATCCAAATCAAATCAAACCAATCCAATCAAAAATCTTAGAGTCTAGTATTGATCCAAGGTTCCTAAAAGTTCAACACTTCACACCTTTCATCCTTCATATCATCATTGGTCCTAAATTCCTTAGAGGTCAACAAGGTCAAAACACAAGAAAAATATGGAATATAAACTTGATTCATACATCATGAGTGGTCTAAATCAACCAAACTATCAAAGCCTTACAATGCCAATTGATTATCAAAACTCACATTTATACAATCCATACATGGGATCATTATCTCCTACAAACCTCAATGGTACAACAAATGTGTGTGTGCCCAATTTAAATTTTGGAACACCTTTCCCTATGGTAGATTTAAATCAAAGTCTAAACCTACAAATCTATCAACCAAACAATCAAAGCATGAGTCTTCAACAAAACAACATTGTCCCACCAAATCCATACATGCCAAATGTGAATATACCAAGTACAAGTTTACCAAACATGAACATTTCAAATCCACGCTTGGTAAACTTTGGGATAGATATGTTTGTAAATCATAAAAATTTTGTTCAAATTCCAAACAATATGTTAACAACTCCATGTATTGAGCCAAGTCAAGGTAACACCATGCAAAATCAAAGTTACCCAAATCAAGGTAATGTGATTCCCAACCACAACAATGTTCAATTTCAACCTATAATTCCAAATCTAAACATCATCCCAAATCATAAAATTGTCCAAAATTAATTTGTCCATGTTCCCATACAAACACCACAAGTATACATTCCAAATCTACTTGAACAAAAACCAAATCAACTATATCAAGGGTGTCAAGATCAAAATCAAGATCAAATTTTGTTAGATCATATTACTATACTTGGAAAATTCATTGATTCATATCACCAAGAGACATCTCCACCCCAAAATCAATACACTCTTCCATTGGTTAAACCATTTCATCAAAGCATTGAGTTGTGTACACAACCACATCAAGAACAATATCTCCAATTTCAAGAGGTTAGATATCAAAATCAACAACATCAACAACAAACCCAATCACCCCATCTCGAAGATCAGCCATCACATCTCCAAGATCAATCACAACTATCTATCAATGAGCACCTTGAAGATATTTCTACCTCATCCAACGATCAAATCAACATATATTAAGAGTCACTTTTCAATCATGATACAAATCCAACAACAATACCCAACAATGATCCAATTCAAGAGATGTTAACATCATTTGATCCTATGGTTGAAAATATTGAGAATCTCTCCACCACAATTGTTGAAAACAATGATCAAAATCTATCCATCAATGAGCACCTTGAAGATGTTTCCACCCCATCCAATGATCAAATCAACACGCATCAAGAGTCACTTTTGAATCATGATCAAAATTCACCAACAATATCCAGTAATGACCTATTTCAAGGATTGTTATAATTATTTGATCCTATTGACATAATCCACGATCCATCAACCAATGATCATGTTGAAAATGTCTCTACATTACCGAATGAGTTAGAGGGCATATCTCAATAATTTATTCCAAATCATGATCAATATCTTTCACCAAAGTCTAGTAATGGTCCTTTCCAAGACATATTGATATCGTTCGACCTCATGGTTGCAGATATTGAAGGAATCTTCAACTCAACACTTAATCCAAATTCACTCAAAGATCAAGAGGATATTGAACCGCTTCCTATGCCTAATGAAGACATCCAAGAACCCTTTATAAGAAATCCATCATTTGAAACTAACCCATGTCAAGAACTTGATCCAAAGCATGTAAAAAGCAATTCCAAAATTAATCAAGATCAAGAATTTGTATCTCCAAGATACAACAATGATCCAATGGGCACTCTCCTATCTATATAAGATGTCACAAATAATTATCATATCTATGTAGCACATATTTCTCCATCTACCCATGAGATGCTTACTCCTAATGGACATGTAGATGGTCTTCATTCAAAACAAGAGTCTCATATTCTTAATATCATTATCAAGGAACAAGAGTCTCCTACTCTTAACATTTGTACACATGATCAAGATATAGAAAAATCTCAAGACATATCGAAAATGGGTCATGAAGAAGGCTTCTGTAGAAGTTGTGAATCAAAAACATCTTATGAAAGCATATCAAAAATGAATCATGAGGAAGACTTTTACGTGGACAGTGAATCATCAACACCTCTTGAAGAAGCATTAAAATCCAATATTTCACAAGATCAAGCCAAAGATATGAATCAAGAAGTTATCCCACTTATGGAGGATCCTATCACTTATAAACTTGGATCACTTACCTTTGTGAGGGAAAGTTATCTTATCAATGAAGAATTTATGACCTTTGAAGATCCACAATAGAGCAGAGAAGCAGTAGCACCTTGTTTCCAAGGTAGATCATATCCTATTGGAAATAAAATATTTCAACAGATGAATTATCAAGGCAGAGGATTAGGCCTACATGAACAAGGTATCCTAGAACCAATGCAAATTATTAGCAATCCTAAGCATCAAGGTCTTGGTTATTTGGAAATTAAGGGATCTAAACATATCAGTGATACCTCCACAGTACTTCAAGAAACTTCATCTCAATAAAACATCAACATAGGGAGCACGAAGAATCCTTATGGCGAAAGCAATGCCAATACTACAACCAGCGACATAACAAATCTTCATCCACCCATTACCCCATCCACAAATTGGGACCAACATCAAAAGTAGGATGTGAATCAAAGCAAGAAGAACAACATCAGAGGAAAAGAAGTTGAGAAGCATAATGGAAAAATGAAATACACATGGATACCAATGAATACAAAGAAAGAGTACCCCTATCAAACTCCATTAGTCAAAGAAACTATGGGGAAAAATTAAAAAGGGAAATGTATCCATCAAAAACATCCACAAATGCAAAAGTGGGCTTCTTAAGCAACGTACAAAGTGTATCAAGCAATTGGTCCTAATTCCATTCACACTTCCATATCCACCCATTATTGCTCATCTTCCCAAGTTTGGAGATTCAAAGGTTCCAAACTATCAACCAATCCATCTTTTATTCCTAAACACACTCCATCCATTCCTCCATGCATGATATCCAATTCTCTCATTGACCGTGTATTGGCAGCAACCGTTCATCATAAGGATTCAAAATGCGTTCTATTGCGATGTGCGCATAAAGATAGAGTTAACTCTGGTATCAACAAAGTAGATCAGCAATCTCAAAATTTGTGTTCAAGTGCACATATCTTGGAAAATAAGCTTCTTCAAGTAGGATGTCAATGGTACATTATGATAGAAGCATCTACATTGACACCACCAGGTGGTTCAACATGAACTTAAAATCAAAATCAAAAAACAAAAAAATAAAAAAATCATGAAAATAGTAAAGAAAAAAATCATCCTCCAGTCAAAACCACTATGGTGGCACTTTGGACATGTATTATGATGAAAATCTCAAAAATAGGCATCATGCATAGAATCGAGCATATGCATGTGCTTGTTTAGGTAGAAGCATCTCAGCTTATCCATAATAAATCCAACATTCCATCCATCTTATCCATAATAAATCCATTCATCCATGAACCATTTATCAATCCATTTTTATATATCTACATCCATCTTCCAAATTATCTTGATCTTGATGAAAGTTTGGGCACACTTTACACTTGCTTATGGTAAACATCTTGACATGGTTCATTTTTGTTGGTCTTATCCTACCCAACATTATTTGAGCCATGAAGCATTCCTCTATTTGAACACCTTATCTTGTCACAAGATAATTCTTAGCATCATTTGTGTGCTTACCATATCCATCCATCTATACACCTATCTAAGAATACATCCATGGCATTCCATACATTTCTAGCCACTAGGGGCAAATATTTACATCTTCTTTTAGGAATAAATATTGATCTATATCTTCCAACTTATGTGGTGATCCAAACATTGGCAAACGTAAAATAAAATTGGTCAAGCATTTGTGAGCCAAAATCTAAATCACTAGCCCATGGCATATTTTGATGAGAAGATGTTCCTTATCAAGCTTTATCTTTCATCGAACATCAATCCAAACAATCAATATCAGTCGCATCTAATTTTCATGTCAACATCACATCAAATCATTCAAACAAATTTTGTTCCAAATCAAACTTCAAAATCTTGATCAATCAAATTCAATCAATCCATCATCATCTCGAGATATCCTTCCTAGTCCTCACATTGCTTAACACTATCCTTGCATTGTTTTGTATCCTCAACAATGTTATCATCATCAATCCATTGATCTGATCAATCAACCTTAGCTTGGTTTTCAACAAAATCCCAAAAGCGAGCATTGATATCATCACACATATCCATATCCAAATCATCAAAATCATGCAAAAATCCAAAAAATCAAATCATATCAAAATCCAAAAACACTCATAAAAGTCAGAAAAAGATAATAAAAATGAAAATATGAACTACGTCATCTCTGAGATTAAGCGTAGGCAAGGCTAATCTTTGATGAGCCCCCGAGACATAAAACCCAAAAACATTCATAAAATCTCATAAAACACCAAAAACATTGAAAAATTCAAAAATTAAAACATTTGTAAAACATTTTGAAAATACCAAAAAAAGCCTCAAAAAACATTTCAAAATTTCAAAAACATCCAAATATTTGAAAAAATCTATCCATCTCATTTCACAATCACCCGAAATAAACATCCACTCATAATAAATCATCATCATCCTCAACCTTTGGTGAAACAATCGAAAACAAGTCTAGCAATTCAAAAGTGAAAACTCAAATGTCAAAAGTCTCAAGTCTAGGTCAGTAGGTAAACAAATTGGTAACCCTTTGGTACTAATAGCCCATCATCTAGTTTGTCCCAAATCATTTGATAACATCATGTCCTAGGATGCATCCTTCCTATAATGAACATCAACTTCAAGCATCACCATAGTTTAGTCTTGGCTAGAGGTATGAAGAACATTGGCTTGTTTGTTTACTTGATCTTTGTCTTCTTGATTTATCCTATTGCACTCACTCCAATGACCTCTTGATGATGTATAATCAAAATGATTTAGAGAGAAAGGAATGGGGCATTGATCATTATCTTTTTTCTACTATGCTTGTTGGATATTCTTGTAATATAACTTTGGTCATGCGTGTTTTGTTTGGTTCGTAGGGAGGGTGTTTTGAATATTTTGTTGACCACATGGGAAGGTTCATCCTTTCTATGTTTTGGTCTGAGGTGTTTGAAATATCTAAACTACATTCTCAATAGGGTTTTGCATGCTAGGTGTGAACAAGAATACTCCTATCTTATTGTCAAGTCAAATTCCATTGCACTAGGTACAATGCCATCTTGGTTCTTTATACCTTGATGCATCGTATCTATGTGTGTTATCAAACATAAGGAAAGTAAACTCTTTATGTCCCCAATCCCTGATAAGGGAAACATCATCATCATTCATCATCATATCTAATAAAGTTTCGATGATTCATAGACTTGTTGGACTTCTGCATCTTCTCAGAATCAAGGGTTGATCCCTCTCATTCTTCTTTCTTCTTTCACGCTAACATGCTATCATGACATGCATCCATCTTTCATTCATAAAACATCAACATACACATCCTACATACTCATAAATATCATCATCATAAGAAAACATCATCCATCTCATCCATCTCACATACATTGCATTATCATTTAAGTTGTTTAGAATAATATAGATTGGTTATTCTAAGCATCTTAAAACCATCTCATTTGCATCATCATCATAACCATCCATACAAGCATCTTGAACCTCTTTGTCTCGAGATCAACCCTCAAATTGAACTTTTCACTCAATCTCTTGAGGGAGTAGTGTACTAGCGTACTTCTTTCCGCTGAGGCAATAGTGGGGCATCAAAAAAATTAGAAAATTTCAAACTTTGATTTCAGCAAGTGTTATTCTTTGAACCAACGCAGCAGGTGCATTGCTTCAAAGAGGGGCAAAATGTAGACACTCAAAATATCCTGATTGATATCATGCACTTGATCCTAATTAACTAACACCGATGGGTAAAAGTACAAACCTGTGTCACATTTTATAAAGGAATCAGCCAATAACAAAAAAAATTCTAAACTTCGACCACATAAAAGTGGTCTTTATGTTTTGAATTTCAAAATGGTGTAAACTGTAAGACCCCACTTTGCATGTGAATAATACAATATTAATTTTGTTATATACTTATAGATACTTGGATATATTTCAGGCAATGCATAGTGTGATTTCATGAAAATGTGCTTGTATTTCATTTTGAGGTGTTTTATTATCATTTCCATGGAAGTAATAGGCACTTGTAAACTATGAATGTGAACTAGAATTTTAATGAAATGGTTGCACAATTAAATCTCATTTTAGTTACCAAATTAATGTGATATGATTGTTGCTTATGATTTGATTGGTAATGTGCAGGAAAGAAAAGAGGTGCTAATACGAGAACACAGAACCAATGAGAACAAATTGAAAGACACCATTTTGTGCTTATGAGCTTGTTTTCCTTATTTTGGTGCCAAGGGAAAATAGTTACTATGTTTATTCTTTTGGGTTGAAAGGTTATTTAATTGTGTCATGTGAGATGTAAGTTGGGGTTAAGGTTTATGAACCCTTATCCAAGTGTGAAACTCGGATAGAACCTTAAGTGGGACTTTAAAGAGGGTTGTTGGTCAATTTCTTTAGTTGGGATACAAAGATAAACCCCCTAGGGTCCATACCATAGTTGTAGGGGACAGGTGGGCATGCATTATGGTCCTAAGGACATGATTTGACCCTCCAAAAGTCCACTTGAAAGGGAGTGACGAATTTGAGTCTTTGGGAGTTGGGAGAAGTGACTTATCACTTCCCCACCACACTCCCCAAAGTTCATTAATGAACTTGGAAAGAGCATCAAATCTCTCACATGTGTGGAGCCACCTTGTAAGGGTCATTGGGTAGAGTGTCATAGTACCTTCCCCATCTCCCCAAAAGTCTCACACATGTGTGAGAACTTGTGGGGATGTGTGTTGAAAGATCAAATGAGAGAGTGACAAGTGTCTCTCTCTCATTCAGGTGAACTCAAGTTGAATGCCTATATACTTGGATGGAAAAGAGAAAATGGATGTTACCCACTTCTCCTTCTGGAGAACTTTAGTGGAGATGGAAAAAAGAATGAGAGGAGGAGAGGAGTCCACCTCTTTGAGAAGAAAGTGTCCAAGATGGCTTGGCTTAAAGAAAAGATGGTTGAAAGAGTTCAACCCCTTCACCAAATAGAAAGAAGATAAGTTCTTATTTCCATTTACTCTTGTGTATTTGTTGTAAGAATGTGGCATGTAGTATAGATCATGGTTGAACTTAGAGATTAGAGAACCTAGATGCATGAGATTCAAAGCTATGTCATTATTGTTACTTTGTAAGAATTTGAAAAGACTCCATTGATCATCTTGGAGCTAAAAGTCTACCTTGCTCGGGGGTATGGCTAGAGCCCATGAGGCTCCATGACGCCATTATGGTAGGGTGGAGAGCAAGCCCTACTGATTTGTGTGTATTTCATTGTATTAGTAGATATTGTTGTAATATTGAAAGTTAGTATTTTGCTGGAAAATGAGAAGAATAAAAGAGCAAGCTTTAGTATTTGTGTGTTGTAATTCCATTCCTATGTATTGTTTATTGGAGGTTAGTGTATCGTTTAAATAAAAGAGAAAGCTTTAGTATTTGTGTGTTGTAATTCCATTCCTATGTATTGTTTATTGGAGGTTAGTGTATCATTTAAATAAAAGAGAAAGCTTTAGTATTTGTGTGTTGTAATTCCATTTCCTCGTATACATAGCTAGGTGGTTTCATGAATATGGGAATTTTAGCTTATTGACAAAATAAATCTTCCATACTCAGTATTAAACAGAGAACTGATATATAAGAAAATATAGCTGACTTAATAATAAGTTGTAATAAGTATAAACAGACAACAATATATATAGGGGCATAGATTTCATTAATAAATTAGAAGAATATACAGCTGAGTACACATAAAAGTAGCAGTGGTTGTATTGAACTATTTTGTGCCATCAATAACATCTAGCTAGCAAACCATAATAACCCATGCACTGGGTTTGAGCCCAGTATTTACCTCTTATAGAATAACGAAATACTATGTTTTGTGGGAGATGTGAATCCTATGGCAAGATACTGGCAAGCAACAGAAGATTGGGATAAATGAAGTCTTCATAAACAAAATACCCATACGCCATTACATAAGAATATGTGAAATCTAGATGAGATTCGTTTATCTGTTTCTTCCCAAAATTTAAGTTACTGGCATGTTTATTATCATAACATCCTAGGGTAGATAAATGGAATGGAGATCAGGGGGGCCATTAGATTTCCAGTATAAACAGGAATTGTGTTGCTATCAGGACTCTGGGGGGGAGAGATTCTCACCATTGGCTCTTGCCTTATTGCATTTAGGAACTAGAGTTCATCCTCTCCTGCATTATCTTCACATGTAAATATGCAGTGCAGTTAGTAATGTCAGCTCATATCTCTAATGCAATGGCTAGAAGCTGCACAACTTCTATAAAATAAATAAATAGCGCAGTGGCACGATAAAACTCAGGAAAATGAAGTAGAATAAAATAAATCGAGTGAAGACATATAAGAGTTCATAGAGTACAATAGGCTGAGGGATTCTAGCTGAATCTTAATGCCATGTTCCCTCTTCTTGGACCACGCCATCGCTGTCCTTGTTGGTTACTAGATGATCCTTTAAAAACTGGTTGTCTTCTGATAAGTTAAGGCAAGTCTTTATTCACTACCAAACCCTAAACCGGCATTTCCTAATGCAGTCCTCTGCCACATGTTATGATCGATGCCCTGGAGGACCCGAGACTACATTCAATGCATTTTCTTCATGCTTGAAGTGACACCTTCAAATAGTGAGTGCAAGCATCTAGCCAATATTGAATGAATACCTAGCTTACAAAATGACGAATATTCTCCTTCTTTATGATGCGCACAGATATGTCTGCACATCGAAATCCTCTGGCCAGCCCAACAAGATGTGTTGTCTGTCAGTCCTCACCACCTTAGACAGAGTGTTCGGCCGGATATGGGGAGCCAGAGGTTCCTCCAATCAGATTGGGAAGAGGTGCTTGGCTTGCTTATGTACCCACTCTATTCAGTGATAGGTTCATTTTGCCAGCATTAAATGGACGTTATTTTCAGCTCCTGATCATTCTGTGACCAATGGCAAGCTCAGGGAACCACCTTCCTTCAAGACGGTGTTAACTCCTCTTTGATTTATGCGCTATCTAGATTTGTGGTCAGAATAGTCACGTGAAGGATTCAGGGCTGCGTGATTATTCTGTGAGGTAGTCATTAAAAATATATATATATATATGGATACCGCTGAGTCTACTTAGTCTCCAGGCTTCATGCAACCGTTTCAGTGGATAAGAAGCGATTGCTTCCCTTGCCTTTGTGATTGGGAGTAAATGTGCATCAGTCTGGTAAAATAGAGAGGACGTGAATTAAGATAAGTTATCTGACATGTTAAGGTAGTTATCAATGAAAACGTGACTCGATATCCACGTATTCATCCACTCTATTAAACTTGGAAAGTGTTATGACGAGCTACAATTTATTATTCTATTATCAACTGGGCAATTCTCTTTTATAGTTGCTGCAACTCATCCTGACGTTGAGTAGTCAACCCTCTACTTCACCCAATGGTCATCACGTTGGAGACAGCGTTATAAAGTTGTCACTGTCATTATAATGTCCATCTCAAATCTCCTTTACTGTTTGATATAAATATAGGCTATATCTGACTCACAGTAACTCTCGTTTCCAGATCATTTCGATCAAATACAACAAGTGTATTACAGCTCTTTCATGTAAATTTTGGCCTGGTGTCAGACCTGCCTGTCCAATGCAATTTCCCAGCCGCCTTGTCCATTTCTCTTGCTGCTCATCTTGAAACGTACATATGATATTTCATTTTAGGGTATCTCACATAAAATTTCTTCTTGCCGGATGTGAACGGTATTTTCAATATCGTTTGGGGTTCCAAAACTTATTAAATTATTTATGAGGTATTTGGACTGCTAGTTGGCGCTCGATTTAACTATGGAATTTTTCCTTTGCTGCATTACTCATATTATCACTTTTATATAAAAACAAAAATAATCACCATTTGCGCCTTAATATTAATACCATACACGTTGAGTGAGGCGAATCACGAATTCGAAGCCTTAGCAAAATAACTAAAGTTATGGTTGTGACGTGGAATAAAGCATAACCATCAAGTAAGACTTCACGTTGACTTCATATGAGAAACCACTTTATCATATTTAAAGGAAGTCATCGAGATAATCCCTAAGTTAAGAAAACAAAAAGAAAAAGAAATGAAATACATTCCCTTATAGCTTATAAGAAAGAGATTCTTCTCAAACTGAATTAAGTTAGTATTAGTGACTTTCTCTAAATTATTCCTTTACTTTATTTTAATTATTTCCTTGTAAAAGAGAAGGGTATGAAAAGAATCTAATAGTCTTAAATAAGAATATGTGTGAGGAAAGGGGGCCACGTAATACTAGGGAGTCTTTTAAAAAAAATAGTTTCTCCTTATTTATTATCCTCCCCCTCTCTTATTTAAAGGAAAATAATAATATCTAATAAGTAAAGAAATAATGTATATTTATTTGCATAAGTTATTCCCCACTCTTATAGTTATAAGTTTATTTCTTAAAGTATATAATTAATATATATTTAGGAATTGGCTATTCATATTTATTTATTTAAGGAAAAGTAACTAATTTAATACATAGTAATTAAATAAATAAATATTAAGATTTTAAAAGTAGAATAAATAAATAAAGAATAAAAATTAAAAAAAAAAAAAATTATGTATCTCAAATTCAAATTGATGATAATGTAAATTTTATAAATTTTGTATTTTTTCAATTTTGTATTCGTGTGGAAAGGTCTCTTCCTTCACTCACTCATTTAAATACTCTCCCCACCCTCGGGCTTCATGTCAATGATGTCATTCTTGGACCACGTCATTCAGTCATTTGGTGCATGTAGCTAGTTAACAAGCGCAACACATTATAACATTTAATAGGTGATTAATTTCTTCTTTTCAAAAAAAAAAATAAAAAAATAAAAAAAAATTGTTAGTGGTGTTTTTGCCCTAGTGTAAATTACGGGCATTACATAAACTAATGAAATATAGAATTTTTGATGTAGTTTATTCTTGTAATTTTTAATTTAAAAAAAAAATGTTTTCATTATGTTTTTATCAATTTAAGGACAAATTTTGGAATATTGAAAATTTCAAAAAAGAGTGACTTCACGGGCCGTCAAGAAACAAATTGAAAAAAAAATATTTCTCCATTTTTTTCTCCAAATAGGTAACTTCAATATCTTGTACATGGGGAAAAAAATAAAATTTTGATGTATATTTTTCTCGTAATAACGTTTTAAAGTCAAACATGTCATAATTTAATAGTTTTCACGAGCTGTCAACTATTTTCAATTTTGTTAATCATTTTCAAAAAAAAAAATACACCCTTTTGAAGAAGAGTCTCTCCTCTTGTGCCCCATATAAGATTTAAAAAATAATAATAAGTTTTACTATCTTTTTTTTTATTTCTAATCAGCCTTTTTTATTATTTTTAAAACCTACTTGCATTATTTTAAAAATAAAATATATTAAAACTAATCAAAATATTAAAAAAATTATATGTTTGGATTCTCCATTCCGAGCTCTACAAAAGGGTGTTTTTTTTAATTTTTTGCAGAAAGATCATTCTGACTAGAGAAATATTATGTCAAAGTTGAATGTTTCAAAAAATTCTGAAAAATGATGAGTTGGCTGCCATGTAGGATGCCAACTAGACATTCTCCACTGAGAGGGTTTCGGCCAAGGAAGTTTCAGCCAAAACTCTCTCATCCGAGAAAAACAAGGCCAAAAACGAATTGGCCGAAACATTACTAGTTGATAAGAACTCGACCGAAATTAGTCGATATAAAAATTTAAACAAAAAAAAAACTTTTAATTTTTCAACTTAAGAAAATTCAAAAAAACAAATATTTCGATTATTTCAACAAGGAAAGCTATTTTCGATCAAAGAAGGTTTATTTCGACATTTTAGAAGGTGTATAATTTCAAAAATTTAGAAGACTTATTTCAACAAAAGAAAATGCATTTGGACAATAGGAGAGTTATTTTTGAGAATTATATATAATTTTAAGTGCCTCTTATGTAAAATTATATATTTATAAAGAATTATATAGAAAGGAGATTATTTTATTTTATTTATATTATTTATTGAACAATTATTTTATTTATTTAAAAAGTGTTTGAACATGAATGCATTTGTTGTTTTCACTACTTAAATTCTTAGATTTCATTATTATTGATCACCAATTCTATGTTCTTCCATTCTTGTTCTTACATGTCCTCCTTAAATACCTATGTTTTATTAAATTTACCTTTGCCTTTACTTTTATTTCCAACTTGGATTTATCTTTTATACATATATATATATTATTAAATTAAATATTTTGTGTTTTACATGTTTATGTTTATTAGACTTGTGTTTAAATATTTTATGTTTATGTTTTGCATCTAGTTACAAGATTTTTGTAAGACCCCACCTTGTTTGTACTTAATACCAACCTAATTTGTTATATGTTTTTCTTAAATTAATATATGGTGGATAATAAATATGATGATCCCTTGGCAATATTTTTGCATATCATTGGACATTATGTTATATCGTCACTACCATGAAGGTGGAATGCACTTGTATACCGTGGAATACAAATTGAGATTCTAAATGGATTTTTATAGAGTTAAAACTTAGAATTTTCAGCTAATAGATTAATGTGATACACAATTGATACTTACGATCATGTTGGTAATGTGCAGGAAGGCTATAGTGTTAACATGAGAAGGGAGAACCATCAAGAGTGAATCAAAAGACTTCTTCATGAGGATATATATTTGAACCCATTTTGGGTCTAGAAACAAGTAGAGTTAATGTATTTGAAGATTAAGATTGTGAGGGCATTTAGTTGTAATTCATGTGAGGTGTGAGTGGGGATTAGGTCTTGGTAACCCCTAACTAAGTTTGAAACTCGGATGGAACCTTGAGTGGGCTTTTAATGAGAATTGTTGGTCAAATTTTTGGGTTAGGGTGCAAAAATAAACCCCCTAGGGTCTATACCATAGTGGTAGGGGTCAAGTGAGCATACAATAGTGCCCCTACAACATGATTTGACCCCTAAAAAGCTCTCATAATAGAGAGTGACGAATTTTGAGAAAAGGATGGGGTGGAAAGATTGGATAGTTGTCCAAATGCATGTTCTCATTAATGGGGATATGACCTTCATTGATGGGGAAAGGTACACTCCACACCTTTCCATCCAAGAGTTGCAACTTGTGAAACTTCTATATATTTGGAGAGGAAGGAGTGGGGTGTTACCCACTTCTGTTGGAGAACTCTAATGGAGATAGTAGATAGGATGAGAAGAGGAGAGGAGTCCTTGGGAGATGGTGATTCAAGATGGCCTAGCTTGGAGAGGAAAGAAGGATAGAAGAGTTTAATCTCCGTCACCTAAATAAAAGAGATAAGTTTTCCCTACTTCCATTCCCCTTTGTCTATTTTCTTGTAAGAGGATGACATGTGTGGATCATTGTTGAAAATAGTAAGTAGAGAACCTATGCTATGTTAGTATTTTTCTTTTGTAAAAATGAGAAAAATACTCAGTTTATCATTTTGGAGCTAAAATAATTCCTTGCTCAGGGGTTGGCTAGAGCCCACGAGGCTCCATGACACCATTACGGTAGGGTGGAGAGAAAGCCTTACTGATTTGTGTGTATTTCATTGTATTAGTAGATATTGTTGTAATATTGAAAGTTAGTATTTTGTTGGAAAATGGAAAGATGAAAAGAGCAAGTTCATGATTGGTTCTCCATTTTTTTTGTAATGTTGAATTTAAAGAAGTGAGTTTCATGTGTCTAATGAATGACTTAGAAAATAAAGCCTTATCCTTTTGTATGCATTCTTCAAAACTTTATTTAAGGGAACAAAAGAAAAGTGTTGATTGCTCTCTATAAACTGTCAACTCCTAATTTCATTAAGAACAACATAAGAATGAAATAGTTGAACCTATTTGGTGATGAAAAAGAGAAATTGTAAGAAGAATCCATTTATGGCTAAGAATGTTATGATATAATTTAAAGGGAGTTTAAGAAACAAATCCTGTTAGCATGTTTCACCCTTTGGAGATAAGTGAATCTGCATATCAAGGTTTATAAATATAAACAAAATAGAAATATGTTGCCCATATAAATAAAGTTTTTATTTTTCCAATTAAAATAAGATTTAGCTAAACTATAAATCATATCAAAAAAGGTGATGAAAAAAAAATAGGTATGTTTGAGCCTTTGTTAAACTAATTGGTGCAATCTACATTACAGCAAGATGTATTTTCACTATTCAATATTGGAGTAAAATTTTAGGAAATAAATATTTATACAATTTCTAAAAAATGATCTATGAATTATATTTAGGTATGTATTAGATTGATTATATTGACATTTATTTTGGGCTAAAAGAAGATAAACATATTTGCATGTTTGAATAGGGCTAATGCAATTTTCCATTATCCATACTCTACGAGCAGCGATTTTAGAGGAGGTTGCACTCTCTTCAAGCTTCATGCTATAATAAACAATATTTAAAACAAAAAAAAGGGTTGTTGGGGCTTAAATTTTCCCACAAAAGAAAAATAAAACCACAACTCCACCATAGGAGACTATGTTTCCACATGGGAGTCGAGCTTCCCATATGGGGCAGTGCGGCAAGTTTACCCTTGTTTGTGCCAACCCCTCAAGTCACCTTCTCTGAAGGGAGGTCAGTGCTCTAGTATCGATTGTTCCAAAATCCTAGTTTGCACACATTAATCCAAAGGGACCACCCCTATGGTTGAGTTTCCATACCAGACCAACAGATTCAAGCTACGTGGGCATACAAGATAGCTATGAAGAAAAAAAGGAGAACTAATAATCATGCGCCTAAACCCAAATCTTTCATCATTTAATTTAAACATTTATGCCTTGGACCAAGCCTGCAGCTCCTTAGGTCAATCCAATAAAATACAGAGCCTCCATATCTCATTTTGCGCCATGATTATGTGATGGAATAGTGCACTCTACAGAAATTAATCTTGGTTGAAAATGTCTTTCTACACTTTTTGATTTAAATCTCCCTGGCATCCCATACAAACAATACTTTGTATTCCTACAAGTAGGCATGGGCATTGTGGTAGTAGGTTTTCCAAATTGAACATCAGTTATTAGAGATAGTTGTATACGTAACTCTCTTTATGAACTGCCAAAATAATTAAAGCCCAGGACTTTTATTGTGTGCCATTGAGAAAACCGCATGTTCCAAGTCCTCTATTGATAGATCATGATCTAAAAATTTTCTATAGTCAAAGTTCACCCTTTGGAATGTAATCTTTGATGATGTCTACTAGATCATGTGGCAACATATTAAGGAAGATTTTTATCTTGTTTATTTAGAAGCTCTTAAATCTGGTTCGTTGGGACCCAAAATTAATAATGGCTTAATCAAGCTTATTCCTAAAGGGAAAAATGTGGAGTCTATTTCTAGGTGGCGTCCTATAACCTTGCTTAACACTTCTTATAAAATTATAGCCAAAGCTTTAGCTACTAGGATAAACCAGTGGCTAAAGAAATAGTTAGACCTGAATAGACAGGTTTCCTTGGAGGAAGGTATATCCTTGATAATTTAATGTTGGCTTGGGAAACTTGTGAATGGGCGCAACAAACAGGACAAGATGCTTTATTGGTCAAAATAGATTTTGACAAAGCATATGACAGAATGAGATGGAGCTTTATCCTTAAAATGTTGCAGTGGTTGGGGTTTGGTCCTAAAATATGCAATCATATTCAAATGTTATTCAAGGATGCTAATGCTCAATTGGTGATCAATAATTCCTTGACTGATCCTTTTCCTTTGCAACGCTCAATTAGGCAAGGATGTCCACTATCTCCATTCCTCTATGTGCTCGCTGTTGGTGCCTTGAGTTATCTACTGCAAAAATCTAATCAAATGAATTTAATTAGAGGGATATCCATTCCAAATAATGCGGTGGTTCTTAGTTCACATTTTGCTGATGATAGCATGTTGTTCATGCAAAATTCTGAAATTGAAATAAAAAATGTTCTCAAAATTCTTGATCTTTATTGTCTTGTTTCGGGATCAAAGATTGCTCATCATAAAACTAAGTTTCTTATGATTATTTCTGATGCTACTCCACCTTGGATTCCTAAAGATTGGAAGCAAATTAAGCATGGACAAATTACTCAATATCTGGGTATCCCTTTTGGCTTAGGTGTTACGCTGTCTGATATGTGGAATTGGTTCATTACCAAGCTGAAAAACAAAATATTTACTTGGGGGAATAAATTTCTCTCGCTTGCTAGGAGAATTCAAGTGGTTAATCGCATCTTTTTGGCTTCCCATGTTTATTATTCATATTGTTGGATTCCCTCAAAAATAGGCTATGATGATTTAACTAAAATCATTTGACAATTTTTATGGTCTAATTGGGATGGAAAGACTGGTTTCAAAACCACTTCTTCGAGTCATTGTATTCAGCCTAAAGACAAGGGTGGCTTAGGCTTGTTAGATCCCAAAACTCAAGGAGTCTGCTTGTCAGCAAAATGGATTATACGGGTTGCTTCTGGAAATGAACCATGGAAAATCCTTGTTAGACAACGGATTATATAGGCTGCTATGAAAAATAAATGGCAAATACTGCATTGGTTGGATAAAATTTTACTTGCTCCTTACTTTCAGATTAAGGCCTCTTTTCCCTTACAATCTATATGGAAAGTGTGGCAACATGTTAGCAAATTCCTTAACTGGAGGTGGAATTCCTTGCAATATGGTTTTAGCTTTGTTAATTCATCTATTTGGTGGAACAAGCTTGTCCAGTATCATGGCCAACCACTTGCTGTTGCATTTCCTAAACAATCTAATTATCTTTTTAAAAAGGGTATCCAACAGTTTGGAGACATTTGGGAGTTTAGTTCCTTGGATTGGAAACATTGGCTGAATATTAGTAATGATTTCAAATTGAATAACAATTCTCAAAGGTTTTTGATTTTTGTTATGGCTCTAGTACCCATGGAGTTACTCATGAAGTTTTGTACTCCTTTACAACGTAGCTTCTTCAATGATTGGCAATGGCTTGATAAATACTCCTTTTTTTGTTTCCCTTTGAAGAGAATTTATCTTCAATTACTCCCAAAAATGATGCTTAGTCCAAGGCTTAATATGAAATGGAATTGTAGATTCAAGGAAAGGAAGTGGAAGAACTTAAGTTCTCAGATTTGGTCAACTAAAGCTGAGGTCAATGCCCAAATTTTGTCATGGAAAATTTTACATCACAAGCTGCCTGTAGGAGACAGATTGAAAAAAATGAATTTTCAGCCAGCTAAATGTCCTTTTTGTCAGCATTATGAGAGCTTGAAGCATATTTTTGGGGATTGTGTGCATGCTAAAAAAAAGTGGAAAGCTATTTTTACGCATTTTCCTGCTATTTTTGATCATGTGTTGTATTGGAAGGAAGCCATATTGGGTACTGGTCTTCAAAATAACTTGGTTGTTGATTCCATAAGACAAGTCATTTTACTTAATATATGGAAGACCAGATGTTCGTTAATGTTTTCTAATCATGTTCATCAAGAAGTTGATATTCTAAAGTTTTACTCTGACATCATTTTTCAGTTTGTTTATTTATGTTCCCAGCTAAAGAGTGGCAATTTGAAGGTCATTAAACAGAGGAATCATTTGGAGGCGATTAAGCTTCAGTTTTTGCAGCTGCATGAAAGAGATATTTGTGTTTCCAGACATCTTCAAAAACTTTTCAAATTCAGATTTTAAGGGTCTCATGTTTTAGGATGCTGCCATGTATCTTGTTATTTGTTGTTGCGAGGTTCTTGGCTGATCTGTATCACGTTAACTATTTCGTGCAGTTTTTCCCTGTGACTGATTTTTGTTCTTATTTATGAGCAGTTCTTTGTTGAGCTACTATTCTTTTCTTCATTGTATTTTTTTTCCAGCTTTGTTTAATATAAAAAAAACTGCCAAAATAATTAAAGCCTTGAAGTGTGCAGCGCCTTAGGAAACCTTATGCCTTGAGTAGTAGATCGCATTTAGATTTTAGCAATAATGATTTGTGTCAGAAAATATCTTATCATAATGTCACTGCAGCCAACAACATATCTAGTAAATCAAATCGTATCAATATTGTTATCAACAAATAAGTCTATATGATAACTACTTTATCTTAGGCACTTCATCCTATCAATGTAGGAATGATTAGTGCAAACCAATAGTCACCTCATTAATGGCCATGGTTAATTAGCCGATAGGCTATTTACGTGGGGGAACCCCACCAGGATTTCCAGCATTCTAACGCCAGAAACCCCACCGAAACCCCACGTGGTATAGCCATTCAAGGAAGAGACGCCCGAGACAACATGTACGGTGGAGAATTTGAGGTGTTAGTCCTTGATGATGTGAGTGATGTCAAGGCTGCCTCAAACGATGGGAACCATGATTGGACCAGGGAGCTCTAGAGTAACACTCAGGTCATTGGAGTGGGTGAGAGTCTGAGAGCCCAAGGGGGCGCAGGAGATGATGAGATTGGCTACAAAGGCTTGGAATATCAGGGCTGAATAGATGACCCAGGCCGTGTAGCAAACTATGAGGGCACCATGCTTAGATTGGAAAAGGTAGGGGTGAATATATTCTGACTCATTGCCCTTCTTTAGGACAAAATTTTGCCAGGTTGCGTTTGTGGGCAAGGGGGGTTCAGCAGATTATGGGTGAAGAAAGGGGGTGGGTTGGGTGCGGCTGTGTTTTTCACAGCTTGAAAGGCACTTGTTATTACCAAATTTTTTTGTGATGTTTGGGATGGTAGAAAGGCAATGTGGGTTCTTAGTTCACCGCATAAGATTGTTGAGCAATTCTGCACTTGGGCTTTCAATTGGAAGTGCTTCCCTATAGGGGGCAAGGAGTCGGCCATTGAATCCTCTCCTTTGCTTCCTTCTGCTTTGGGAAAATGGCTCACCTTTTTGTAAATTTGAAAGCACCCAATCATCGAGTTGCACCAGCCAAAACAACCAGCCAAAACAACCGAGAAGCTTAATACCGCCATCAAGGAAATAAAATAAGCTAAAATACTACCATTAGGGAAACAAAATAAGCTTAATGTTGTTATTAGGGAAACAAAGTAAGCTTAATGTTGTTATTAGGGAAGATCTTACACCCATGTATACATGTACAGTGAGGGAGAGGCCGAGCAAAGAACCTCCTGGATATCAGAAAGAACATATGTGACAGAGGTGAGACCTTAGTAAACCACCATTAGCGAATTCAAATCCTAAAATTTCAAACTAGAAAATTCAAAACCCTACATATATATGCCGGCTAATACTCTCCATTATCCAATTCGAACCTAAAATTTCAAACCATAAAACTCAAAACCCTACATATATGCCTGGTAATACTCAGCATTAGCCAATTCAAACCTAAAATTTGAAACCAGAAAACTCAAAATCCTACATAAATGCCCAGTAATACTTGTAACTAAGTTAATTTATTATTTTAAAATAACACAGAATAATCAGAGGGGGAAAAAATTGCAATGCAGGAAAATTGTAAGCGATTGGGACCTTACTGTCAGTGTTCTATGTAATGCCCCGCCATGCAACCCCAAAGGAAACTAACATACAAGCATTTAAGGCACAAATTTTTTTTTTTAAAGAATAATATGCAACAACATACATCACATGAAATGTAACAATATAAGTACAACATATAACAAAGTTCCTTGGGGTTACATAGTTGCATCACTTTTCATATCAACATCTTACATTACATGAGAGATAGACATCCACCAATAATCAAATGACCTGAACATGGATCATATATTAACAATACGAAGATACATTGCTCAAGATTAACATCAATACAATGTTGTTTCCCAACATCTATGGGAAGAATATAATAACATGGAAAGATAAATCTGAAATTGAAGGACTACAAAGCTTTAAGCTAGATCAAACTCTGACATAACTTAGAATTCACTACAACAGGTACAACTCTGCACATCTCAAACTTCGGATGGGGACCCAATGGGATGCATAGCACGTTCCACCCGACCACCCCCGTGCTTGGAGTAAACAAGAAGGATCCTCACCCAAGAAGTCAAACGAAACAATGGTAAACAAAACTCCACAAAAGAGATAACAAATCACAAGATATTAACCCATAACATTGCCAACACATAACCACAACAAGAGTAATGAAATGACCAACAAGAGTCAATCACCAATATTATAGATCAACACTAAATAACCATAAGAGGTGCCGACAACAATAGTTTCCAAAGCTCTCCAAATGAGATTGAAAAATCATCCAACAATAAATAGCCAAGGGCACCTTTCATCCACATCAATAAACAACAACAATAATAAACAACTTCAGAGGCAACAGAAACAAGAGAAACAAGGGCATAGTGGGAGAGTGTCATCGCATGGCCTTACATGAATTCGCCAGACTACCTATCACAAGGTGTCGCCTCCGTCTATACATGGATTATCCAGACAACCTAGCTCAAGGTGCCGCCTCCATCTATGGTTATCCAGACATCCTATTTCAAGGTGTCGCCCCATAGGGTGACTCATGCGGAGCCACTTACCTTTCATAGAGACAAGGTAGTGACCTTACCAACCAGGTCTTCCCACCCATCCTTAACCTTTGAGAGTGCTAACGGCAGGGGTGAGGTGCATGTTTTTATCTTGTTATGTTTTAACTAACCCAACCCACTAGATACATTAATTAGGTTATCACTTATTTAAGGAAACTCTTTCAAGGGTGACCACTTGTACACTGGCCCTAGGAAGAGCCACTCTCCCCTACGGTTACTCTAAAATCAAAGATAAGCAAAGGGGTGTACCTCAATCCTCAAGACATAAAGACATTCTTAAAAACATACACACAAGGCATGACCATCTCATGGTTATTCAAGCATCAAAACTCATAAACTAGGAGTTACCACCCACACAAAAATCCATGAGGTAAAAAGATAGACAAGAAGGTGCAACTACAAACGTGCACACACACACCATTTTCCTTAGCCCCTGGAGGTACATCAATATCTACCCAAGAACCAAAATAAATCAATATGCCAAAGCAATTCATATTTTCAAACTTGTACAAAAGTTCAACCTAAATTAAACATAAGACAAATCAAATACAAATTTCCATCACACAAGGTCAAGCAAGATAAATCAACTCATGAAATTAAGAACAACTTCTATAATTAAAGGTCATCTCTCCTACTAGCACAATGACAAAGTTCAGTCCCATTCGGTGAACAACACATTACAATTAGCGTCACAACACATGTCTGCACTTATTCACAATCCTACTATGAAGTAATTAAGAATGAAATCTCTATTCAAATACTATGTTTCATTTATTTAAGTTTATTAAATTACAAAATAAAATCAAATAAAGATATCGATTACTCCAAATTTTCCCTATTTCTAATTATAACTAGGAGAGGACCCAGTAGTGGAGCGTGTTCCAATAGTTGTGAATGTTTTTGTTAATATAATGCCCAATAGTTGTTTATATAATGTCAATAGTTGTTTATATAATGCCAATAGTTGTGACTTTACTACTCATAATTAAACAAAATGTATTCTTTTGATCTAAAAAGCAACCAATCACGTGATGCCACATCAGCGCTCAACTACTGGTGATGTGAATGCACAAGTATTGGTAAGGGGTCTAGACGGTGCCCTTTTTGACACCTTGACAAAAAGCATGCTGATGTGGCATCATATTTGATGATGTGGCCCCGAAACTTTTGTTATAAGCAGGGGACTTGCCAAGTAAGCTGCTGTAAAAAATTGGAGTGATTTGAAATTTCCAAGTAGGATTTTGAGGAACGCGAAGTTAGGTGCACAACTACTGGGTCCTCCCTATTCCACTTGTAACTAATTAGATTAAGAATAAACCAATCCATCAATATTAACACAACTTATCAACAGACATGATAAAGTAATTTCCCCTCAACAATATATGGTAACTAATTTTTTTTTAAGTGGAAATTAACAATAACAACTAAGTTAAACTAAGCATAAATAGTAATGACAAAGTTTCAACTCAATCCATATGACAATATGCACAATGAATTTAATAAAATACCTTTCCAATTAAGAAGAAAATTCCAACTTTAAAATTTCTTAACTAAATAACATTTTCCTACACAACTAACTAATAACGAATAGTTACAAACGGAGTTAGCATTTACTAGATACCAAATTCCCATATACTATTCAATATATAAATGTTTTTATAGAAAGAAATTTTAATACAATAAATATATATTATGATTACATGTATATATATATATATTATAAAAAAAAAAAACGTTGATTATGATGGAATGAGTTGTATATATTTTCACTTAAATGTATTATATAATTACATAAACATTAACACTAACTATATAAACCATTATCATTATCAGTACAGTCAAAATCAGAATAATCACCTCTAGCATATATATAAGTATATATATCAAACAACGAAATTTACTATTTACAATTCCATTACCAAGATAGACATATATAGGCTTCAACATTCCCTCTCTATTTTGCACTCTTTAAAATATATACCAGAAATGATCATTATCCCCAACGAGGTTCTATTACTTACAAACTAAAGATCACATAGCACGAAGGAGGAGACCAATCACATTCACAACACAGGGAACCTATGCAATGATGGAGAAAAAAATGGCTTGGCGAATGGAGACAGCAAGGTATTTCCAGATTCAAAACTTTTACTCAATGCTACGAAGAGAAGAAGATAAGATCATTTATCTACCACCACAGGAAAAACTATCAATTGCCCTCACACAACAATTGGGGTTGCTAATATCCTTCAGGTATGATCTGATTACAAGGCTACAACTAGACTCATCTCCATAGTTGTTGCAAGAGAAATTGTTTTGTCTAGTTTCAGATGATCACTAAAGAATGGCAGCGACGGCAACACCATGCGGACTTTGCAAGGCAAAAGAATAAGAATATTGAAACACACAGTATTCAAAGGGAACACAGCCATCAATTAAAATCGTAGACTTGGGACATGAAGATGCCATCACCAATGAGGGACGCAGGGGAGAAAGCATTGTGCAGAAATTGAGTTTCCAGGCTTAAAGACTGCACAAAATGGATTATGCAAGGAAGATCTCAAAAAATATGAATCCACGGTGCACTCAAAATCACATACTAACAATGTAAGCTTTGCTTGTGTTCTAGGCGTATGCAGTCAAGTAGTTTAGTGGATGAGGACTGTACATGTCTCACACATCAGTAACCTTTATTGCATTACATATTCAATTGATCATAAGGCGTGCACAGCTGAAGGGAGAAATATACGCCTACAACACAAGCCACAGACCAAGCAAATATCGATTCAAGAAAATGTTTTCAATTGTTACTGCTCACAAAGTTTTGTTTTCAATCATTTCTAACTAGATACGGAACTCTTGTGGAGAATATCGATGATGCTAAATAAAGCATTCAGAAAAATGGGCTCGCATCCCATTAATGGGAAAGCTGTATTAGATAACCAGCCATAAAGAAAAGACATCACACAGCAACATCATGCAAGGAAAATCACAAATCGATTTCAAGGAGAGTTATATCAAATCCTAAGGGTGACTCTTATGCTGACAATACGATTGATAAAGAGGAGACAGGAGACACACAACCATGCTTATTGACACAGGTAGACAAAATTCACGGGCATGCCAGAACGTAAGAAATTGAATTCCAATCAAGAACTGGCGAGACACAATTCAACACATTCACTTTCATCGCAGAATTAAAACTTTAGAAAAGATGGAACCTGGTTTTTGAAGCTTGGAAGTTTGGAGATCCAGCACCGAGATCACACCTCACTACCCCCACCGCAAGCTTCCTCAATATTTCTTGCAGAGCAAGTTTGTTTTTTTGAAAACTCCCTTGAAATTTTCCTCCCAAATCAATCAAAAAGGATCCATATATACCAAAAGGTGACCCACAATAATTTTGAAATCCCAAAATCTAAAAATAAATAAATAAATAAATAAATAAAACACAAAAATCTCCAAAAAGAAGCTATTTCATTTTATTTAAACTCATACCCTCTTTTCTTGCCTGCTTTAACTTTTATTTTAAATCTTGTTCAAAACTTACATCAGCTTTATTTATTTAAAACAATATTACTTTTCTATAATTAAATGATTGTCCGTATCCTTTCATGATAACAAGTTATCAATCATAGAATTTGATATAAAACATCACTTAAAACAATTTAGCCTATTATACATTTATTTTATCTATTTATTTATTTATCTATTTTAAATAAAACCAACTGGATACTTTGATTTCTTTTTCAAACAAATTAGGCAATATTTTCACAATAAAACAAGTTTCCTGATTAAGTTCCAATCTCAAGCCGTGCATGTGCATGCTTTCGTGTTTTATCCTCTTTCCCTGCTTTTACAAATCAGCTTGAAAACAAATCCTTCTTATTTCTTTAATTTCTTATTTTATTTTAAACAACCTTGAAATTCAATTTTAATATCCAATTTTATTTAATCATTGCTAATTTAATTAATTGAGTAAACCATGCTATCAAAATATTACGTTTATCGCATAAGCCATTAACACACTAATCCATGATAACACAAATAGACACTTACCCAATTATCTAGACGGACTACCATGGAGGGGCACTACATTCTATTGGAGATAAATGCTCAAAAAAACATTCTTTAAATTTAGTTGTGGGGAGTTCATACTAAATGGCAATGGCCTTCTATCCCTCCATTACTCATACTCCAACTATCGTATAGGAGAGCCAATTGATACTCACGCATATCAAAGCATACATTCACCATTTCAATTCGATGTATTAGTTCAAAAAACCAAAGTAATGCCTAAATCCCCACTACCATTTGAATATATTCTCGAATGTCGGGTCTGACAACTTGCAATTCTTTGCTAGGTATCTTGAAATGCCACACAATATCATGCAAGGCAGACGTGGTTAAAGAGGGCGGGTCATTGTTATCGACGTGGCAAGTTTCATTTTTCCAATGAATGTAGCAATGATAATTAACGTCCCAAGAGATTATGTAGGTTTCCATTGAAGCTAAATAAGGCAGAAATTATTTCCACCAATCACGAAGTGTAGGGGAGAAATATCAATCCTAAATATAAATTACCTGTCTCTTTAAGCAATTTAATGATTAAAGAACTTACCATTTCGTTTCCCGAAAGGCTTATGTGGAAAGTTATGACTCTTAACCAAACGGATAAGGGTCAATTTTGAAGATGACTAGTGGATTCTCTTCTTCCACAACATCCGCTGGAGTACACGTGGAAGATATATAATTGATGTTCAATTCATAATGACAAATGGTATTGACTTATTTTTAAAATTATATTCATTAATTACAATTGGTGTTAAGATCAATAATGTGTGTAAGCAAATTAATTTATCTTTTTTTCTTATAATATAGAGTTGTGTAAGTGTTCTTTATTATTATTATTATTATCAATTATCACATTATTTTACTTTTTTGGAAAATTATTTCATAATATTTTAAAAAAATTTAAGTCCCTTCCCAATTTTTGAATATGCCTTAATAGCATTTAAATCCAACAAAATGAACCACAAAAAATAACACACAATATGCCCAAATTGCACTACTTAATCTAAAAGATTGTCAATAAGTCAAGTATGCATAGTTGAAATAGACCCCTTTATAGCTAATGATACACTAGGATGCATCTATAGATGACATCAATATTATGACCCCTTACAAATAGTTTCATTTATATTTTATTAGACAATGGCAAGGTGTGAATACACTACTCATAATTCTTTGAATATGTGGCATTGACAATTGTGTAAGATAATTCACTAGTTACCAATAATGAATTATTAGTAGCATGCATGAAAACTAATCTACTTCTTCAAACTAATGCTTAACAATTTTGAATATTTTGGAGCATGAGGATAGTTAGATAGTTTTCAAATTGATTCCTATCTATTGGGCTATTGAGTCATAGTTAACATAAAGGAAAAAATATAGAGATAGAAAGCCTTGATCTAGACATAAAATCCATCACCATATAGGTATTGCACACAACCAAGCATGCTTAACAATCCAAAATTAAATTAAATAAATCTATATGTAAAGAACAAACATCTTGCAATGTTTGTAATATTTTAAAATGTTTTCCCTTATCAAATATTCAATATATTTATGTTAGTAATTGTGACGAGAAAACCTTAACAAGTATTAAGATTCCCTTGAAAAAAAAAAAACTAAATAAACAATTAAAAAATCCAACCTCCTTTCAAAAATGACCAAAATTATTTTTTGTACGCAACAAGTCATTGTCCTAACTTGCAGCATTGTAGCTATATATGGGTTTGTTCAAACATAAATTAAAGTAAATAGTTAGGGTTTATAGTTATCGTTTGACAAAATTTCTGAGAATTTGTTTCTTGAAAAACAAGATAAACTAACTAGCTTTCATTTGTACATTTAAAACATTTAGTTAAATTTTAGCATTTTTGAAATCACCTAAACCTATTGATATTGATATTGATTTCCAAACAATGCAAACAACACAGCTACAATAGCTACTAAATTTCTTTGGCAGGGACTCTAGCTCTCGCAGCTCTTGTTATTATTATTATTATTATTGTTTATCGTATAATTTTAGTATTTTTTTATAAGTTATCAATATAAATTAAATTAACATTTTATAGATATGTAAATAATATTAATATGTTATAGATATATTTAGCTGATAGGCTAGGGAACCCCATCAGGGTCTCCTCCAAAACAATAGTCAAACACATTTCTTCTCCATGAATTTTGTCAATAATAAAAATATACCAAAGTATGTCAGCCTATCGGGGAAGCATTGCACCACATTGGTGCAAGTGCTAGTAATACTTCTACCCATTGCTTCAATCCTTTTGTTTCTCAATCATCATGGATGTGTGATGCATATACATACTAATGATGGAAGGCAAGCATATAGTTGTTATTGTAACTCATTATCCATATCAAAAGCACGTTGTCTTATATCATCACTACAAACCAATTTACCAATGTCCTCATCTCGTGTAGCCATTCCTTATTAATGGTATTGGTGCATAGGATTTTACTCAACCAAATCTTCCTTCCTCTTGAGTTGGAGTACAGGCAGCTTTAAAGGGAGGTCTGCTATGTAATCTGTAATCATATTCCAACTTATTAACTCTTAGAGGATATGGTGATGACACTTGTTTGACAATTTAACTGCCCTTCAATTAATGCATTAATGAAGATGGCCCTTAAGTCGATGCATGTAAACATTATTCAAATTGCATTCCAGCAAATTATGGAAGACGTCCCTGTCACTACCGTAGAATTTAATTCACATACTATTATCCCTTGGCAGAGAGTTGGCAAGCAAAATGTTAAATCATATACTTAAGATCCAATGGGAGTTCAGAAGTCTTGTTGTTCGTATTTTTATACTTATTATAATAATATAATCTTACCATGGAAGAAGAGTATTGTAGGTAAATAATATTCTTAAGAAGCAAGATTAAATCGGAACTTAAAAAAAGAAAAACATAAACATGTCAAAAGTTTAGTATTAGTATGAGTGACATTCTTTTTTAAACCTATCACAAATGAATCATGAAGAAAATATTTTTGTCCAAAGAAAGTGGCGTTGGAAATTCCCGTTTAGGGATCCTTGCACATCCCTTCCATTTTAAGCTTTTTAAGAGAAATCTTACATAATTCTCATTTTTTCATATTCCTTCTTAAAAGAAGAGAGATTATATTCCCTCTCCCTTAAGAAAAGAACATATCACTTTAAAGTAAGAGTACGTTAAAGATAAAGTTTAGGTAATAAAGGAAGAAAGAATGCCCTTTTGTTTGTTTTCATTTATTTTCATATTCCTTCTTAAAAGAAGAGAGATTCTATTCCCTCTCCCTTAAGAAAAGAACATATTAATTTAAAGTAAGAGTATGTTAAAGATAAAGTTTAGGTAATAAAGGAAGAAAGAATTTCCTTTTGTTTGTTTTCATTTGTTTTCATATTCCTTCTTAAAAGAAAAGAGATTATATTCCCTCTCCCTTAAGAAAAGAACATATTAATTTAAAGTAAGAATATGTTAAAGATAAAGTTTAGGTAATAAAAGAAGAAAGAATTTCCTTTTGTTTGTTTTCATTTTTTTTTAGATTAAAGTAATATGCATAAAAATTTATATAAGAAATAATATATATAGTGATGTAGGATAATCAACATTAGTATGATTTTAAATTACTTTCTAAAGTAAATAGAATATATATATAAGAGGTTATATACTTTTTTAATATGGATAAATAAACATAAAAATAAATAATTGTTAAATAAATAAATAATAATAATAATAATAAATGTTAGTATCAATAACTATCTTATTAGTAATATTAAGTGTATGGGTAATAAATTTAATAATGAAAATAGTGGTAATATAATGTGTAGTACTAATACACATGTTAAGTGGAGATTTGGTTAATTATCAATTCATTATTATTTTTGGTTTGGATATTAGAATTACAGCTCCCATGATATATATCTAACAATATTGGTATTGGGGATGATATTAGTGTTAACATTACTTTCATATTATATAATAATGTTGGTAATGGAGTCATAAGTAGCATTGGTATCCATGACCGATCTTAAGCTTGCATGGAGGATTAATATGAAGCATAGTTATACTTGGTATTATCACCTTAACCGTGGATATAATTAGAAAACTATAGGTTGAGGCTATCGAGTGTCATTGGTGTTAACACAGTTAGCAATAATCCATAGTCAACAAATATTGAGCACTTAAATGGGATAAAAAGGTTGTTTGTATTGATATTAGAAAGGATATGAACATTATCCAAAAATTTCAATACTTCAATCAAAGGTAAAATTAACACCAAGTTCAATAGTAGAATAAACGTCATCATAAATAATAGTGATAATCCTATAAATAACTACATTAACATTATTATGGTTATTAATGCTAGGAATAGTGGAAAATGTTGCTAACAAAAGAAATATATGATTCAATATTAAGTACATCAATAATAACAAGAAATTATTTTAATCTTGCTTTGAGTGAATGATAATGTTAGAGAATTATATCAAAGTATTCTAGTTTTAGAGATATGAAATTTTAATCTACATAAATTATGATATAACCATATTAGTATCAACAACTCTATAAATAAAATTGGACCTAGTAATGACATCATGACACTTAAGGAAATGTGAAGGTTAAATTTTTAAATTAAATAAAAAGTGTATTGGTGGTGATATTATAAACAATACCATCTCACTAACACATTTGGTAAGGAATTAACTCTTCAATCTATAATACTCGTCTATAGAAGTTAGTCATCGTGACCCTATAGCTAGTTGGTCTACAAGAAGTTCCTTGTTCCTAATAAATTTATCTTTTAGTGTTAGGACTTAAAACTTGCAAAGGTGGTTGGTTGTGTGCAAGATGGGTTGCAAACCTATGTTTAAAAAAAAATGAAATTTTGTAGTAAAAATTTTGGGCATGACACTTTTTAAAATATTTATGCTATATTAATTGAACATGTTTCATTGAAAGCTCATGTGTGTACAAATTTGTATGCAAGTGAATTTAAATTTGAGTGCAATTTGTGATGGAAAATCCAAGGATTAGATCGAGGAAGTATGATAAAACACGAGTAAGACAAAGAAAGAGAAAATTTGATGAAGGAACATCTACTGAACAACAACCCATGGAAAATATTGATGATCAAGGTGACGTACAAGTACAAGAGCAAACTGAACCTAGTAATATAAATTTTTTGAACTATGGTAAGGAAAATCTGATGGAGATGGATGAGGATTCTCTTTTCAATAATATTTCATCTGAAGATATGTTATCTGAAAGCACATTAAAATTACACTCTAAAAAATATGGGATGAATTTTATGAAAAAAAATCTATAATTGAAGAGCACAGTTAGTTGCAAAGTTATTTAGACGAAAAGAAATGACCTCTGTTTTGGAGTTGTTAGGGGTTGATAATAGGAAAAGGTCATCAAATTTAAAACAAACAATTTTTGAAAACTTGCAAGAAGCATTGGAATGTATTGAAAAGAAGAGTCAATCTAGTGATTTAAGTGTTGTACGTAGAGCATTGATGACTGTAATTTCTAGTAAGAAATTATCATATAGAAGATAAGTTCAAGCAATTTCTGAATTACTAAATGTTTCTAGGAGAAATATTCAAAGGTATATTGAAAAGATAAATGAAATAGAAGGAAAATTTGAGAAAAATTAGGTAAATATTTGTAGGGTTCCCCGAAAAGATAGAATTTTAGAAGATGTAAAGAAATAGGTGGTTGAATATTGGACCACCCACTCTCGTGTTTCTTCCAATAGATGGGATACTATACAAATAATAGGTGATGATACTAGTACAAAAATTTCTCATCCAAAACATTTTATAGATACAACACAAAGTGAACTTTTTGAAGCATTTAAACAAGAATTTTCAAATGTGAAGATTTGTCAAAGGATGTTTGAAACACTATGACCATCATTTGTATGTATAAATAAAGTAGTGAAACTTCTTGTCGAAATCATGTTGAATTTGATCTACACCTAAAATCATATAGAAAAGCTATGGTAGCAATTGATCAAAATTTAGCCATCCTTGGAAGCACAACACAATTTGTGAAGTCTCTTCTATGCAAAAAATTAGAAGATTCAAATGAATTCAATATTTAGTGTATAAAAAATGTATGTAATGATTATGGAGATTTGAATAATCTTTTACATGTTGACTATAATGAAATGCAAGTTACTTCAAGGAAGAGATTTGAATATGAGACATACTTAATGAAGTCAAGATTTGAGGCCAAAAAAATTGTTCTCAAAAAGAGTGGATTTTCTTACAATGAATTCATGAGCAAATTTTGCAATATCATATATCCACATATCCAACATTGTCATGGTGCAAGATGGAAAGCTAAGAAATTTCGTGATTCAAAGAATTTTTTTCCACCAAATTGTATTCTCTATATTGTATATTTCTCTAAGAACTATACATTTAGTCCTCAAACTGAGATCCAAAGTCAATATTATCATTCAAATCAAGTTGCAATTTTTGTGCAAGTTTGCTACAGGCATGTAGAGTTAGCAGTCGATGGAATACAAATTAGTGAAGATGATTGAATTATCATCAAAGAGGTTCACTTTTATATTAGTAATGATACAAATCATGATAGAAGCTATGTAGCTCATTGTTTCAAAATATTTTTTGAAGACCTGAGACAATGTGGCATAAATCAAGAACAACACTAGATATGGTCTGATGGATGTGCTGGTAAGTACATTATTTTTTTATTTTTTTTTTATATATATATATATATATAATTTTAACTTTGAGACTTAAATTGTTTAATTGCTTATATATATAATTACTTTTTTGAAGCTACTTTGGTTTGAGTAATTAATTATTTGTAACTTCACAGGACAATTTAAGTCTGCAAAAGCTTTTGTTTGGTTAAGCAGTCAACATGCTAGACGCAACACCAATTTTTTGTGGATTTTTTATGAGTGGACGTGGAAAAGCATAGCACAATGGAGTAGGAGCATGTGTGAAGTGTGCACTTTTTCAACATGAACTTGCTGGTATGTAACTTTCACCATATATATATATATGGAATCTAGCTTGATATTTTTTAAAAGATCAGATATATATATATTTAAAAACTAAATTAAATTCTTTTAAGTTCCTTGAAAGTAATAGGTGACAAATTGTGCCAACTTGTGTACTTGTAGGTAATGTCATACAGAATGCAAACGAAATTGTTGAATGGTGCAAAAGTCATTTTTCCGCTTGCGACTCAACATACAACACACGGTATTTTTGGGAAGTTACTGGTACACCTAGTCAAAATTTGAATTTCAAAGTTCAAGTACATACATGATTTCAAATTGAATTTTCAAGTTTGAATTTACAGTTATTGATTGATCAAATCCTTATAATTGTCAAGCAATTCATGGTATTAGAAGTCTGTATCAAATCATGACAATGGGGAGTAGTAGGCCTTATGCAATTTATGTGAGAGAAAAATCATATTTTTGTGTTGATTGCATTGTGGAAAATGCAAATATTTATCAATGTGAGAATATTAGAGATGGGTATGTGTTTCAAAATGGGAAATGAAACAACTAATATCAATGCCTCCTTTTATTGAAAGATGACAATGTCGATGTCTACGATCATATATTCTAAGCCAGTTATATGAACATGTATACGATTTGGATTTGTTACATGTGGAATTGATTAATTTAGTTAAAATCAAGATTTAAATATATATTCTATGTTTAAGTAAGTTTCAAGCATGTTTATATATATATAAATTTATATATATTAAAAATATATTTACAACTTAAAAATGTATTTACTTTATGTATATATGTGGTGTGTAATACCCCTCTGTTTGGATTTATTATTTTTCTATGCGTTCATTTGCTACTTGTGATTGTGATGATACTATT
>VDFB02058242.1:330087417-330134386 GCA_007258455.2 Sequoia sempervirens
ATCACGAAGGTTGCATTGATTATCCTAAGGAGATCCTCCTAGGTCTCGGCCCCCATCTTGGGTTATCCTAGTAACCTCTTACGAACTCCGGCCCCACATGCACACTAGTGCAGAATCGATTATCTTTCATGAAGACAAGATAACGATCTTGTTATTCCAGGCCTTCCTGACTCATCTCAAGTCTAACACAAGCCCTTGAGCCAATGAGCGAGGCTAAATATCAAGTTAAATATATTAACTACCATTCCCCTAATTATAGGATTATTTAATTTTCACTGATTAAACTGACTTCCACATGAGTTATCCTGGGACCACTTTGTGTCCCGACCCCCGTTGAAAGCCACTCCCCTATTGACAACACAATAACTCATTTTACAACCCAAGGGTAGACAGTGCACTAAAACTGATAATAGCATAACACAAAAGATAACACATCCCTATGGATGTCCAATATTGAATCCAACTACGTGCACTACCCAAGGAAATCTCAAAGGGTGAATAACAGAACAACAACCCTTCCAGAATTACAATCTTCTAGAAGACTTACATTTTCTCGGCAACAATATCCCCCCACAATACACAATTACAAAAATACTTGTAATAAAATAAACAATCTCTTGTAATTAAAAGTACTAACATTTGGATTTCCTAAATCCAATAGAACAATATCTCGTAATTAAAAATATAACGTTCAAGCGTAACTCTAATAATTCTACAACCAATTAAAACCAAATGTTTAATCTTCATTTTTCACAACTACTCATATCAACTAACTCAACTTCACAATTAAAATAATTAATCATTTCTATTTAACTACACGTGCTTGTATGCACCTATTGTAATTATCAAACATTAAATAAATATATTCAATTATAAAATCACTTATACTTTTTTTTCCAATTAACATTTAAAATATCTACTCATGCATTTTAAATTAACCATATATAAACATATTTAATATATATATATACATTATATATAATATATATAATAATTATTTAATATATATACATTAAATATATTATATATAAAAATAATGGCACATATATATAAATACATATATATAATATATATAATACATATTATAAACATATATCATATATATTATATATATACTATATATATATTATATATTAAAAAAAACATTTAAAAGAACATAATCGAAGGCGAACAGAAATGAATGTAGGCTGTGTGAATACAACCGCAACTTGCTAAAGGCCTTCCCCATACAGGGAAGCCTGGGTGGTGTGGGCAATTTTGACTATTCACAGTGCCGACTCTTCCCCAAAGGGGAGTCAGCGCTAGAGTAGCCAACGCTTCCCACTCCCATACATTTTCCTAACTTAATAAAATTCCAAGAATTTGTTGTACGGATTTCAATTCGGCTCAAGCTTAAAAGAAATAATTTTACAGTAACTTTCTCAATTTTGTGCACTACACAAATCCACAAGAATATATATATATAAACAAAATTAAAAGAAGATGGTCTCTAATCAATTATAAAGTAGAAATTTTCTACAGAAGAACATTTCCAATTTTCATAGAAGAGGTTTTCTACAGAGGAATATTTCCAATTTTCACAGAAAAGGGTTTCCTGCAGTTTTGATTTAATTTCACAAAGGTTTTAAAATTTATCTATAATTTCCTTTTGTATAAATCTATTTCAAATAATCAATTTACACAGAGGATCTAAATTATTTTTCTACAAAGGTTGTAACAATCATGACACTTTCTTTCAAAAACAAAAGCTTCTAAAATGAAAGAGATCCTTTTCTAAACTTTTCCAATTTGCTATACAATAATAATTTAACTTTTCTCTTTCAAAATAAAATTAACAAAGTAATAAAGAAGTTGTTCCTGAAGATCGGATGATTCAGAGATTGATGTCAAGCTTCCCTTTAATCTTCAATTTGTCAAAGCTTCCAAAGCTTCCTCCACAAGAATTGTGTCATGCCCAAAATTTTGTCAAGAAAACCATATTTTATTTTATTTTTATTACACACATATAACATTGCTCACTAACATTTATGCATGCACAAGTCAATAGTTATGTGCACCAAACCAGTGTTGGACAAGCCACATCAACCATATCATAGCCGACTATTCATCCAAAACACAGTGCGAGAATAAAATATATATTTAGGTGTATGTGGCCCCTCTCACACACTCCTTCAAAGAACATTAGGTTGGAATTTAACCTAGATGGAGAAGTAACTAGATTAAAATGAAAGGTTATTATTACCAATATTAACTAATAACGACTTAGCTCTAAACTTACTTCCTGGATGCAATTTTCAATAGTCTGCTTTATCAATGATATTAATTTAATAATGTTAATATTATTACTAATTCAAACATTTCCATTCACTTACAAATAATCTCTATTTAATATAGATATAAATAGTACTTACAAGAAAATTATATATATAATTAATTTAGTCATAAGAATATACCTAAATTAAATTATATTTATATAAATATAAGGACTTCAAAAGAAGAAGCATACATAATTAAAGTAAAGGTATAAATTAAGTTGTTTCTAAATCTAAAAGGTAAAGTTTATATTATGAATTTAAAACTAAAAGAAAAGAGACATGTAACACATGTCATCTAGTAAGTTCCCCTATCAAGACTAACTTTCCCACTAAAACACTTACAAATATTCCATCAATTGTATTTAGGATTGTATTTCATGTGACTTTATTGACTTGCATCTTCTTCTTTTTTGCCTTACCCTTTGGGAAGCTAAACAAATATAAATACTTAAATGTTACGGAGTTCTTTTTTTTTTCAAACTATTTTTAACGGAAGCATAAAGTAATAGATTCATTCTTTTTGAACTTCTAACGCAGTGATATTGGCAATAGTAAAGCTGTTGATACACTATTCTTACTAGACTAATAATTTTAGCTACAGATTGCACATTTTGCTATAATATTGCAACCTGTAACACCTACGCCAGAATCATTAACCGTTTTTTTTACTCTCTAACTACTACATTTACTAACCGTCGATGCAAAATTTAACCGATAGCAATAACTATGAAGAAGGAATGGTATTTGGTTTACGTATTGCTCACAGTAATACAACTATAACAACACTATATGCCACTCAATATTTATTTATTTATTTAATAACTATTTTTTTTATTAGTCACCATTTCTTACTACCATCAATTTCCCTCATTTATTTTGCCTTTCAAAGTTGGGTAAGAAATTAAATAAAATATATAACGAAGGGAGCCTTTCTTACACGTTGCAACTAATTAAAGATAATGAAAATTTAATTATCTACTCTATCAACTGACATGTAGTAAGTTGGAAGACAAAATCGTGTAACTGCAGTGCTAAGCTTTATTAGTTGACCAAAATTTACTAAATTTTACTTCAACTTGGAATCCATTTGAAATGGTTGAATGGGAGGTGCCGGCCCTAAACAGGAAATGCATTTTTTCCAAAGTCCCCATAAAAAAAAGTCACCAAAGAGTGGACTATTACACAATCAGCTTGATTGGAATGAACATTTGCTGCTATAGACAAGGTAAGTGGCATTTCCTTCACACCTCCCCATCCTCGACTGACACATCAGGGCCAAGGTGATAGAAGTAAATACTGATGGGACATAACCTTTTTGACAGTATGACGCCCCATGTAGCCAGCCTAATAACTTTGCAATAGGGAACATTATGGCGGCTATTGAACTGAAGAGAGATTTGGTTCATATTTTCCTTTTGTTTTTACTCCAGCACAGTATTCAAAGAAGGAAGCCACCAGATCTGAGATCACCTTGATAAACACATTTCACTATTGTTGATTTGACAGGAAGAAGATGAAAAATCCCAGTCTTCTGCCAATATCATTTTCTGTATTTATTAGTGATGTTTTAATTTCTATCTCCCTAAGTCGTCCCAAAAGGAATTTCCCTCACGCCATCTTAACATCTGCTACAGATCTTATCTCACAGCTTGGGGTTGGATTCACAGGATAGACGCAACAAGGTATGCATCTGAGAAAGCTATTGAGGTAAAATATTAAAATACTATGTTTATTTTCCTGGCATGTCATGGACTTTCATGTTGAAGACAATCTTTCTAAAAACTTCGAGTTTCATTTCCAGAAGAATCTATATTTCATTAAATTACATTTTTTTCCTTTTTCTTTTTTTTTTTGCTACGAATGTTATCTCAAAACTAACTTATGTTTGAGCTTCTAAAGGAAAAAGGAGAACAACTGAAATAGGATGCAGGTTACAGGTCTATAATGGTGAATGCTATACAACTACAAAAGAAGGCTCCTCAAAACTAACATAGGTTGTTCCAGGGTTAATTTATACATCAGTATTGTTTTCGCAAAGAAAGACGTTTCATAAAAATAAAATAAAATAAAACGAGTTGATTCCATTACTGTGGTAAATGCACAATAAACAAGTCTATTATTTTTATTTATTTCTATTAATAACCTATATTTACATGCATTTTTTTTTTTTTTGAATAAGGAAATAAACAGATCTACTTTTCAACGAGTTGCACTCCTGTAAGCCAAAAAAAAAAAAGAAGAAACAACCTTTCTTTCTTTGTATCAGAAACTTAAATGTAGTCCCTTCCCATAATAATCTATTTTATATCACAACCACACACAATTTAAATCAGCTTCCTTCATTTGCATATTCTGAGCATACAAGGGCTACTAAAACTGAACTTTTTCGATGCAACAATGTACAACAAAATAGTTTTAGGAACATTTTGCTTGAATACAGAAATGTTCCTACCTTCATTCGACCTTACTATTAAGAACCACTACAAATGATAGGCATGCATTTTTTTTTTCACTCAAAATACAATAATGTTACCGAAACACAACAAAATGAAAGGCATACATTATTTAAAAGTAGAATATAATACTATTACAGAAACACTACAAAATGAGAGACATGCATTGGTTTAAGCAGATACAATATTGTTACAGAAATGAGGAAGTGAAGATGGATTTTCTCACATCTATCTCCAAAACACTTTTATTTTCTCTTTATTTTATTTTTTTTATCATTTTACAACAAAATATTAGTCTTCAACTTTTCAAACAATATTTAGTGATACAATGATTCACACACACAGATGAGTAAGGCTTGCTCTTTTCACCCCTTCCTTGGATAGATGTGCAACCCATCTTTTAAACTAGTAGGATTACCAATATTATGGAAAACACAATAAGCAATGAATATACATGCAAAGGGATTTTTGGCTTGTTCTCTTCCATCCTCTTTCATGTTACATCAAAACACCAGATTTCCATATTATAAACAAATTTAAGGGAACACAAAAAGGAACACACAACTGATTTAGGGCTTGCTCTCATTTCTACATTGAACAATATGAAATTCATCTCCTTGCAACTTGTAACTCTACCACTATGTTTGAGAAAACAAATGTCTTACACCCCCATGAACAAATTCTTGCTCTCCACCCTACCATAATGGCGTCATGGAGCCTCATGGGCTCTATCCATACCCCCGAGCAAGGTTTTCTTTTAACTCCAATGTGATTAATGGAGCTTTTTTTCAAAATTTTACAAGTGATAAAATATAACATAGCACCAAATCTCATGCTTCTAGTTTCTCTACTCTATATTCTCAACCATGATCCATACAGCATACCACTTTCTCACATAAAAGAAAAATACACAAAAGAGAAAATGGAAGTAAGAGACAACTTATCTATTTTCTCCAAGTGAGGGAACTAAGCTCTTTTATCCTTCTTCCTCTCCCAACCAAGCCATTTTCATCATTATCTTGCCAAAGAGATGGACTCCTCTCTTTTTCTCATTCTTTCTACCATCTTCACTCAAATTCTCCAAGAGGAGAAGTGGGAAATGCCCAAATCTTCCATCTTCTTGAGGTATATAGGAATCCTCCAAACCGACACTCTTTCCCACAAGTGCTCACACATGTGTGAGTCTTGTGCCAATTCCAAGAAATTTTGGGGAGTGGGAGGTTGAGAGTGACGAGTCACTCTTCCCAAGCCCCAACACTTTTTTTGAATTTGTCACATTCATGAATGTAGACTTTTGAGGGGTCTTTTCACACTCCTAGGACAAGTTCACATGTCAAAAAGGTTCTGAACCCATAGGTATAGGTCCTAGGGGTCTATTCTTGTTCAAAAACCAAGGAAATTGACTCAATAATCCCTTTTCAAAACCTACACAAGAATCCATACGAATTTTGATCCTAACCAAGGGTTCCAACCCCAACCAAATTCACATCACATGTCCTACAATTTAGATTCTACTCAATCACCCAACCAATAATAAAACTTCAAACCCTTCTAAGTCAAATAGGGCTACACTTAGAACTTCCCAAAGATGTATTTGATTTGATTCCAACATTTATCTATCCTCCTATTTGCATATTTGATTCCTACACATTACCAAAGTCAACATGATTAGATCATATATCTCTTCATATTATTAGCTAATCCAATTCACATAATTTCCACTCATGAACTATTTATGCATTAATACATCAAATGAATCTAATGGTTCAATTTTCATTATAATCAAAGGAAATACACACTTACTCCAATACAAGAATATAGTCAATGAAATAGTCACTCCATCATTTTGTTTACCACCTTAGTAATTCATTTTAAACTCCTATAACATTAATGATGAACCATTTACCAAAATTTAATACGCCAACTAACCCAACACTTTCAAGTTATATCCAACAATTTACATGTGCATATATCATAATTAAATCAAGGTTAATGCCCATAAATCCTAAAACAGAGTTTTATCATTCATTTCATCATAATTAACATCTAACTACTTATTTGATTGAAATAAAATGGGGGATATAAAACAGGTTCTTACATTCACGGTAGCATAAGCAAGAATATTATCAAATAATCACACTTTGTCATCCATAATACATCTTACCATATATTTAGGATCACATAAAACATATTAGGCCTTTACTAATCACATGCAAGGTAGGGCGTTACACATTTGAGGCAGGGTCTCACAAATTGTCACTTCCTAGAGAACAAAAATAATCCCCAGCCAAGAATACAACAAACTAGATTCCTAAAATTATTAGAGAGCTTTTAAGATTTACAATTTCTTCAAACAATAAAACAATTCTCCCATTTCTAAAAACCTCTATTTTTTTCCTGTGAAAACAACTTCCTCTTTTCTCACAAATTTCAATCAATCTCTCCGGAAATCAATTTTAAGACAATTAGAAAACAAAACCTTCTAACTTCTAGTTAACACAACAAATATATTTTTCTTTAACAACCAAGATATTTCTAAGATCTTTTCCCAAAATATGCATTTAAAATTAAAAACAATTTATTTAATTCAAATCACATTTAAATCACTTATTTATTTAAATCCATGTTTAATCTAATAATTAAAATTACTTTATAATAACTTCGATTAAATTTATTTATAATCAGGTCTCCATATTAATTAAATACTTAATCACAACTTATAATTTACTCCTTACAATTTAAACTTGCATGATAAATAAAATACCAAGACCAACATGGATAAAGTACATGACCAAAACATAGACTGACAACACAGTGTGGTAGGCTAAAGGTTTGACAAGGTTAACCAATTACTATCTCCCAATCAACATTACTATTGAATAGTGGACACGCTCAGACCTGTGAAACTAGGTGAAACCATTGTCCGGTACCTACAAACCTACAAACAAAGCAAATGTTGTACATGTATCCAAATAATAATTCATACACATCGTGAAGAGAGAATCGTGGAAATCACAAGGCACTCGCAAACGAGTGCTGCAATACTGTCCCCTTCACCAATATAGTGACATCAAGACTAACAAAATTAAAACATCAATAATTAATAAACGAGCATACATCAATATTATCTCAAATAACAACTATGCTAATCTGAAAGCATGTTATAAACAAATAATCAGTCACAACATCAACTCATCAAAATATCACCATGTCTAAGTAACATTCAACAATGTCATAAGGTTTATCAAATAGTAACATAAAGTCGAGATAAACAACCTCATAAAGTTTAGATGAAATCCAAGAAGCTATCCAGACAAGGTAAACAGAAGGGCATTACAGTTCACCCTAACCCTAATTGAATTCTAACATTAAATATAAACCCTAATTAAATCCTAGTCCTAATTGAACTCTAATCCCAACTCTAACACTAATCCCAATCTTTATCAGACAACTCTAACCCTAACCCTACTTGAATTGCAACCATAACCCTAAGTGAATACTTTAACCCTGATTAAACCCTAACCCCTATTGAATCCTAATCATAATTAAACATTAATTAAATCCTAATCCTAATCAAACTTTGATTGAACTATAACCTTAATTAAACTCTAATCTTATACCTAATTCCAATTGAACCCTATCCCTACGTAAAAGTGTTAATTAAAACCTAACCCTAATTAAATATTAAACTTAATTCTACCCTAACCCAAATTGAACTTTTATTAAACATTAAACCTAATTAAATCATAACCTTAACCTTAAACCATATTTGAATCATAACTCTAATTGAGTTTGAGCCCTAACCCTAACACTAACCCTTACCCTAATTGAAGTCTAACCCTAATCTTAGTTGAACGCTAACCCTAACCCTTACTCTATGTGAACACTAACCATAATTGAACCCTAACCCCAGACCTAAGTGAACATTAATCCTAATTGAACTATGATCCTAACCCTAATTAAAACATAACCCTCATTGAACCCTAACCCTAATTAAACATTAACCATAATTGAACACTAAACCTAATCCTCATTCTACTCAAACCCTAATTAAACCCTAACTCTAATTTAATTCTCACCTTAAAATTTGAACCCTAACCCTAGCCTTAAGTGAACATTAACCCTAATTGAACTCTAATCCTAACCCTAATTAAAACCTAACCTTAATTGATCCCTAACCCTAATTAAGAATAACACTAATTGAACATTAAACTTAACCCTAATTCTACTCTAACCCTAATTGAATTCTCACCTTAACTTTGAACCCTAATAAATCTTAACCCTAACCCTAATTAAATTGTAACCTTAACGGTAAGTGAATATTAACTATAATTGAACCTTAACCCTAATTAAACTCTAGCCCCGATTGAATTGTAACACTAACCCTAATAGTAATCCTAACTAAACCCTATATATAAACTTAATTAGATCCTAGAATTCTAGTAAAAATATGAGTATAAATCTAGCCATAACCTCAATTAAACCATAACCTAATTAAACTCTAACCCTAACCCCCACCCTAATTGATCCCTAATATAGCCCTAGCTCCAGCCCTAATTAATCCCTAATCCTAACCTTAACTCTAATTAAAGCCTAGCCCTAATTGAACCTTAACCCTAACCTTTAGTCTAACCCTAATTGAACTCTAATCCTAACCATAACTTTAATCTAACCCTAATCCCAAGCTCTCTTGTAGAATCCTAACCCTAACCCTAATTGAATAGTAACCATAAACCTAAGTGAATACTGCCTCAAATGAAACCTAACCCTAATTAAGCATTGACCCTTATTTAATCCTAACCCTAATCTTGAACCCAATTGAATCCTAACATTAACCTTAACACTAACCCTTACTCTAATTGAATGCTAATCCTAATCCTAACTTTAATTGAACCTTAACCTTAATTATATCCCTAATTAAATCCTAACCCTAACTATAACCTTAATTAAAATTTAACTATAATTAAACCCTAGCCCTAAATCTAACCATAATTGAAATATAACCCTAATCTTAACCCTAAACCAAAGATTTATCTTATAACCCTAATTGAACCCTAACCCACAACCCTAAATGATCCCTAGTCCTAACCCTAATCATAACCCTATCTCTAATTAAGTTTTACCCTTAATTTAGTGCTAATTAAAACCTACCCATAATTGAATACTAATTGAAACCTAACCCTAATTAAATTCTAAGTGTAATCTTACCCTAACCCTAGTTGAACCTTAACCCTAATTGTACCATAATCCTAAACCTAAACACTAATTGAATTATAACTCTAATTTAACCTTAACCTTAACACTAACACTAAACCTTACCCTAATTAAAATTTATCGCCAACCCTAACCCTCACCCTTTACACAATTTAAATCCCAACCCTAATTGAACCCAACCATAACCCTAATCTTCAACCCTAATTGAATCCTAACCCTAACCTTAACACTAACCATTACCCTAATTGAACACTACCCAATCCTAACTTTAATTGAACCTTAACCTTAACTCTAACCCTAGCCCTATATGAAGCATAACCCTAACCCTAACCTAACCATAATTATAAAACCTTAACCCTAACCCTAATTGAACCCTAACCTTAACATTAACCCTTACCCCAATTGAACGCTAATCCCAACCCTAACTTTAATTGAACCTTAACACTAACCCTAACCTTAACACTAATTGAACCTTAACTTTAACATTATCTCTAATTGTGCCATTATTGAATCCCTAATTAAATCGTAACCCTAGTTCCTTGAGCCTAACCCTAACCCTAAGTGAACACTAACCCTAATCAGACTCTATCCATAATTGAACCCTAATCCTAACCCCAACCTTAATTGAAACTTAACCTTTGTTAAACCCTAACCCTTGAATTGAATCCTAATTGAACCCTAACCATAAAACTCTAGTTATGATAAGACATTAATATCTATAACTATAAGTGTAACCCCAAACTTTATCTTAGAATCATAATTAAACCCAAAACCCAACCCTAATCGAGCCCTAATTTAATTGTAACCCTAATTGAATCATAACCCTAACCTTGACAATAACCCTATCTGAAGCCCAAACCTAGCCTTAACACCGAGCTTTATTGTAAGACTATAACCCTAACCCAATTTGAATGTTAATCGAATACTAACCCTAACCTTAAGCGAACCCTAATTAAACTCTAACCCTAAATCTAATTAAACTCTAAAAATATTTGAATCATAGCCCTAACTTTAACCTTAATTGAATCCTATCCCTAATTAAACTCTAATAATAAATTAACCCTAACCTTAGCCGTATGAAACCCTAACCCTTATCAAACCTTAATTTAAATTAAGCCTTACTTGTATAACCTTAATTTAATATGTGAACGATTTCTCCTTTATGAAATGTTTTCAATTGTTTAAATTCTAATATTAGGTATTAAATATTTTAATTTAGAAACATATTTTTATATGTAATAATAAATTTAAGATATTTTCCTTTTATTTATTTTTCTAATTTGAAATACATTTTAGAATCGTTAAATTTTTATTTATTTTTTCATTCCTATATAATTTATTTCTATTTGCAATGACATTAAAAAAAAAAATTTAAGATTTTCAATATTTTTTAATTTAGAAACTTGCAAATTTAAGAAAGATCTTTCATACTTAATTTTCTAAATTTGAGAAACTTCTTTTTATGGTTGTAATTTAACACATTTTTTAATTTATTATCTTTATTAATAATTATTATTTTTTATTGAAAAAGATTAGATAAATAAATTTATATAAAAACCTAAGATCTTGATTTTTTTTATTTTAATTATATTAATTTAAAAACTACTGTAAATTTAAAATATTGCTTTTGCACTTAATTTTCTAAAATTAGAAACTTCTTTTTATTTTTAATTTGAAAACCACTTTTATATGAATAGTAAATTTAAAATATTTCTTTTGCACTTAATTTTCTAAAATTTAGAAAAAACTACTTTTATAAGAAATAGTAAATTGAGAAAAACTTTTTTTTGTGTAATTTAAGAACTACTTTTATATCAAATAGTAAATTTAGAAAATTTCTTTGGCACTTAATTTTCTAAAATTTAGAAAATTTAGAAACTTCTTTTTATCTCTTATTTAAAAATTGTTTTTATATGAAATAGTAAATTTAGAATATTTCTTTTTCACTTAATTTTATAAAATTTAGAATTTTTATGTCTAAGTTAAAAACTACTTTTATATGAAATAGTAAATTTAAAGTATTTCTTTTGCACTTAATTTTCAAGAAATTTAGAAACTTAGTTTATAATTGTAAATTCACACTAATTAAAATGTTAGTTTTAACTCATCTTTTCTTATAACTAGCATACATATATTAAATATTAATATATATAAAATAAGTCGAAAGTTATCTTGTTTAAGGCTCATATTTTTCATTATTAAGGGTATTTTTTATTTAATTTCATAATGTGATGTAATTTATTTTTTTTAATAATAAATTCACTTGCAATTGTATAATTTTTTCCTTAACACGTTCCAATAACAATATAGATATATTTGATATAAAATTATTAGTTTTTTACTCTTATATCTATGTTTAATATAAAAGTAGTTGTTTAATATTTATAGCTTTGTAGTGGATGGTTGGGCGGGCACCCCTCCACGTTGGTGGAGGGTCTTCTAAGGGGGAATTTATGGGAGTAGTCACCGTTTTGGTGAGAAGCTTTGGCCTTTCCAAGTGGTGAGGCTCTCAAGGTACGGAGTATATGGTGAAATCATGCTTAGTGGCTTGTTGGCAGCTAGTCTCCATTTCGAGGTGGTGTCTTGGTTAAAACTCTTTTTTGGAGGATGAAAATCTCATGCAAGGGAAAATTGCCTTGCATCGCCATTATTCCTCAGTCGTGTGTTTTGGATTTGGCCTACTTGCCACGGGCTTTATTAATGTGTGTGGGTGTTGGCAGATCATTTGTGTGGTTTTCAAAATATTGTTTTCTATTGGTTGCTTTCTTGCAAGTGGTTTGACGATTGGGATGGTGATAATGGCTAAGCTGAGTCGTTCCAAATTCATAATTATAGTCTCTATGGAGGGGCTAGAATTTTTTAGTGTAGACACTCCCATTTCTCTGTTGGCGATGGAGAGGCAAGTCGCCTTCAGGGAAATCACAGATCAAAGGCTTAAACACATTTTGCTTGACAGTGATCCCCTAGTCTTGGTAACGGTGAAAATGGTGTTAGGGAATGGTCACTTGGCTAGAAAGGAGTATGCAAGGGATAATGCATACATCTCCTCACGGCTCTTGGCTACTATTTTGGATGTTGAAGTGTCCAAGTCGAATGTTAGAGACTTGTTGGTGAACCTATTTTGTTGCGATTTATTGGGTGGCCTTGAGGAGACTCTGAAAGTGGCCTTCATGGGAAAAGGGATCCCGCATCCCTCTAATATGGATTTTTTGTGGAAGAGGACGAGGCGGTGAAGGTCTTCCCCTTTCTCCTGGATTTGAAGGGGGGCAAGCTTATGCAGCACCGGATGATCTCAGTAATGGCAGTAGAGTTCCTAAAATGTAAGCTAGGGTTGGTGGTGGAGGAAGGCTTGGAATGGATTGAATATTTTTCTTCTTTTACAAATTTAAATGGGTTCCTTTGAGGTTTGGCTTTTGTGTCTAAATTTTCACTTATTTTTTGGTTGTTGTTCAGGCTCTAGTTTTTGTATTGGGTAGGGTGGCTGCCATTTTTGCTCTAGTTTTAGAGCATTTCCTAGGTTGGTAGGGGTTTTGGTGATATTCTAGCGATTTGGTTGATGTTTCATGCATAGCAGACTTTCTGTAGGGCTACTTCTAATATTTTTAATAAAATATATAAGCATTATGTATCAAAAAAATATTTAAACCTTACGTATCAAAAAAAAATGTATAGCTTTGTACGTATTTGTTTTTAAGTTTTATAAAGATTAAATTAAAATCATAGGAAATTATATATAGAAAAACATAACATGAACATTGTCAACCATTTACATTAAATTAGAACAAACATACTTTCAATTTGTTAACAAAAAATAATATAACATAGTTTTTCTTTAACACATTCTAATAAATAATAAAGTTTATGTATAATAAATCATTTGTAGTTTTTTCAATTGTTGTTAAATAGGTATCTTAAAAATGCTTACATCTTCATTAACATTCATTTCAACAGTAATATATGTGATTTCATTATATTTTCCATCATTGCTTATTTCAATTGCCATATAATTGCCATATATAATGTTAGACACTAAAATTTAGTGGAATTCCTCCCCAAACTTAAAATTTAATGTTTTTATTAACAATAACTTTGTGTACTTTCAGTTTGTTAACCATTTGTGTACTAGTAACTATGCATTATCACTATCATGAAGAATAGTTCAAAATTTAATTGCCACATTGGACTTGATGACATGCAATGTAGGTATCCCATAGTGTGTATGTAACAACTTGAATGATGGCATGACCTAATGTACCATGAATATGATGGAATAGGTGAACTTTAAAGTAGCACGAAACCATTCCTTAGGTGGTCCCGTGTGATAACTAATCTTTGATTGTCCTTTAAGAAATCTCATGAATTTCATATTGAGCTCATCACATAGACTGTGTTTTTTAATGGTTACTATTGGCCTAATAGTGACCTTCCAAATGCATCCTGCAAGGTAAAGATCATGAACCTCATGGTATAGATGAACTGACCAGGCACAAAAATCTACAATTTCAATTTGAGCATTATTAAATTTTATATCCAAGTTCATTTTCACCTTGGATTCATAGAGAAATTTAAAGTACATAGCATAATTATTAATTTTTTTTGGTTGTTTTCTAGTTCATTATTGATAATTTTATTGATCATCTTCTCTCTTAACTAATAATGGGCACTCAACTCCTCTATACGAAGGGGGAAATTGAATGGAAGATGGCAGTGATACTTCAATAACCAAATGGACACCCATGATGTATGCACATTATGTGACATCTTCCTCACCTATAGGAAAATCATTATTTTTTTTACATTAGTATTAAATAGGGGAAAATATATATTTTTCAACTTTTGAGAAAATTGCATATAAGAGATTAAACATTAAGCAAATTTATGATATCAAAGAAACTCAAAATATATTAAATTCAAGTAGTAAAAAATAATTGAATATGTGAGAAGCATATGAAACATACCAATTTTTAAAATTATGTGGTGAAATATGAAGAATGCACATGGGTAGCAAATGAATTTTAGATTTTCTACAACTCACTAGAAACATTTAAAAAGTATCATAATTTTTTTACATTAGGAAAAAAAATTTGTTGAATTTTCAATGCATTAAACATAGAATAATTTTTAAGTACCATAACACATAAAATCATATAACTACATTACATTTTGAAATTTGAGTATAGTCATTGAAACAAAATTGAAGAAAATATATTTCTTCAATTATCTTCTAAAATTTTAAGTCTATTTTCTTTGAAGCATTTCTTTTTGCAAGTTGTGTACCCTTTTTTCATGTTTTCATAACGGTCATATGTAAATGGTGGCATAATTCTTAGGCCGTGTAGAGACTTTACACAAGAAATGACAACAAATGTCAATCTTGTTCTTTCTCTTGGTCCAATATCAATAGTGGCTTTTGAAAGAGTCAAACCCTATGATTTCTGAATTGTTAATTCCTAACCAAATCTTAATGGAATTTGGATTTTCCTCCCCCTCTGTATTGTTGTAGTTGGAATCTTATTTGGATTGCGGTCATCAAATGGTATTCCTGAATAGCTTTCAAACTCAACCATTACATATGTTGGTGGTTTTGGTGGACCACTTCTAGGTTTGTATACAATTTTTCGATTATATCCTAGAGCTCCATTTACAAGACATGCTTGTATCCAAAGATTTAAAGTCAACATTATCCTAGCATCTTTACTGATCAATAATTCTAGATCAAGCTCATCATTTGAGCATCCTTCTGCTGCATTAATACTTCTTGATTTTGTTGCAAGACTATGTGCAACATGATGCTTCAATGAGTATAGTATTTTCTTGTTATTTTTATGAACATTATCATTTTTTGAGAACAAATGAACACCATTCTCAAACTCCTCATTGCTTGTTGCATCAATGGTAATAGTGATTCTTGTCATAAGCAATCTCCAATCATCAATTGTTGGGTTTGTATCTCTAATATTTTTCAAAAGTTGATGAAATCTCTGTTGGTGGATGTTTTCTCCATCTTGTCTAAATACTTTATCTAAAGTAACCACGGTTTTGAATTCTTCCCATAGAAACCTAGATCTTTTGTTTCCATCATATGTTGGTCTATCATTAATAGAAGGCAACTGACCCAAATATCTAACCAAAATTATAGATATACCTAAAAGATAAACAATGATTGTTTATAGCTAATATATACCTTCATATCTATATAAACTCCATAATGTGAATTACTTGTATTAGAATATAAATTAGTCATTTTTGTTAATCATAATCATGTGTATACCTGCAAAGTTAATGTTTGCATTTTGTGGGAATGCTTGTCAGAGTCGAGAATCTATGTTCTCTAGCATGTTCTGACCTATGAAGCTCATTTCATCAATCAAAATGTGTTTGATGTGTGTTATCTCTTCTTGAAAGAGTTTTAGCCTTGCTCCTTCTAGTTGAGAAAAATATCTTATTGGGATTCTCAATTTTGAATGTATTTTGGAACTTCCACTGTTGAATGTTGCAACTCCGATTGGTGCAAGTAATAGAAGGGAGAAGAACTCAGAGTCACTGCATTTTCAAGAGTTTTTCTAATAGAACCAATTAGATATGACTTTCTATTCATGTTTTTCCTTGAATTATCATCTGCAAGGGTGGTGGATTTTGATTATTATGGTAGTATGCCATAATTATGTTGAGCACCTTCCTTTGTTTATCACTGAGATTTGAATAGTCAGTACACTGTGGTATGTCATCATGTATGAGACACCCATTTTCTCTCATGCTGCTAATGAAATTCATTGCTTGATTTTTGTACACTTCACCTTGTTATTCATTACACCAATTTATTTTTCTATCAATATCTCTTCTCCACTAAAAAACTCAAAAAATCACACATTAATATTTCTAGCTAGAAATACAACTTAAAGCAGGGGAAAATGTATAGGCATAACTTTGGAATGTGAAATTCTATAAATCAAAGAAAAACAAATATTCTTTCTGGTTTGTGCATTATATAGTGATGCACACTATAGTGACTCCATATAAAATAAAAATAATAGCTTTAAAACTAAAAAATAATACTAAAAATAAAAGTTTTCAAACAACTTTAAAAACAAAGCATAAGTTTCTTATCTCCATTGCTAAACAACGATGTATATATTGATTTCAATATATATAATATTGTATTTATTTAAATTTTTTTATTAGATATGCAAGATAATCTTGTTAAAAATCTTCTTAAAATTATAAAAGCATGAAAATATTGAAAATTAATATGTATTTCTATAACAAATATTATAAATTAAAAATCATGTATTTTCTAAAAATGTATATTTTTGTTTCTTAAAATATTCTAAATTAATATGTATTTCCATAACAAATATTATAAAATAATATATATTACTATTAGAAATTAGAATATTATATTATATTATATTACTATAGTTTGAAATACCTGTAAATGGCTGAATTTTCTCAGCAACAAATGAGCATTACCCAGAGCAGCACACCTTTTATGCCTGTCACATTGCCCCAAATGGAAAGTTGCCTCAATACAGGCTGATTATGTGGTCAATCCACCAAGCCATGCGCTCTATGATGAGTTTTTACCGGCTCAAAAACTCCTTGAAGCGTTTGGAATCGATGGATTGTGTTAGCTGTACATGGAGTGGCACAAAGTGATAGGCGCCTCTTATGCCACATACACCAAGCTGGCTGTAAGGGTGTGCATCTGCTCTTCAACCCACAAAAATTACAAGAGCTTCTAGAGTAATATGGCTTCCATAAAATTGAACTTTGCAATAAAATGCACGGAGCAGCTGCAGATGGAAACACTTCATGCTGGATCTTCTCATGTCTAGGATGTCTGCTACTTGTGCGGGTCACATGTGGTGAGTAGAGGAGGATGTGTGGAGAAATAAAAGGCCACACATATTTGTGAACATGAAACTTTGGCAATGGAGATACAAGAAACTTTTGCCTTTTCAGAGATTACATCTTGTTCATCTAGATACACCTGGTAGCAAACACCCCCAGAGAGCTCAAGAGAGATTCTAGCATAACACTACCTTTCTCTTCCTCTGCTTCAACCTCATGGCTTTGGCCTTTCAGCCAGCCAATCGGTCCTGACTCTATCATTCTCTCTCTCTCTCTCGGCTCTTCAGCTCCTTAGCTTATCAGCCCGTCAGCATCATAACATTAAAAAATGTCCAATGCATTCATTGTATGCATCCATTCTCAATAGGCTCTCTGTGAATCAGTTCAAGATCACACAACAACAATCTCCAACTCAGCATCCTTATCAAAATGTAGATGTTTCCATTCTTGTGTAGATTTTTCCTTGCAGACCGTTCAGTTCCATTGCAACTACTACAAAAAATCCAACTACCAACCATTTTAATTTCGCTTCTTTCGATTGGTCCATGAGCCAAGTCAAACGGTCAAGGAATAATCCACTAAGTTTGCATGTCGGTGAGACATGAGAAGTGTCTCCACGATGCTTAACAGATTCATAGATGATATCGGCATAGGTTCCAACAGTCGGCAAGAGGTTACATCGAATGCCATGAGTCATACCAAATATACCATTATCCTTTGCACTTCTATCAGCAACCATCAAACAGTCGGCAAGACCTACCGCTCTCACCAAGACATCATGTTGAAGCTCACAAGGTATTCCAAAGAGTTCATCAGTCAGCAAGACTATCACTTTTCACCCAGCTATTACACCGACAACTCCAAGTCATATTGACCTCAGCATTCTCATCGGCAAGACAATCACCATTCGATGAGATGTCATACCGAAGTTCAAAGGTCATATCGATGTTAGCTTTTCCATTGACAAGACACCCTCAGTTCGCCAAGACTTCATACCGAAGTCTTCAAGTCATGTTGACATGAATATTCCATTCGGTGAGATAATCATCTTTCACCAAGACATCACACCAAGCGCTTCATGTTATACCGAACACTGAGCAGTTGCCAAGAGTTATACCGACATCGGGTTTCCCATTGGCAAGACAATCACTCTTCACCAAGACATCATACCGATGCCTTCAAGTTATACCGCAGTGCTCGACAGTCGACAGGACATTCATCTTTCGCCAAGACATCACACCAAGCGAACATGTCATACCGAAGCATCGAAGAGTCGACGAGACTTATCATCTTCGCCAAGACCTTATACTGAAGTCTTAAGTCACCCTGAGCATTGCATTCACCAGTCGGCAATACTTATGTCTTTCATCGAGACCACATACCGAGCACTCATGTCTTGTCAAGTCAGCAAGACATTTGACTTTTCCAAGACCTTTCACCGAGCACCGAGAGCTACACCGATGACTTCAGTTGCATCCCCGTCAGTGAGACCAACACTTGTCACCAAGACTTCACGCTGAAGTCTCCAGGTTACCCCGAGCCTATCTTTCACCAGGAGTCATGTCGAACACATCCCACACCATCGATGAGACAAATTCCCATCGCCAAGACTTCATAGCGAAGCCTTCAAGTCATACTGATGACTCCATTTGCCGAGACATCTCCCGGTCACCAAGACTACATGCCGATAGGAGCAAGTCATGTCGATTTACACATCATCCAAATAGACCAAAGGTCATGCTGATATCGGCAAGACTTCCTAGAGTTGTCAAGATATCATTCTGACATATATGAGTTACCCCAATGATCCAGTCGCCATGAGATCCTCGACATCCGCTAGACCAAACCGTCAGCCAGAGGTCTCCACTCGGCAAAAGGTTACAGTGAAGGCCACAAGTCACAGTGACATCATCAGTCGGCAAGACAGAAGCAAAGTCTCAGTGACATGAGCAAAATGCAAGGATATCACAACGACCATGCTTTCTCATAGGTTTCAACCTGTGAGATTAAGGCACATTTTCCAAAAATAATAACTACTTTTGAATTGTGTGTCCCTTGAGTGGACCCCCCTTTGTCCTTGTGGTGGGTTCCCCAAGGGACCCTTCCTTCAAATGCCTTTATGATGAATGGATCCTTTCACATCTAGCCTAGGGGAAACCCAACTAGGCTCATTCCATTCGCCCTTTCGTGTCTAGCTTGGGGGTAACCTGACTAGACCTTACCTTTCAAACAACACGTCCCTTGAGTGAACCCCTCTCATTTTGAAGGGTTCTTGAAGGACCCCTTTGAAATTTTTACTTATTGATGATCTGTGTGACCAACCACTTTTGACATGATCTATCTACGGGTAGACGTGTCATCGTTTCCTGACTCTATGAAGTCTTCTTTCACAAGTTCCTCCATGAGAGAGATCTTAGGGCATACCTCCCTGCAAGACCAAGAACTTGTAGGGTGCTTTTCTTTGAGCTTCCTCCATGTGAGAGATCTTGGAGGTGGCTCCCCTGCAGGACCAAGAACCTGTAGGGTGCTTCTTCTGGTGTTCTTCATGCTTGAGTTCGTGTACAATACCTTTCCTATAGGACCGAGAACCTATAGGGCACTTCTTTTCATATTCTTCATGCTTGAGTTCATGGAGAATACCTTCCCTACAGGACCGAGAACCTGTAGGGTGCTTCTTTCAGTATTCTTCATGCTTGAGTTCATGGAGAATACCTTCCCTATAGGATTGAGAGCCTGTAGGGTGCTTCCTTGGGGATTCCTTCATGCAAGAGATCTTGGGGGTTGCCTCCTTATAGGCCTATGGGCCTATAAGATGCTTTGTTGTTCCAACTTCATAGCTCCAAGCAACTATGGAGTCCTTTGATTTCCCTGCACCTTCAGGTTTGCTAGACTGAGTACTACTTCCTCAATGGTTCAGGTATACTTTTCTAACCTTGATCATTCTTAATCTACTTTACCGAGCACTCATCAATACTTGTGCTAGCTAAGGTGGGGGAAAAATGTATAAGAGTGAATTTTCACCCTATGTGTGCAATTCCCTTTTTTTCCTTTGTCCACCTTAGAAAACCAGGTTTGCAGGCTTAATTGCACTTAAGCCCATTGTTGATGGTCCACTTGGTAGCTGTTTTGAGTTTTAGTGGAGGAATTTCTGTCGAGGACGTCCACGCGATGTGCAGGTGTCTGTGCGGCGTGCTTTCATCCCTAGCAGATTCTTGCAGTTGAACCTGCAAAGGCATTACACTTCTCATTGGTAATGAAGTTGTAATGCCCCCTTTAGACAACCGACCTGAACATGGCCATTTTCTTCCATTCCCTCTTCAAATTCATCTCTTGGAAAAGCATTTCATCTTCTTCCAAGCATTGAAATCACTCTTGACCACTTCAAGTATTCAATCCAACACTTTTAGCAGCATTCCAAGCATTCCATCGCAGCAAATCCTCACTCCATCACTTTGATAGAGCACATTTGGGACCACGCCATTACAAAAAAGGCTTGAGTTCCTCTCATTTCTCCCCCAAGTAGCCTTGAGTTCTCTTGGTGAAGGTGGTAAGCTTCCCTCTCCTCTCCTCTATCACTTGGTTGAGTAGCATAGTACTGCATTGTAGTGTTCGCATTCTCTTTACTTTATTACTTCTTTATCTCATTTCCTTGGTTGTCTTTGGAGGTTGAAACACCTAAACAAGGGTTTGAATGAGGTAGGAACCTATATAGACACCCAAAATTTTCCCTCTTTCTATGTGGAGGAGTACATGCTCTTTGAAGGATCAGCGGGCAAGCGAGATTCTCGGTGAGATCCTACTTGCCCTTGTCACTCTTGCATTTCTACTTTACAACATTAGAGAATACTTTGTTTATTTGTTATTGTCATTCTGGCCCTTTAGTTAGTCAGGTGGGACGTTAGTCATTTTAGCAGGTTTGACCTTATCTCTGTTGTCATCTGGTCATACGGACGCTAGGGCACTTTAGAGATGCCAGCGCACCGCGTTGTCATCCAAAGACCACACTTTTGTCTTTGGACAAAGAGCTCCTTAAGACGCAAAGTTGAACCTGATGATTGACTTGCTTAGCCCCACCTTAGAACTCGGGATTGCAGAGTGGTTGTAGGGCATCATAGTCCTCATCATTTTCATCCTCATAACCCTGAACATTGCACTTAGTAAGTTAGGGCATCCTCTCACATTTTGACCCTCCATGACCTGGGGTATTGCATGTGGTGGTCCCCCTCTCTTACAAAAACAAAGGACTTTCTTCACATGGAGATCTTACAAAATAAAATCCATGTTCAAATACAAACCTCATACCTACAGGTTATACACAACCAAACCAAAATTTGTTATGAACTCATTTTATATTCATTGCAACTAAATGTCAAGTTTGAAAGACCATCTTAACACATAATGAAAAATCTTTGTAAATCTTAAATAAATCATATTTATTTAATAAAAGGTTAATTTAACCTCATTCCTCCCAATTAATTAAATAAACATTAATTATTTAATTATTTGCTAACTTCACTTATTCCTCTATTCTAATTAAAAAATTACTAGTAATTGTTTAACTAAACATTCACCATCATGCATAAATTAAATCATTACTTTAATTATTTAATTTACCTTTTCCATCATGCATAGATTAAATAATTAAAACATTCACACTTCTTCTAAATTAAGTAATTACATGAATTATTTAATTCTCCTCTTTTATCTCAAACATCATCCATTAATAAATAAACATTTTATTTTTTAATCAATCTTATCTTGCACTTTCCTCCAATAATTAATTATATCATGCATTAGTATGCATTAGTTCTTCAATCTTATCTGACACACTCTCTTAATCATCTAAGATTGATTGACCACTCTTTTGATCATCTTAACTCTCACTCACTTAGAGTCTTCTAATCAATCAATTGAATCAACTCTTTAATCAATATCTCATGCAACTAGTTAACAAAAATCATGCACCAATTGTAGCCAATTAATTGGGCAATCAATTTCTCTCATTCATTCTCAACCTTTGATCTCAAATCAACACATCTTAATCCATATCATCCATCTGAATCAATTAAATCTATAAAATCAAACCTCCACTACCCACAAATTCTCACTTCTCGATATTTGGCATCTTTTATCATTCAACAATATTTGAAGCTTGAAACAACATTGAGCATACAAAATCTAAGAGAAATATTCAATAATACAAATGAAGAGAAACAATGAAGGTGATTCAAATGTAGCATAGAAAGGAAGGTAAAATTGTATCATTTGTTTACATTTCTATGTTGCTTTTATTTTTTATTGAAAGATTTGATTTGAGTTTAGCACTGAATTCATAGTTTGGTGGTTGATTTGAATAGATTCATGCTTAATGTTTAGTAAAACCTCATTTTCTAATTAAGACATACAATCAAAACAAATATACAATTTTTTAAACAAACTATTAAAAAAACTTATATATTAATGTTAAAAATAACTCTATTTTTTAAACAAACTATTAAAAAAAAACTTATATTAATGTTAAAAATAACTCTAAAATATTTATATCCAACTATCATAGCCTCTAAAATTTTAGAAATATAAATAAAAACAAACTGAAATAAGAAAAAACTAATTATTAGTTTTAGAAATAATGACCATTAAAGTAACCGTAAAATATTGATATTACATCACCATTATACTATATTATTTTGTTATATTATTAGATAAATAATAATATTTTAGTATATGTTTTAATATAAAATTTTAATATAAGTTATGGTTAGGGGTCAAACATGGTTAGGTTCTAACTTTTATTAGGGTTAAAATTGGAGTCAAGGTTAAGGTTAGAGATAGAATTAAGTTTATGGTAAGGGTTAGGTTTAATGTTAGATATATGATTAATGTTAGTGTTAGAGTTAGGGTTGGGGTTAGGGTTAGGGTTATCTATAATTTCCTTTTGCATAAATCTATTTCAAATAATCAATTTACACAGAGGATCTAAATTATTTTTCTACAAAGGCTGTAACAATCACGACACTTTCTTTCAAAAACAAAAGCTTCTAAAATGAAAGAGATCCTCTTCTAAACTTTCCAATTTTCTATACAATAATAATTTAACTTTTCTCTTTCAAAATAAAATTAACAAATTAATAAAGAACATGTTCCAGAAGATTAGATGATTCAGAGATTGATGTCGAGTATCCCTTTAATCTTCAATTTTCCAAAGCTACCAAAGCTTCCTCCAAAAGAATTTCCACTTCGCAGAGAATAGCAAGAATCCATAACCGAGAATAAAATAAACTAGATTCCTAAAATTATCAGAGCTTCTAAGATTTACAATTTCTTCACACCAAAAAACAATTCTCCCATTTCCAAAACCCTCTCTCTTTTTTTCCTGTGAAAACAACTTCCTCTATTCTCACAAATTTCAATCAATCTCTCTAGAAATCAATTTTAAGAAAATTAGAAAACAAAACCTTCTAACTTCTAGTTAACACAACAAATATATTTTTCTTTAACAACTAATATATTTCTAAGATCTTTTCCAAAAATATGCATTTACAATTAAAAACAATTTATTTAATTCAAATCACATTTAAATCACTTATTTATTTAAATCCACATTTAATCTAATAATTAAAATTACTTTATAATCTAGTATTGTAATGATGGCATTCGTGTGCTTTGCAAGCCGAGCTAGGGTGTTTGTGCCTAGCTCATTCTGTGTTGTGGGGGTTTTAAGCTACATTCGGGGTTTGCGAAGGTGGGGTTATAGTCTCTAACTTTTGTTTCTTGTTCCTTGCTGGCAACTGATGTGCGTCCATTGTGTTGGGCACAGACTTCTTTTTTTTGTCATGGGGTTTCCTTTAGTGTTGTGTTGTGTGTAGCCTTTCCCTGCACCTAGCCTCCTCCTTTTCCCGCATGGGTCCGTGGTGTGGGTGCTCGATCTTGGGGGGTTGTGTGTTTGGCCATCTATTTTTTGGGGCCTAGGTTCTTCCCATTGACATGTGGGTTTTATCTTTTTCTAGTGGATTTCTTACTGCCAATTGGGTGGCTTCTGGGGGGAGGGGTTTGTGCTTTCCCTTAGAGTTTTCATTTCTTCCAAACGTGACCTGAGGGTTTCAATGCCTACCAAGGATTTTGCTTATTGCTATGTCGTGTGGGGAAACATCTGGGGCTAGCACCAAATTGGATTTTCGTTCAACATTTGGTTTGAAGCCTACAGCACATGGTGTGAATGTTTTTGACAATACATTATTTTCACCAAAGATGAAGATGAATGATCTTGGATTGGTTAGTGGTTCCCACATAACAAATATTAATGGGTGTTTGGAAAGATGCAAAGAGCGACCGAAATTAACTATCCCAATGGAGATGCTTGCCAATGATATTGAATACTATTTGAGGAATTCCTTTTATTGCAAGTTGATGTGTTTGAGAGTTTCTTTGCAATTTTTGGAATCATGGGCTTAGCGGACATGGATGTCAGAGGCGGAGATGGAGATTAGGCTCCTTGTGAACAACTATTTTATGGTATCATTTGATTGCATGGCAGATCAAAATAAGGTCTTTGAGGGTGGTCCCTATTTTTATAACCAAGTGGGATTGTTTATCAAGCCATGGCATGTAGGCTTCAACCTGACTGAGGCACTACCAAGTTAGATTCCAGTTTGGGTTCGGTTGTCGTGGTTCCCGGTTAAGTGTTGATGGGATGATGTGTTGCATTTGGTGGCCTTAATGCTCGATAAACATATTCGGTCTTCTCAACAAACATAGTTTAATAAGGTAATGAATTTTGCTCGTATCTATGTAGAAATTGATCTAAGCAAACCACTGCCAGACTCTACTAAAGTGTGTGTTGGATTCTATACTTGGGTGCAATAGTTAGATTATGAAACCATACCTTTTCGGTGTCTTCTTTGTCACTTGTAGTGTAGGTTCCCTAGGGCTAAGCCTATGGCACCCCAACCTTCTCAGCCTCCTTGTAATCTTCCTAAGTCTGATAAGGGGAAGGATCCTATTTCAGGTGATGGTAATGGTGATAATGGTTATGTCCTTGTTAAGGCTTGCAATAGGAATCAAGGGAAAAAGCATACCTTGAGGGAGAGGAGGGGTGATGACACTTTTAATAGGTTTGAGGTGCTAGATGATCTCAGCTAGCAAGAAGTGAATCTAGGGTTGCTGAACCTAGATCAGGGTACTTTGGGTTCAAGTTAGGATGATCCTTCTTTGGTGGCTATGCAAGTTGTGCAAGAGGTTGGTGTTGGGCATATGGATTGGGATCAACAGTTGACTATTCAGGTTGAACAAGAATCTTCTTTTGGAGCTACGAAGAGAGGTGGAGGTGGTTCCCCATTGCCCTTAAAAGATGGTATGAAAGTGGGTAAGAGCTCTTTGTCTTCTTCTTGTTTGGGTATTCTGCAAAAGGAACTGAAGAAAGTGGTTGGTGAGAAAACTTCCAAGCTGGGTAGGAAAAAGGATATGGAAAAGATTAAATTAACTAGGGAAGCTTTGGTGGAGTCAGGGTCAATCAAGACTCTTGATTCACATTTTTTAGGCCTTTAGAAATGATTGTTCTCTCATGGAATGTAAGGGGCTTGAACAGTGGCCCTCAACAAAAAGTTGTTCTTGATTTGGTTAGGAATCATTCTATGGATGTTCTTTTTCTTCAGGAGACCAAGTTATCTGTGGATAATATGTTAGACATGGTACCTAGGTTGTGGAAATGTGGTGAATTCCAGTGTGTGCAGGATTTTGGTGCTTCCGAGGGGCTGGCTTGCTTTTGAAACCCTCAAAAGATTTTCCCTCTTTGGTGGATGTCCTTTAGATCCTCTATGTCCCTTGTTGCCTCTTGTTACGAGTCTGGTGAGTGTATTATCCTCTCTAATTTGTATGCTCATGTTGAGTTTCAGGGTAAACAACTTCTATGGTCCCATCTTTGTTTTGTTCGTAGCTTAGCTCATTTCCATTTGTGGGTTTTGGCTGGCGATTTTAATGCTATAGTTGAATTGTTTGAGAAAAAAGGTGGAATTGCTAGGTTGGAGCCTTCTGCTCTATTACTCAAGGATAGCATTTCAAACTTAAATCTTATTGATGTTCAGCCCAATAATGTTCATTTCACCTGGAATAATAGGAGAATTGGTGAGAGCTGTGTTGCTGAGAGGTTTGACCAATTCTTGGCTTCCTATTATTGGGTTGGAGACTTGTGGTCTACTAGATCTTAGATTCTTGACTGGATAGGTTCTAATCATTGGCATATTAAGCTTAGTATTATATCTGCTCAAGTGCCTTGTTCTCCCTCCTTCAAGTTTTAGCTTATCTGGTTATGGGATTCTACTCTTCCTGAGCATGTGGCTGAGTGGTGGAGAATTGGAAGACCTGCTTTTGGTATGACAATGTTCACTTTTTCTAAGCTTCTTCAGTTTGTCAAATATCATCTTAAAAGGTGGAATTGGTGATGTTTTGGTAATATCTTTCATGCTAAGGTCGTTGCTCAGGAGGAGTTGAATAATATTACACAATTGATTCGTGAGAATGGAGCTCCTAAGGATCTTTTGAGGGAGGAGGCTAGGAATTTAAAAGTGGTTGAGGAATTTGAATTGATGGAAGAGATCTATTGGAAGCAAAAGGCTCAGGTTGAATGGCTATAGGAAGGTGATAAAAACACTCCCTTCTTCTTCAATTATGTGAAAGATAGGAGGCAAGGTAATTCCATTTCTATTCTGGTGAATGATAGGGAAGAATGTCTTGCCTCACACCAGGAAGTCTCTACTGAGGCTTCTCAGTATTTTGTTGCTTTATTCATGGAGGATTCTCCAGGGGGCTCTATTGAGGAAGCACAAGTTCTTTCTTGTATTCCTTAGTTGGTCTCTAGGGAGGCGAATGAGTTTTTGATGAAAGAGATTTCTCTTGATGAGCTGGAGGGGATTGTGTTTCAGATGAAGAGGGGTAAAGCTCCTAGCCCTAATGGTTTCCTGATTGAGTTTTATCAATAATTCTAGGATATCATAAAGTTGGATCTTTTGGCGATTGTCCTTGAGTCCCAGAGGAATAAGCAAATGATTCATGCTCTGAATTCCACATTCCTTGCTCGCATTCCCAAGAGTGAAGGGGTTGATAGGTTATCTCAATTATGTCCTATCTCTCTTTGCAATGTGGCTTATAAAATCATTTTGAAGTTAATGGCAGAGAGGTTGAATAAGTGGCTTAAAGTGTTGATTTTAGAGGAGCAAAGTGGATTTGTGGCGGGTCAACAAATTATAGATGGGGTTGTCATTGCTACGGAGACCATCCACTCAATGGAAAGCTCTGATGAGAAGGCAATGTTCATTAAGCTAGATATGGTTTAGGCTTATGACAGGGTTAGATGGTCTTTCCCATGTAAGATCCTTATGTCTTTTGGTTTCGGTGAGGAGTGGATCCAATGGGTCATGAGTTGTGTCACGTATGTTTCCTTCTCAGTTTTGATAAATGGAGATCATTATGAACTTTTTGGCACCTCTAGGGGTTTACGCCAAGGGGATCCTCTTTCTCTGTATCTTTTTCTGCTTCTTTTGGAAGGTCTTGGGCGTTTGTTGAAAAGAAATGTGGAGCTTGGCATCATTTAGGGTTGGCATTGGGGTGGAGATTTTCCTCTACAATCCCATTTGCAGTTTGTTGATGATACTGCCTTGATGGGGATGGCTACTATTAGAGAAGGTACTAATTTGAGGTAGGTGTTGGACTTATATCTTGTTGCTTTGGGGCAATTGATTAATGAGGATAAATCATCCATATTCTTCTTCAATACACCAGCTCCTATACAGAGAAGAATTGCAAATACCTTTAGGTTTCAGATAGGGGTTCTCCCTTTGACATATCTGGGTATCCCAATTTTTGTTTGTTGACTTCCCAAGGGTTCTTGGCAAAATATTATTGATAAGCTCTGTGCAAAATTTAATCATTGGACCCATAGATGGTTATCTTTTGTGGGGTGGGTTCAACTTCTCAAGTCAGTGCTGTAGGCTCTCCCTACCAATAGATGTATGCTTTAGGTGGCTCTAATGAGTTTTCTTAGGGAGATGGATTCTTGTGAAAGGAAATTCTTATGGGCTGGAAGTTTTTCGTCTTTAAAGTAGAGCTTGGTCAAGTGGGATTTTGTGTGTATTCCAAAGCAATTCAGTGGTCTTGGTCTTCGATAGTCTCGGTTGTCAAAAGTGGCTATGGTTGCTAAGCTATTCTGGAGATGGTGTGTGGAGCAGGATCAACTGTGGGCTAGGATTTTATCTCATAAATATTTCCCAGGGACTCCTTGGCATGATCTCCCTCATTACCCTCTTGAGCGGAAAGGCTCGGTGATTTGGAATACTCTTTAGAAGGTTATGAAACTCATCAAGGAATGCTTATTTTTTATTTGCAAGTAGGGTACTGAAGCTCTATTCTAGTCGGGTTCTTGGGATGGTTTCCCTCCACTTAGTTCTCAATTTCCCAACCTCCTTCCTTTATGCCAAAGATTTCTTGTGGCTGGCTGGTCTAGAGTGAGTGACTTCAAGTGTGTCTCTTCTTTTGGTCAGTCGGAGGTGGCTCATTGGAAAGATCCCCCAGAGTGGTTAGACATGGGACTTGGGGAAGAAAGTGTTGAGCTTCACAAGATTCTTTGTAGTAGGAGTTGTATCTCTCTTTTGGAAGAGGATATTCTTCCTTGGACCCATAATCCTAAGGGGATTTATTTTTTTGCTTTTAGTTATCAGGTGTTATTGGCTTAGAAGCTGAATGGGGTGGAGGTTCATTGGTGAAAAAGGGTGTGGAATAAGTTCTCATGGCCAAAATGCAACTATTTTGTTTGGACTTTGGCATGGAATAGGTGCTTGACCTAGGATAACTTTCAGAAATGGGGATTCCAGGGACCTTCAATTTGTGTTTTGTGTGGAAGAGAGGAAGAAGGTTCTTCGCATTTGTTCTTTCGGTGCCCCTTTGTTGTGCAACTTTGGCACTGGTGGTGGGAGGTGTGGAAGCTCCCTTGCATTCATGCTTTCTCTTTAGTTGAATTTTTGGGTAGTCTAGGTAGACCTCCTTCTATGGCATCCTTTTTGCAGGAAATTTAGTATGCAGCCCTACTTTTTTGCTTTGGTAGATTTGGCTAGACCGGAACCATCGGATTTTTTGTGATCAAAAGTTGTTTGGTCGACAAGTGTGGTTGTGTATGTTAGGAATGGTGTAGGAGTCAATTGTGGCTAAGAGTGATGGGGTTCTCCCCTTGGAGAGAGGTGATGCTAAGCTAGTGGAAAGACTGGGTCTTCAAGAAATTCACTCTTCTATTGTCTAGTCCAAGAATGGCAGCCATGGGAAACAGAGAGTTGAATGGGTTGGTACGTGGTTTCCTCTTCCAAATGGATTTTTAAAGATCAATATAGATGGGTCTTCTAGGGGAAATCCTAGGACTAGTCGGATTGGTGAGGTTGGCAGGGACTCTACTAGGAAGGTGATTTTTCTGTTCTCTATTCATGAGGGGAGGAAGACTGTTAATCTCATGGAGGGGCTAGCGATTCTTTATGCCATTGAAAAGGCCCTTGATCTAAGATGGTGAAAGGTTATATGTGAATTTGATTCATAGATCTTGATTAATCTATTAAATGAGTGGAAGATATCTAATATAAATTGGTAATTGGATTTGGTGGTTCAGGAGATTCTTCAAGTTAGTTCTTAGATGGAAGCAGCTTCCTTTGTTCACATCCTGGGGGAGTGGAATCATGTTGTTGACTACCTAGCCAAATGGGCCTCTAAGAATGATAGTGGTTGGAAGGTTGAGGATTGGGATCAGGTTACCCCTGAGCTGCATCGAGATGTGGATTAATTCTTTGAGGATAGGAGGATATGTGGGGATAGTTGATTTTGTTTTGTGCTGCGGGGTTGTTTCTTTGCTTTCGAGGGCTGGGTTCCTTGGTTATTATTGTAATGTTGTTTTCTGATTTCCAATAAAAATTTTACCCATTTTTTATAAAAAAATACTTTATAATAACTTAAATTAAATTTATTTATTTATTTATAATCAAGTTAATTAAATACTTAATCACAACTTATAATTTACTCCTTACAATTTAAACTTGCACAATAAATAAAATACCAAGACCAACATGGATAAAGTACATGACCAAAACACAGACTGATGACACACCATGCTAGGGTAAAGGTTTGACAAGGTTAACCAATTACTATCTCCCAATCAACATTATTGTTGAGTAGTGGACACACTCAGACCTATGAAACTAGGTGAAGTCGTTGTCCAGTACATGCAAACCTACAAACAAAAAATGTCGTACACGTATCTAGATAATAATTCATACACACCGTGAAGAGAGAATCACGAAAATCATATGGTACTCACAAACGAGTGATGCAATATTGTCCCCTTCACCAATACAGTCACATCAAGATTGATGAAATTAAAACATCAACAATTAATAAATGAGCATACATCAATATTAACTCAAATAAAACTATGCTAATCTGAAAGCATGTTATAAACAAATAATCAATCACAACATCAACTCATCAAAATATCACCATGTTCGAGTAACATTCAACAGTGTCATAAGGTTTATCAAACAGTAACATAAATTTAAGATAAACAACCTCATAAAGTCTAGATGAAATCTAAGAATTGTCCAAACAAGGTAAATGGAGGGGCAGTACATCCTCCCCCCTAAGACTAGGTTTACTCCTGGAAGCCTTCAAACAGAAAACGGATAACACACACACCTGCTAACTAAACATCCATAATGCATTTCCTCGGTAGGAAGGATATCGGTGCATTGCGCACTACACCGAGGGTCCTATCCTTTCCACTGGTTTTTAGCACCTTTGGACTAACACCACCTAACGACAACTTCTAGGTAGACATGCGAGGACAACCCAAAAAGGAAAAAGACAAAATAAAGAGTACAATACCAGGTCAACATAATGGGCTCATAATGCCCAATGTATAAACTTACACAACTAATAGCCCAGTGGGTTCAACATTATCCTAGAGAACCCAGTGTTTTAACCTAGGCTCTGATACCAAGTGTAAAACCCCATCCCACAACCTAGAGGACGATGTAATACTGAGGAAGAACAACTATTTTTTTCTTAGAAAGAGTAACAATGACGAGTGAAGTAAACTACTCTAACACATACATCCTCTAGGCCACGCAACATGTCTACATGTGAATTTCAAAACTTACAAAATTATTCTAAAACATAGCATATGGAATTAACTCATGATAACAACATAAAACAAAATATTAACCCATTGCATAATAAATTAAACATAGAAATGTAATGAACATATTTCTACAGATACAACACCACTTAAAATGATATATAAAATTTAATCCAACAATGAATAGATCATACATAATGTTAAAATTGCAACTCAAGGAATCCTCCTTGATTACAAATAAGGAATACAAATATATTGTGTCCCACTATTACAATGAATATAAGAGAAGAACAAATCCATAGAAACACATGAGCTCCTTAAACTAGAAGATCTCGGCATCACAAACATGAAGAGAAAAACCAACAATGTAAGGTGCACGCCACCTAGCCAAGTGGTACCTGTAGGCCCAACCCTTGTGCTAGGAGATAGTAATAGGTAACCAAGACAAACCTACTACCTCTAGACACAGGCTAAGTACAAAACCACATTGTACCAATAAATACAAAGCATAGGTTACATTGCTTCTAAAATCACTAAATTAAGAACAACCACTATACAATACAAACTAAATGTTGTCATAAGAGGAGTGTCATCACAAAGGTTGCATTGGTTATCCTAAGGAGATCTTCCTAGGTCCTAACCCCCATCTTGGGTTATCCTGGTAACCTCTTACAAACTCTGGCCCCACATGCACACTAGTGCAGAATCAATTATCTTTCGAGAAGACAAGATAATGATCTTGCCATTCCAGGCCTTCTCAACTCATCTCAAGTCTAACATAAGCCCTTGAGCCAATGAGTGAGACTAAATATCAAGTTAAATATATTAACTACCTTTTCCCCTAATTATAGTCTATTATTTAATTTCCACTAATTAAACTGACTTCCACACGAGTTATCCTGGGACCACTTTGTGTCCCGACCCCCATTGAAAGCCACTCCCCTATTGAAAACACAATAACTCATTCTACAAGCCAGGAGTAGACAATGCACTAAAACTGATAATAACATAAAACAAAAGATAACACATCCATACAGATGTCTAATACTGAATCCAACTACGTGCACTACCCAAGGAAATCTCAAAGGGTGAATAACAAAACAACAACCCTTCCACAATTACAATCTTCTGGAAGACTTACATTTTATTGGAAACAATATCCCCCCACAATACACAATTATAGAAATACTTGTAATAAAATAAACAATCTCTTGTAATTAAAAGCACTAACATTTAGATTTCCTAAATCCAATAGAACAATATCTCGTAATTAAAAATATAACGTTCAAGCATAACTCTCATTAATAATTCTACAACTAATTAAAAATAAATGTTTAATCTTCAGTTTTCACGACTACTCATATCGACTAACTCAACTTCACAATTAAAATAATTAATCATTTCCATTTAACTACACATGCTTGCATGCACCTATTGTAATTATCAAACATTAAATAAATATATTCAATTATAAAATCACTTATACTTTTTTTTCCAATTAACATTTAAAATATCTACTCATGCATTTTAAATTAACCATATATAAACATATTTAATATATATATACATTATATATATAATATATATATATTAATTATTTAATATATATATTATACATATAATATTTATACATTAAATATATTATATATAAAAACAATGACACACATATATATAATACATATTATAAACATATATCATATATATTATATATTTTAAAAAAAAAAAAAACATTTAAAAGAACAAAATTGAAGGCGGGCGGAATTAAACGCAGGATGTGTTAATACAACCACGCCTGCTAAAGGCCTTCCCCATACAGGGAAGCCTGGTGGTGTGGGCAGCATTGGTTGCTCACAATGTCGGATCTTCCCCAAAGGGGAGTTAGTGTTGGGGTAGCCAACGCTTCCCACTCCCATACATTTTCCTAACTTAATAAAATTCCAAGAATTTTTTGTATGGATTTCGATCTAGCTCAAGCTTAAAAGAAATAATTTTATAGTAATTTTCTCAATTCTATGCAATAAACAAATTCACAAGAATATATATCTAAAAGGAAATAGATTCTCTTCTAAACTTTTCCAATTTGCTATACAATAATAATTTAACTTTTCTCTTTCAAAATAAAATTAACAAATTAATAAAGAACATGTTCCAGAAGATTGGACGATTTGGAGATTGATGCCAAGCTTCCCTTTAATCTTCAATTTGCCAAAGTTGTCAAAGCTTCCTCCAGAAGAATTGTCACTTCCTAGAGAACAGAAATAATCCACAGCCAAGAATACAACAAACTAGATTCCTAAAATTATCAAAGAGCTTTTAAGATTTACAATTTCTTCAAACCAAAAAACAATTCTCCCATTTCCAAAAGCCTCTCTCTTTTTTTTCCGTGAAAACAAGTTTTTTTCTCACAAATTTCAATCAATCTCTTCGAAAATCAATTTTAAGACAATTAGAAAACAAAACATTCTAACTTCCAGTTAACACAACAAATATATTTTTCTTTAACAAACAAGATATTTCTAAGATCTTTTCCAAAAATATGCATTTAAAATTAAAAACAATTTATTTAATTCAAATCACATTTAAATCACTTATTTATTTAAATCCACATTTAATCTAATAATTAAATTTATTTTATAATAACTTTAATTAAATTTATTTATTTATTTATAATTAGGTCACCATATTAATTAAATACTTAATCACAACTTATAATTTACTCCTTACAATTTAAACTTGCATGATAAATAAAATACCAAGACCAACATGGATAAAGTACATGACCAAAACACAGACTGATGACACATTGTGCTAGGGTAAACGTTTGACAAGGTTAACCAGTTACTATCTCCTAATTAACATTATTGTTGAGTAGTGGACATGCTCAAACCTGTGAAACCAGGTGAAGTCGTTGTCTAGTACATGCAAACCTACAAACAAAGCAAATGTCGTACACGTATCTAGATAATAATTCATACACACCATGAAGAGAGAATCTAATAAATCACAGGGCACTCGCAAATGAGTGATACAATACCATCCCATTCACCAATACAGTCACATCAAGCCTAATGAAATTAAAACATCAATAATTAATAAATGAGCATACATCAATATTAACTCAAATAACAACTATGCTAATCTGAAAGCATGTTATAAACAAATAATCAGTCACAACATCAACTCATCAAAATATCACCATGTTTGAGTAACATTCAACAGTGTGATAAGGTTTATCAAACAACAACATAAAGTCAAGATAAACAACCTCATAAAGTCTAGATGAAATCCAAGAAACTATCCAAACAAGGTAAACATAGGGGCATTACATCCTCCCCCCCTAAGACAAGGCTTACTCCTGGAAGCCTGCAAATAGAAAATAGATAACACACACACACACACACACACACACACACACACACCTACTACCCAAACATCCATAATGCATTTCCTCGGTAGGAAGGATATCGGTGCATTACACACTACACCGAGGGCCCTATCCTTTCCATTGGTTTTCTGCACCATTAGACCAACATCACCTAACGACAACTTCTGGGTAGACAAGCGAGAACAACCCAAAAAAGAAAAAAGACAAACTAAAGAGTACAACACCTAGGTCAACGTAATGGGCTCATAGTGCCCAATGTATAAACTTACACAACTAACAGCCTAGTGGGTTCAACATTATCCCAAAGCACCCAATGTTTTAACCTAGGCTCTGATACCAAGTGTAAAACCCTGTCTCGCAACCTAGAGGACGATACAATACTACGGAAGTACAACTAATTTTTTTCTTAGAAAGAGTAACAATGATGAGTAAAGTAAACTACTCCAACACATACATCCTCTAGGCCACGCAACGTGTCTACATGTGAATTTCAAAACTTACAAAATTATTCTAAAACATGGCATATGGAATTAACTCATGATAACAACATAAAACAAAGCATTAACCCATTGCATAATAAATTAAACATAGAAATGTAATTAACATATTTCCACAGATACAACGCCACTTAAAATGATATATACAATTTAATCCAACAATTAATAGATCATACATAATGTTACAATTACAGCTCAAGGAATCCTCCTTGATTACAAATAAGGAATACAAATATATAATGTCTCATTGTTACAATGAATATAAGAGAAGTATAAATCCATAGAAACACACAAGCTCCTCGAATTAGAAGATCCCGCCATCACAAACATGAAGAGAAAACCCAACAGTGTAAGGTGCATGTAAGACCCCACTTCACATGTGATTAATAACCAACCTATTTTTTTTATATGTCTTTCATAGATAGATGGTAATTTTTATTGTGTTCAATAAATAATGGGATTGGGTGACAATATTCATGTATCTCATGTTGACATATCTTCATTGCCACGAAGGTGTTAAGCACTCATAAGGCGTAGGATATGAATTAAAGTTTTAAATGGAATTGTATGCAATAGAATATTAGGATATTCAACTAGAAAATTTATGTGATATATAATTGTTGCTTATGATTTCTTTGGTAATGTGCAGGAAAGAAAGGGATCTAGTACAAGAAGGAAAACCATTGAAGGAAAATCAAAAAGGTATCTTCTTGGGTTTATGAATTTGACCCCTTTTGGGGCTTGGAAGGAAATGAAGTAATGGGTTGGTAGATTAAAGTTTTGGGGTTTGATATTAAATGATAACTTATTTTGGGGTTGTGAGGGTATTTAATTATGTTTCATGTGGGTGTAAGTGGAGTTAGGGGTTAGGAACCCTTATCCAAATTTGAATTTCGGATGGGTCTTTAAAAGGGTCTTTAAAGAGGGTTGTTGGCCATTTTCTTTGGTGAAGATGCAAGAATATACCCCCTAGGATCTATACCATAGTGGTAGGGGTCAAGTGGACATATAATAGTGCCCCAAGGACATGATTTGACCCATGAAAAGTCCTCATAATGGAGAGTGACGAGTTTTGAGGAGAGGGTGAGATGAAGTGATGGAGAGGTTGTCCAAGTGCATTTTCCTCTTTAATAAGGAAAATACGCTCATTAATGGAGGTAGGTACACTTCACACCTCCCCACCCAAAAATTGCAAGTTGAAACTCCTATATATTTTGGAGAGGAAGAATGAGTGGGGTGTTACCCACTTCTCCTCTTGGAGAACTTTGGTGGAGATGGTATGAGAAGAAGAGAGGAGCCTCCTTTTGGGGAAGATAGTGCTCAAAATGGCTTGGTTTGGAGAGGAAAGAGGGATAAATCAATCCCTTCACCTAAAGAATAGAGAGAAGTTTCTTTTCTATTTCCACTTACCCATGGTTATTGATTGTAAGAAGGTGATCAATTGTATGGATCTTGGTTGAAGATAGAAGGTAGAGAACCTAGATCTATGAAATTTATTCTGTCAGTTTTATCCCTTGTGAAAATGAGAAAAGACTTCATTTATCTTCACGGAGCTAAGATAATTACTTGCTCGTGGGTATGGCTAAATCCCACGAGGCTCCATGACGCCATTATGGTAGGGTGGAGAGCAAGACAGGTTCAATTGTTTGTCATCCTTTGTATTTCTTAAAATTAGTTTGTAAGAGGGAAAGTTATTGTTTTGTGGTATCACAAAAATAAGTGGGGAAAAGAGCAATCTTTTTTTATTAGTTTGCTACTCATTCATTTCTATGTGTAATCATAATGTGGAATGGTGAAAATTTCATGATCTTGTGTTAATGAAGTGTTTGAAGGAAAGAGTTGTTTTTATTTGTTTGTTAGAAGGAAATATATTGTTTTGGTTGCATCCACTCAAATAATAGAGTATTTAATTAGATCTCTTAGAAATCTTCCCACCTAGAGAAATTGCATTTTATGCAATGATAAATAAATGATTAAGGTTTAAATGAAGTTTTAGTGGTAAGAAAATAGTGTATTAAAAATATGTATGAGAGATCATTGTATATTTAATTTCATAAGATCATATATCGCGCAAAGAAAACTATGATAGTTGTACCCAAAATGGGTGCCAATCTTATACAGGGAAAAATTGGTGTATTGTGTGAATAAAGCAGAGTTTAGGGTGTTTGTTGTCTTCTTCTGAACAGTCAGCCTTTTCTATGGCTCCCCCATAAGATCTAACCATGGGATCTCCCTCAATTTAGATTGAAATGACAGGGGAGCCAGTTACTTGTAAATATTTAGAAGTAGGAAACCCAAAGTGCCAAGCAAGTATTTTTAATCTCAAACCCTAGGCGAGCTAGGACTGCCCGGTTAGGAGTTTGAGAGAGGGAAAGTGAAGAACTTAGGCAGGGGTAGAAGGTACTATACGGAAACAGTACAGTTTCAGGCAGGTCTTAGACACATTTTGACATGTTGAAAAGGATTGAGGCTTGAACAATCCACTGGTGTGAGAAATCAGCAAGAAATCCTTGAAACCCTAAGAATTAGGCCTATTAGCCCTAATAGTCCTTGATTGTAGGAAACTATTGTACGGATGAGACAGGGGTCTGAAACCCTATGAATGTTTTAAAGGACTAAAAAGGGTGTATGAAAGTGCCATTTTTTTGCTAGGTCATTTGGAAAGTTTGGACAGGAAAAGCCAAAAAGTGACTGGTAAGGGCTACTAGAAATTAGGCCTCACCAAAGCAATCTCTTGGAAACGGGTAGTGTGAAGATTGAACACTGACCAAAATGGATCAATTTGGATGTGAGATGCATGATGAAAGTACCTTTAGCTCCCATGGAAGCAGTTCAAGCAAGATGATGAAGTTGGCACTTAGATCCTTCTAGGTGTTGAGAGGAAATTTTCAAATTCACATGGTGTTGGTCTTCCAAAGGTAAAGCACAAGTGGAGAACTCTTTGAGAAGAGTTGAAGCAAGACTTAGTTAATGATCTAAGTCTAAACAGAGCCCTGAAGTTGTCAAGTCCTTGGTGGAAGACAAAGAGAAGTCTTCTAGGAGATTATGCAAGCAACCTTTGGTTACACAATACACCATATTGGTATCAAAGCAACGTTTGATCAAGGCTTGTGATTGATGTTGCAACCCACTGAGTCAGTAGGAGAGAACACACCAGAGGAAAGAGCCATGGTGACTAATGTTGAGTTAGCTAAAAAGGTAGAAGAGCAAGAGGAGGATAACCAGAGGCTAAGAGAAAGGTTATCTCAAATGGAGAAGCTCTTGGATGAAGTCCAAGAAATAGCAGATAAAGTGAAAGACAAGATAGAGCAGAAGGAAGAGCAGAAAGCAAAGGAAAAAGAAGAGGACTTGGAGGAGGAAACTCCAAAGCCTGACCCTGTTCTTGCGGAAGAACCCTTCTTGAAGGCATTGCAGGCCTTAAGTGGTAAAGCATTGGAAGGTGTGCCACTATTTAGTGGAAAAATGGACCCTGATTCAGTTGTGGACTGGATTGAGAGCATTGAAAATCACTTTGAATGTGATGGTATAACAAAGGCCCAAAAGGTAAAGGTGGCCAAGTAAAGGTTGAGAGGAGCAGCTCTCACATGGTGGAAATTTGTACAAGCTAAAATAGAGAAAGAAGGCAAAGGTCCCATAGTTTCATGGAGAGGAATGGTAACTAAGATAAGACAGACCTATCTACCTGATGATTATGAAGTTCAATTGCATAGGAGAAGACACAAGCTTAGGCAAAAATGCATGGATGTTCAAACATACACCGAGGAGTTTCAAAAACTGTGCCTCAGATCAAAGGTGGTTGAAGATGAAAGCATCAAGTTAGCAAGGTATTTGAACGGGCTTAAATGGTCTATTCAAGAAGACATGAGCCTAGTGAACTTCAAAACAGTCCGCTAATGCTATCAAATGCCCTTAAAGATAGAGGAGAAAGGAAAAAAGAAAAAAGAGCAAAACCCCAAAAGTAGAGGGAAAGGGAAAGACAACAGAGGACAAAGAGGTGGTTATGGTAGAAGGAGTTCAAAACCAAGAGCCCAAGGAGAAGTCAAATACTCCGAACAGCAAGAAGGAAGCTCTAGTAGAGGTGGTAGAGGAAGAGGTTTCAGCTCCAGAGGAAGAAGTGGTGGACAAGGAAGAGGTAACTACTTTACCAATATGAAATGCTACCACTACAATCAATTGGGACACCCGGCCTCTAGATGTCCAGAGAAAGGTAGTACTCTCATGGAGGTGACAAGAGAACCAACCTGGTTCATGATGAGACAGCTACAACAGATAAACATCCTGAAGTACCATTGAATTCAGAGGAAGGTGAGAACCTCATGATGAGGAGAACTTTGATCAAGGAACCGGTGAAAGAAGAACCAAGCCAAAGGAGGTCCTTGTTTAGGATAAAGTGCAAGATGATGGGGAAAGTGTGTAGAGTCATCATTGACTTAGGTTCTACTAACAATATTGTGTCAGAGGAGGCAGTCAGTAAGCTGAAGTTGATAAGGATACCCCACAACAATCCTTACAAGGTTACATGGCTTAATAAAGGTCAACATGTCTTGGTGAATGAACAACCATGGGTGGAGTTCTCAATTGGTAGGTACAAGGAAAAAGTTTTGTGTGATGTGTTACCTATGGATGCATGTCACTTGCTCCTAGGTAGACCATGGAAATTTGACTGCCAAGCTGTGCATGATGGAGCAAAGAACTCCTACACTTTCAAGAAAGATAAAGTAACTTTCAAAATTCAGTCTTTGCTAGAAGATACATAGGTGCAGACAACAGGTCCTAAACTGCTCATGGTTGGAGAAAAAGAGTTCTTAGAAGCCTTGGAAGAAGGAGAAGGAGTTGGTTATGTAGTGATGATCAAGCCAAGAGAAGTGAGCAAAGAGAAAGTAGTTGAAAAGCAAGAGTTGCCTAAGGAGATACAGAAATTGTTGCAGACCTATGAAGGAATTGTAAGTAGTGGTCAACCAGCAACATTACCTCCTAAAAGAGCCATAAGCCATAGGATAGACTTGATACCAGGAGCTACCCTTCCAAACAAAGTAGCTTACAAGATGATACCTCAACAAAATGAGGAAATAGCTAGGCAGATTCAAGAACTTCTAAACCAAGGTCTCATTAGGAAAAGCATTAGTCCATGTGCAGTACCCACTGTCTTAGCACCTAAAAAGGGAGGAGAATGGAGGCTTTGTATTGATTCGAGGGCAATAAACAAGATAACAATCAAGTATAGGTTCCCTATCCCTAGGATTGAAGATCTCATGGATTGTCTAGGTGAAGCTAGGTACTATACCAAGATAGATTTAAAGAGTGGTTATCACCAAATTAGGATACATGAGGGAGATGATTGGAAAAAATCCTTCAAACCCAATGAAGGTCTCTATGAGTGGCTAGTTATGCCATTTGGCTTGTCTAATGCCCCTTCCAAATTCATGAGACTCATGAATGAAATCCTCAAAGACTACATTGGCAAATTTGTAGTGGTGTATCTTGATGATATACTAATCTATAGCAGAACAAGAGAAGATCACCTCCATCAGATAGAGTTGATTTTCAAGAGGTTGCGGGAGGAGAAGTTGAAGATAAATTTGGAAAAGTGTGAGTTCATCAAAACAGAGCTGGTGTACCTTGGATTTGTGCTATCACATGGCAACTTGAAAATGGACAGTAGCAAAGTGGAAGCCATCCTCAATTGGCCTACTCCAAAGATAGCAACAGAGGTAAGAAGCTTCCATGGTCTTGCTCAATACTATAGGAAATTCATAAGACAATTTAGTGCTATTTGTGCTCCTATGTTGGATACCATTAAAGGAGGAATGAAGACTAATTTTGTATGGAATGAGCAAGCTAACAAGAGTTTTGAGTTGTTGAAGGAAAAGATAGCTACCCAACCTATTTTGGTGTTACCAAGCTTTGAGAAGCTATTCACCATTGAGTGTGATGCAAGCAATGTAGCTATTGGAGTTGTTCTTAGTCAAGAGGGCAGACTGGTGGATTTTTATTCAGAGAAGTTAAGTGAAGCCAAGAAGAAGTATTCTTCTTATGACCTTGAAATTTATGCATTGGTCCAGGCTTTAAGGAAGTGGAGGCACTATTTGCTTCCCAAGGAATTCATTGTGTATTCAGACAACCAAGCACTCAGTTTCCTGAATTCACAAGAGAAGTTGAGTCACAGGCACATAACATGGGTGGAGAACTTGCAAGCTTACACCTTCAATATCAAGCACAAGAAAGGAGCTCTCAACAAAGTGGCAGATGCCTTGAGCAGAAGAGTCCTCACCATTCAAGAAATTTAGTTGAAAAGCATTGGGATAGATCATTTCAAGGATCTATATGCAGATGATGAAGATTTTGCAGATATTTATAAGGTATGTGTTGAATACAAGAATCATTTTCATAGCAAATATGTTGAATATACTTTGCAAAGTGATCTTCTGTTTGAAGGGAATCAACTATGTGTTCCTAGAGGTTCTATTAGGGAAAATTTGATACAAGAAAAGCATAATGGTGCATTGAGTGGTCATTTTGGGATCACCAAAACTCAGGAACTAGTTCAAAGGTTTTACTATTGGCCAAGGATGAACCTAGATGTCAGGAGGTATGTGGAGAGTTGTGTGGTGTGTCAAAAGGCCAAAGGTACTTCTTCAAATGAAAGCCTATGCCAACCAATTCCTATCCCTACTAGGCCATGGGAATGCTTGAGTATGGACTTTGTAGTTGGTTTACCCAAGACAAGGCAAGGCATGGACAGTGTTTATGTGGTTGTAGACAGATTCAGCAAAATGGCTCACTTTGTGCCATGTAAGACAACCAATGATGCCAGTCAAATAGCCTCTCTTTTCTTCAAGGAGATAGTAAGGATTCATGGATTACCAATCAACATTGTATCAGACAAAGACACTAAGTTTATGAGTCATTTTTGGAAGACTCTTTTGCAAAGAATGGGCACCAATTTATCCTTTGGATCTGCATACCATCCCCAAACTGATGGTCAGACCGAAGTTGTAAATAGGACACTTGGAAATCTCTTCAGATGCTTGACCAAGGAGTATGGTCAACAATGGGATCAATTGATTGGGCAAGCTAAATATGCCTATAATGATACTGTCAACAGATCAACAGGGAAGAGTCCCTTTGAAATTGTCTATGGACTACATCCTAGAGGTGTTTATGAGCTAAGAGAGTTAAAGGATGGAGTCAAGGGAAGTGGATATGCTAATGACTTTGCCTATGCAATGCAGGAGATTCATGAGATAGTTAGAAAAACATTGGCCGAAAACATCATGAAACATAAGACTAAGGTGGATGAGCATAGGAAAGAAGTTCAATTCCATGTTGGAGACTTAGTAATGGTGCATTTGAACAAGTCTAGACTACAAAAAGGAGTTCCTCACAAGTTGCAAATGAAGATGGCAGGTCCCTGTCCTATCTTGGAGAAATATGGAAACAATGCATTTAAGGTGTAGCTACCAGATGACAGTGGACTGTCCCCTGTTTTCAATGTTGCAAATATGGTGCATTACAGAGGACCACCACCAAACATGGATCGGACCTTTCATGAAGTCATCCAAGATGTGGAAGAACTCAAACTGCCCTCCACTACAATCAAACAAGCTGACAAGATATTGGATACAAGGGTCTATAAGAGGACTAGAACCAAAGAATACAAAGAGCATCTGATTAAGAGGCATGGTCAACCTGATGCAGATGCAGTGTGGATCAAGGATTCAGAGTTCAATAAGTTGGGCATTGATCCCAACTTGCTCAATCCAAGGGTGGATTGAAATTTTTTGTTTTGGGGAGGATGGTGCAGGAGCACCTAGGCTAACCTCCATGTTGTTTGTCATCAATTTTGGCTTGTACCTGATCTTAGCCAAATCAAGGTATTTAGTGTGTTTAGTTTGGACCTTAGAAGGTCTTGTTTGTGTGATGAGTTAGTCACTAGGACTTAGGTCGTCCTAGTTTAATCAATGTTGTTAAATGTTGCTTTATTTAGCTTTGGATAGCATATGTTAGAATATAAAGCATTAAATGAGTTATAACCACATCCTTGTTGTTTGAAGATGCCAAGAGGTAGTTGAGGGAGTTGATGGTTCGAAAACAAGGAGTTAGAGGTCCTAAGATTTAGGATCATGGCATGGTGATAAGTTGCAAGAAGTTGTTGTAAAGTGCATGACAACATTTGTGGGATTGCATGCAACATAGTTATATTGGATTCCCTTGAAATCAGGAATGTGGGATCGATCACCATCCCTTGAAAGATGGAAAAGACCTCTAAGTAGGTGTGGTGGCTTGTAGATAGTAGTTAGAAGGCATTGTAAACAAGTTTTGGTTTTTTTGTGAAGAAGGAAATCCGCATTTTTTGTGTATCCCGTGTGCTTTGATGTGATAGTGATATCTAATGGTTTATATGCATTGATTTAGCATTGAATCTGAGTTTACACAACATATTTTAGCATTCTTTCTTTTGTAACTAGGTTCATTTGATTTAGTTTAGGTGTCTTGTGTGAATAAAGCAGAGTTTAGGGTGTTTGTTGTCTTCTTCTAAATAGTCAGCCTTTTCTATGGCTCCCCCATAAGATCTAACCATGGGATCTCCCTTAATTTAGATTGAAATGATGGGGGAGCCAGTTACTTGTAAATATTTAGAAGTAGGAAACCCAAAGTTCCAAGCAAGTATTTTTAATCTCAAACCCTAGGCGAGCTAGGACTACCCGGTTAGGAGTTTGAGAGAGGGAAAGTGAAGAACTTAGGCAGGGGTAGAAGGTACTGTATGGAAACAGTATAGTTTCAGGTAGGTCTTAGACACATTTTGACATGTTGAAAAGGATTGAGGCTTGAACAATCTACTGGTGTGAGAAATCAGCAAGAAATCCTTGAAACCCTAAGAATTAGGCCTATTAGCCCTAATAGTCCTTGATTGTAGGAAACTATTGTACGGATGAGACAGGGGTCTAAAACCCTGTGAATTTTTTAAAGGACTGAAAAGGGTGTCTAAAAGTGCCATTTTTTTGCTAGGTCATTTGGAAAGTTTGGACAGGAAAAGCCAAAAAGTGACTGGTAAGGGCTACTAGAAATTAGGCCTCACCAAAGCAATCTCTTGGAAACGGGTAGTGTGAAGATTGAACACTGACCAAAATGGATCAATTTGGATGCGAGATGCATGATGATAGTACCTCTAGCTCCCCTGCAAGCAGTTCAAGCAAGATGATGAGGTTGGCACTTAGATCCTTCTAGGTGTTGAGAGGAAATTTTCAAATTCACATGGTGTTGGTCTTCCAAAGGTAAAGCACAAGTGGAGAACTCTTTGAGAAGAGTTGAAGCAAGACTTAGTTAATGATCTAAGTCTAAACAGATCCTTGAAGTTGTCAGGTCCTTGGTGGAAGACAGAGAGAAGTCTTCTAGGAGATTGTGCAAGCAACCTTTGGTTACACAATACACCAAAAATACAAAATACTCGGTTGCTTCCTCTTAAGTTGCTCATTTAATTGATGCCTATGTTGTTCAATAATATTTATAATCTATACTCTGCCTCGTTAAAAATTTACTTAATATAGCCATTGATCTCATTAAAGAAATCCATAAGGGAAATAATCATTAACTTATGTGGATGCAGAGCAAGAAAAAATAGATTTCAATATAACCAATGTCCTCTTTGCAGTCCTATTCTTATTTCGGCCTATGCAAAATAATAAAAAGGATAAAATGGAGTAATAATAGGGGTCGCATTTGATAGATTATGGAGCACCTTGGTTTTATGCAACAAACTTCCTATCTTGAGAACCCAATAGTCTTTTACCTTGTAGAATCAAGCAGTTATGTATGAGAAATTAAACATCTATGCATGTGGATAGAAAATAATCAAATACATGTGAGATCTATGAAGTAAAGCTTATGGCATTGTTGGAAAAAATGGTAGGGTGAACAGGAGGCCTGCTAGTTCAAAATTCATCTCTTGAATAAATTTACTTTCCAATAGTTTATAACACAACCACTGACCTTATCAATGGCAAGAAGTCTTATCTTGGGGAATCATGCATAACCAACCCTATCCCTATAGAATACCAATTCATGGATTAACTTCCATATGCTCTAGTTGAGTTTGCAATAGTTTCCATTCACATCGAGCCTATGCTATAAGTCACATAGAGGTGCAATATCGCCTGGTAAGTCACTGCGTGAGCTTGCACGAGAGTCTCATAACTGAGATGACTTAAAGGATGGTTGACCCCGGATCATTAAAGAGAGTGCCCAAATCCCGCTAGGCATGGCTAGTAATAATTAGTGTGTATTTTGTCTCAGTTCGCAGATCTTGCCGTAGACTTCAAGCTTTGCATCTTGCAATGTGTTGCTTGGATTATATGGAGATCGTAGTAGCGATGAAAAGAATTGGTAAATAATTTTAGTCCTGTATGATTTCTCTGCCTGTTACGTGACTAAGGCCTGTTGGAAATAAATCGTGATCAGCGTAAATTCCGCAAATGATTCTAATTACCTCGCCAGAGCTGTAGCGCCATAAATTATAGTGGGAGCTGTTAGGTATACAGTAGTTGCACGATATGGCCTGAGATGGAAATTTTGAATCAGAAAAAAATATTGGGGCAAAGAAAATATATTATTAAGTCTCCTTCAAGTGTCTCTTGTCAACTTTGTGCCCTAAATCTCTCTTCAATGTTGGCGATTTACTTTCACTTAAAAATGGACAGAATTATTCTACATATAAGCCTATAAACCTGTAGTCAAAATTTAGTAGACGAGCATTTTATAATTGAAGTGGGAAGTATCGTGGCTCAAAGTGTTAAATTATTAAATATTATGAAGTAATTGATGTCCTCTTCCCATATTTCCATCTCATTGTATTCTTTAGATAACTTTTCATTACCTTGCATAGTTTTGTAAATCTTCAAAAATCAAGACATGTTACATGTTAGAAAATGATTAGGCTTCCATGCTCTTAGAAAAAGGAGTTTTAAAATGAGTGAAACTTTAAAATAAATTATATTTATGGTAAAAAGAGGGGAATATATCCCATGTTAAAAAAAAAAATGGTTCTAGTAACTAAGAAAATAATTTATATAAGACAAGGACTAGAATTATTAGGAAAT
>VDFB02058242.1:330134486-330293888 GCA_007258455.2 Sequoia sempervirens
TGTACAACCACAAACTTCTTTGCTCTCCTAGAGGTAAGCATGTTCCTCTTAAGAGAGTGGATGAAGCTATAAGTAGACTAGTTCCTTTCAGCAACAAAAGAACTAGAAACCTAAGATAGAAAACAAATGGATATGGAGATAGTCAAAGAAATTGGCCCATGTGTAGTCCATCACAAAATTAGGTCCTCTTGTGCCATAGTTTCCATATCCATCTTCACCTCCTCAAAATAACCCTTAAGAGTGGCAAATTTTGTCCACTCAATACAAATGATTTCAGCCTCTACAAGATCATACATCTTTTGGACGGCTTCATGAACCCTACCTTCACCTCACCATCAAGTATGGGTGTAACTCTACCAAGCCTTTACATATACCACTTGGGGTTCAATGCATAGGCAGCCATGTGCAAGGGAGTGTTGATCTTCTTCCATCTCTAATGAATGATTGGTTGAATGTGGTCATTGTAGAATGCCAATGTGGGGCCCTTCTCTTGCACAACAACCTACATTTGGTCCAGCATAGAATCATTGCACTCATACACCTTCCAAGGTTAGGTGTATGGGCATCCCCATATCTAATCACTTGAAAGACTGGAGCAATGATGGAGACAATATATTTTGCATCACCCCAAAAAGCATCACTCTTCACTACATCCTTCACCCTCTTCCCCTACTCTATCTTGGACTCACACTACCAATTCCATTCTATTGTCATAACCATTAGTTGCAACGCCTCTTGCGACTCAAGCATCCTCTCCAAGAGAATGAAATAGGATACATATCTAGTCTCTATAGTTTTCAAGAATTCCTTCTTAGAGAAGGTCTTGAAAAGTGCATGTGAAGTGTGTGGTTGCAAATAAACATCTACACATGTCTAGCATCATTGACCATTGCCTTTATCCAATCAATCTTCCCCATGTCCTTGAGTACATTATTGATGGAATGCAACAAAGAGTCCCCCAAATATGTCTATAAGTTGCCTCAATTAACTTCCTTGCAACTTTGCACACATGGGCCACATCTATCACTACTTGGATCACATTTTGTGGCCCAACCTACTCTATAGCATCTTTGAGGATCTACAACAAAAAATCAACATCCTTGCAATACCCTGAACAATCAACTACCTTAAGAAAATAAGGATCCTTTGAACACGTAACCATGATATTGATGAGTGGACAATGCCTAATGTTTGTCCACCCATCCATGACTATGCTACATCCACTTGTGGCCCAAGATTCCTTCATTTTATCCATTAACATATTTATCTTGAAATAGTTCTTATCCAAGATTGTGGTCCTCAATTTTGTCTCCCCTAGTGGCATACATGATGGTCCTACCCTTGCTACCTTCACCATCGCCTCCTTATAAAAGGAGAGCAACCCACGTGGAATGGAATGCCATTGGCAAAGAAGAATTTGTCAATGGCATCATCTACCTCATCCTTCACTTGCACATTAGATAATTCTACTACTGGGATAGGAGCATCACTTGTCATCTTGTGTTTCTCCCTAGCCTCTCCTACCCTTGAAGTGGAAGAAGTTGGCATATGTGCAACTAGCCTCTACCAAGTAGTAGTAGAACCTTGTCCTTGATGACCCCTTGGCATTAGAGACAAATAAATAGATGTAGGTGCATTGTCTTCACCATCTGGACCACCCCATAACTTAAATATCTCAACCTTATAGTTCATTTTTTTTGCCAAAGTTTCACATTCTTCTACACCTTTTCCTCAAATACGAAGGAGGTGGGCTTTAAATCTGGTAATGCTGCCCTTAAATTCAAGCTTAAAAAGTGGCATTTCCACAACCTAGTGCCCCCAAATGCCCCAAGTTGGACTTGTAATTTTGATATAAAATTATAAGTTTATAATTTTAAAATTAAATTTCAAACTATGCATAATGCAAGGGATTAAGACACAACAAAATTCTTTTTGTGTTTTTTTACTTCAGGTCACACAAAGGCAGAAGCAGAGGATATACAAATAAAAAATCTTTGCTCATAATACTTGTCAACTAAGGATTTCACTTCTGTTTTTCTTACTTCAGGTCACATGAAGTGTAGAAGCAAAGGATACATAAAAGTTACAACCCTAGTTTGACAAAATTAAAAAATTGAACATCTATAAGCAGACCTTTTTAAAAATATGACTTGTATAATTAAACAAAATGCAAAATTCAAAACAAAACTAACAACTATTGAATTTAAAATTTAAAATTGAAATTTGCAACTTGGTATATGAATTTTATCAATATTGATGACAATATACAGCCATGTCTATGGATTCTATAAACATAAATCATGAAAATAATAAAGAAAATTTGAAAAATCAGTCATCAAAGCCTACCTCTTGCTTGAAAAATAGTTGGAAAATTGGCATCACTTCTCTTCTTGCTCTTCTTCTTGCTCCTCCTCAACCCTCTTGCTCTTCACTCTTACTCCTCCTTGCACTTGCAACTCACACTCACACTCGCACTATCAACTTCTTGTTGATTTGCTTTGTGAGTTGAAATGAGGATAGGAGGCAATTTCATAGAGTTTGTGGAGTTTGGGAGGGGCCCATAGGCCATTAGAGTTCAGCCTTGGGAACGGAGTTAAAAAAAAAATGATTGTCGGCTGTCTGGCTGCAAGAGATGCCTTCGCATTCCCATGATAGTTGAGAGACTCTTGGGAGTCCCCCAGATGTCTCAGGGACGTCCCAATGTCTTCGACGTCCCATAGATGGCACCACTAGTGGGAAGGCAATGAGGGTACATCCCCCCAAGTCCTTGTGTCCTAGAGATGTCCCCATGCCAAAAGTACAAGATTTTTTTGGGGGGACCTGTGCCTGCGGAACACTAGTTTTCATCCTCAAGTGCTAAAAATCTGCAAAAAGAAATTGACAACAATAGATGATTGAAATGACCAAATCAACCTCCTATAAATTCTCTTTGGGACCTCAATTTGATTTCTTTTCCCTCCAAGGTGCTTCAAAACACCTTTTCCTTTTTCCCTCCAAAACAATTTAGTGAAAATAGACAAAATCTTCTCAAGAACAAGAGACTTTGAACAGCTGCTAATAAGGGAAGCAACTAAAAATCTTGCAGCACCTCCTCAAACATGTTAGGTAACTTTTTTGCCAAATGGGACCTTCAATGTGATAAATTTTCTCTAAGATATATCCAAGTGCTGGTTTTGGTATAAACTCTTGATAATTATGGGAAAAGAGCTGAAATTTTCATATTGGATGGGAACAATTAAGCATTTTTTGGGAAACAATGCCAAAGCAGTGCTGGTTTTGGTATAAACTCTAGATAATTATTGGAAAAGAGCTGAAATTTTCATAGTGGATGCGAACAATTAAGCATTTTTTGGGCAACAATACTCCCAACCATTCCCAACATGGCCAAAGCAGTGCTGGTTTTGGTATAAACTCTGGATAATTATGGGAAAAGAGCTGAAATTTTCATAGTGGATGGGAACAATTAAGCATTTTTTGGGCAAAAATGCTCCCAACCATTCCCAACATGGCCAAAGCAGGTGTTTTTGTCTTTCTAGGGCAATAGATTGCCCCAAGAAATTGGTATAGAACTTTCTGACCCCAGCTATCTCTGGGACAGTCAAGGGATAACCGATAACCAAGCATCCCTACTCATCTGGCCAAGGAGTCCCCTCACTGTCCCCTATAGGGGAGATTTCCCTGCTTGTACAGGAACATCTTGGGAACATCCTACCTTGCAAGCAGCAGTGGGGCCTTTAGGGAAACATTTCATCCCTATCCCCAAATCCTAGGGATGTCCTTATCATGGAAATGTTTGTTTCCGAGGGGGATTAATTCCCATGGAACAATATAGGAATCATACTGGACGTAGATTGAAATAGGTCATGTTGGGCATTTCTTTACAAATTTGGACTAATATGCACAATTTTTTAATTTATGGAGTAGACCTTAGCAAAAATTGCAATCTCCCCTTTTAGAATATTCCTAAACCCTACAATTTTTTTTTCCAATTTATGCAAAACTGCAATAAATAAGATATGCATTATAGAAGCTATTGAACTTCATTAATAAAAATTGTAATGTCCCATTTCAGAACATTCCTAAACCCTACAATACTTTTTTTCTAATTTTTGCAAAACTGTAAGATATATGAAATACAGAATAGCAGCTATTCAACTTCATTAATTATCAAATATAATATTTAAGGAAAATATTTAAAAACTCATAAATGATGATGCAAGGCACTGCAGAAAACCTTTTTCATATTATATTGAGTACAAATATACATTCAGCAAACTGGATATGAACAAGTCTTTAGTTAAATGCTAATAAAATGTCAATATATTCACCAAACTGCAGGGATCCACTTACAAATAATGTTAAGGATGCTGTCAGCAGTACGACTAGGAGCACACATTAAACAGCAGTGAAAAAACTTACTATAGGCTGCAATTAACAATGAAACGCATGGTTCGACTGGATATAAAATGGTACAGTGACTCAGTAATGTGTACAGTAACCCCGATACTTATTATAACCAAACTGAAAACTAGAAATGACTTCAATCTTTCAACACAAATGCAATTGCTAAATTGAATCATCTCACTTGGATAAGAGGGTTTTGTCCTCCAATCCCAATTAAAAACCAAAAGGATTTCCATCCTCCAAATTTCCACACATCAAAGGTTTTCATCCTCAATGGGAAGATGAACACAAGTGCTCAAGCTTTGGAAAAGAATTTAATTGCAATGAAAAAAATAGATAATGCCTTTGATCAATTTTCCCTCCAATAAATTTCTTTTAGGCCACTCAATTTAAATATCATTTTCCCTCCTAAAAACTCCCTCCAAAGTGTTTAGAATACATTTTTTAAATTAAATATTAGATGAGGCCTTATGATGTAATAAAATTTAAAATGTGCTTATAAATATAATTATTGTCTCAACTTAAAATATTATTATTTACATTTCCCTAACTTATCCCTTAACCTACAGGAAATGAGGAAATAGGTCCCCAATTAATTTAATTAGAAAAGGGGACATGACAAAAATTGTTTTAACCATTAGCAGAAGCAATTGTCAAAATCAAGAGAGACAAATAGAGCTATAAAAATTTAAACCAACGCAGGGATTAAGATACAACAGAGTTAGACCCAAAAAAATCTCAAATTTAAGGACAAATACAATGCACGTTAGGATCCTACAAAAGTCCTCATTACTATTTTCTTTACCTATGTGAAATAAGACAAAATCTTAAATGTTAACCAAAAGCATTTTCTTCAAATGTTGTAAATAAAATGCATTCAAAATTGTATGTGATATCATAATACTAGATTGACTTTTCATATGAAATCCTCGTAAAAGATTTCGAGGAACCAATGTTCTGCAATGAGGGAGGACAATCCACATAGGTCATTCCCATTCTATTCTACTTGATGGAATGTGCTAATCCCGCTTTAGTCAAATGTTCCAATCTTACAAATTTTTCATTACTTTTTAATTCATTGCATGTTTCTAGTAATCATCATTTTTGCATTTTTCCTTGAGAGACATTCAGCAGTCCTTTGAGACATTAGACATAAGGCAAGTTGACAAAGACATGAAATAGAATTTTTCTCATTTCATCCATCAACAGATGCCCTTTGTTGCAAGATGATTTCCTCTAAAATGATGTTCTAGGATATAAGCATGTTTATTTTTTGATAATACATCTATGTCAGCAAGCATTATAGCACTTATGTTGGGATATGTTGTGAAAAGATGAAAGCAGCAGAAAAGAAATACTAGAAATATACCTTCTTGAGTTCAATTTGATTACCATCTGTGCCTTTCTTGCGACATGTCAGCCCCAAAACAACATCAGGATTCAAAGCATCCTCAATCTGCATTAGTAACATGTGCTTAAGTTAACTTCTCATATCACTATAAATCTAGCGTTAGATTATATCAAGACTGCAAGAGTATTATAATTAAATAATTGTTGCTTTAAAGCACCTCTTTTTCAACAAAAGATTTCCATGGCTGGTACAATGAGGAAATAATCACCTGAATAAAATACACAACTTTCTCTTTTAATGTTGGTGAGGCCAAACCTGCAATGGTCCTTTCTTTTAAGGCTTCAAAAATATCTGTTGGAATGTGTGTATCAAATGTTTTCTTCAATGGAGTTGAAAACCTTTTTCACCCTTCTTAAATTTCTCCAGGATGTCTGAGCTGACACATTCATGCCATGCTAACCCACCACTACATTACAATGATTAGTGAGTAAATTAACATCTAAGTTGCCCCATACTTGCATTCACATATTTCTATATAATTAAGATTCTTTAGCAATATGTTGTGTAATTGTATAATATTATACTTCTCATGCATGGTCAGAATTAAAGCATTGAAATCTCATTTATGCAGCACCTACTAAAAAAACCTTTTAACAGTATAGATGACAATCCATTAGCTCCTTATATCTACATTTTTTTGCTTTTCATGAAAAAATGCCAACAATCTAAAAGAATATTGTTAAATTATTTCTATCAAAAAACTACACTATTACCAGGAACAAATATAATCATTAAGCATATTATGGTTCTAGGACATGTATGATCAAACCTCAAAGCATATTAATAATTCAATATTGAAATCTTTATTGCATTTGCTCAAGATTTGAACAAACTTTCACAATTTTTCCTAAAACTTGTCTCCCACTTCATATAACAAACAAGCAAATATAATTTTCCCAAAAAATCTACAAATATGCTTAGTACCTTTCCAATGAATATAAATAGCTAATCTATTTATGTGCTATTGTTTTGTTTTGTAAAATATAACCAGTCAAGTATACTGTAATTGGCCAGTGTTCATCTTGTCTACAATTAGCCTGTTATACCTTTTTTAATATATTTCCTCTATGTGCTCATCTTTCACAGTGGTTTCATACACTGCTGCAAAACTCATGAATAAATCATGACTAATCACCACTTGCAGGTATGGTGATCCAAGTCAACTTGAATCACTGATATTTTTAATGAGCTCAGTTCCCAAGAACATTTAATCAGAGAAAATTATTTCTATTCTGTCTTATATAAACAGTTTTTTAAAATTTTAAGCCTCATATTTACTATCCAGAATTCAATTTTTTGACGACAATTTCAGAATTTGACAAAGAAAAATTATTGGAGACCAGAATCAACTCACATTGGATCAAATCCAATCAATTAGGGTACGATTCCTGAGGCTTTCAATATTTTCCTCTGATTGCTAGTAAAATTCTTAAGGCCAATACCAAGATGATTCATTCAGAATTCACCATTGTGCAGAAAGAATGGCAATTCAAAATTGTAATTAAAGATTTCAATTTTGTATATCAGTTGTAGGTCTAAGTTTAAAGCTAAATGTAATTGTTTACTCTTCTGGGTGAATTGTTGAGGTCGCAGGAGGTCAACAATTCATAAAGGAAAGATAACAAGAGAAATATATTCATGGCCTTCAATTTACTTGCTGGTCACCACAATTAGCCGCAGCAAACACCTTTTTATGCAAGATTAAGGTTACAAGGAGTCACGCAGGTCATAAAGGGGTGCAGAATGAAAGAGGGCAAGTTTAAAGCTGATGTTGCTAATGTTGAACAGGAAATACAGTTCGCAGCAGGTAGAATGTGGGTTATTTGAAGTCGGGTTTGGCGTGAAACAGGGTGACGTACATAGAGGAGGTCGCAGCAGCATTTTAACAAGTTTTAACCTACCACCATCCATTATTTCGAGAGTTACCTGCTCGTCTAAGGCCTGCAACTCTTCCTTGCATCATGCTTTAAATTGTGGGGGATTCTAGAATGGTCCTGAGACCTTCTACATCAGTTGCCAGACTCCAAAGGAGACATAGTAACAAGCCAGGGAGGAGCTGTAGTATTATAATGATCTATAATTGGTATTTGGTAGCACCCAGCTTATGAGAAAATTGTCCTAGTCTAAGTCGCATAGTTCGCCGAATCTCAAGCATGAGATACGGATTTTGACGAACTTGTATTTTTTTATAAAATTCGTTGAAATTCGTTATCATATTCGTACGGACGCATTTTCCATTTAAAATATTCTTAAAATGCATTTTTAAAAACGTTTTATAGGGTTTCGATGAGTGTTTTTCTATGAAAATATTTGCTTGAGCAATGGCTGATGCAGGAGATGAAAATTGCAAAGGATCGGACACAGAAATTCCCGTATTCTCCCGTCTGTATATTAAGCGATATGTTTATGCCAAGGGTTCACAATTACGGCGCCAAATTTGGGCTTCCCACCGTGGTTTCCCATCCCTCGGGAGCATTTGGCATTTATGTTTTAAACTCATTGACGAGGCATACACCGCAGTAGAATGTGGAAGAAGACGAGTGTTTCAAGCTGCGTAAATCCGACCTGCCATTCCATGTGCGCGTCTCCAAACATTAAACATAAATATCACAGTCCGGAAGTATTATATCATTATAAATTAAACATATATTATTTTAAAAAATATCAGAGTGATAAACTATATATTTGAACACCCGACTATTATAAATATATATGTTTAATTTTATTTTTTCGTTTATAATATTAAACTATATAAATTAAACATATATTATTAAAAAAAAATCACAGTATATTTTTACTTTTATTTTACTTTTATATTATTAAACTGACAATTTGATATTATTAAAAAATTAAATATATACATATTAATATATTAATAAACATATAAATGATAATATAATATTATAATGTTTATTAATTATAATATAATATTATAATAAATTATAATAAGGTGAATTTAATCTGAATTTTTTATTTTTCGAATGTTTTCCTTGCCGAATTTCATCGAATTTTAATGTAATTCGAATTCAAACCTTGTGACTTAAGGTCACTCAACATTTTTTCCTATTCTTTTCAAGAGTGAACTTTATTCAAAAGTTATTAAAATAAAAAAGGATCTTAGTAACCCTTTATAAGGTAAAAACCCAATATCTTGCCTTTCAAAGTAGATTTATATTTTAGGCAAGCCTTAAAAATTCTATGTCTAATTGGAAAGGAAAGCAACATCTGCAAAACAAATGAAAGCACCATTTCAAAATTGAAGGTTATTTATGCAAAAGAATGCTAAACACTGGCAAAATTCTAGTAAAGAGAAAAAAATGTGTAACCATGAAATAGTATTTTCCCAAATCGAGCTGCAAATGAAGGCTTTGACGTTTTGACATAACTCTCAACATTGTCAAAAGCTTATCTTAAATCACCCTTTATCTTCTCCCATGTGTACCTGCACAGATGAGTCTCATTAATTATTAAGGATCTCATATCATTTTTCACATCTAATTCTAAAAATAAAGAAAAAAATTAAAGCAAAATAAAGGTTGCTATTGAGATGCCCAAAAAGAAAAGAAAAAGAATGAGAAAAATTTATAGAAAAAAAGAGGCTGTTAGAATCTTGAATTTTGGAATCTAATTTTTAAGAAACCTCTTTTTCAGCACTAAAATTTGCTGTTAAAAAAAGCTATGAACTTGGAAATCCTGAACAGAAAAATTTCAATACACATAAAATGTATGGGTATAAAAGTTTTAAGGTCATTACAATCAAAATTCCAAGAGAGAAAATATTAAATTAAAATAAAACTTGCCACTGAAATAGCCCTATAAGATTTTTATTCAGAACTTAATTTCTACATTACAGCTCTGAAATATAAAACCTCTTTTCAGCACTAATCCTTAAACTTACAACCAAAACAAATACAAGATTTTTTCAAAAAACTGAATGTCAAGGAAAAAACTTATAATGGCCATCGAAGAAACCCTCAAATATTTATATTACACCATCATGGTTGCTAAACTTTTTTTTATTATTATTAAAAACCAAGTGAGACAAACAGAGGCTACAACATTTTGAATTTAATTACTATTCAAGTAGCCCCAAAAGATTTTCTTCACGCTGAAATAGCTACTAAATTTCTAAATAATATGAAATCAAGAAAAAGAACAGAGGAATTCAAAGGGTTGTGGTGTAGTGGTAAAACGTGCATCCATTAAGAAAGCAACCTGACCTCAAATAACCACACCGCAATGAGGCAACCCATATTGTGGACATATAATCGGTGCAGGACGGAGGCTATTCCTTGCAGAACCAGTCTAGTACAGGTGATGTTCCTAGTTACCCTCAAATAATCCAAAATGCCAAAAAGAGATCTAACAATTTCAAGAATTGATTGCCATTAATTTAGCCCTGAAATATTTCTTTCATACAGACATAGCTGCTAGGTTTTCTTAAACAACTTAAAAATGAAGAAAAATAACGAGACTATATCAATCAGAAGTAAATCCTAAATTGTAATTGTTGTTGGTTTGTAGCTATTTTTAAAACTAGTTAAAAAGCAAGGGAAAAAAATTTGAGAATAACAATTTAATAATTAATTACCATTGAAATGGCCCTCCAAGATTTGCTTCCCACTGATATAGTTACTGAATTATAAAACCAATTCGAAAATCAAGAAAAAAACAGAGGCTCCGACAATTTTAAGAATTGACTGCCATCGAAGTAGCCCTCAAAGATTTATTTCACAGAAAACAGCTGCTCAATTTTTAAAACAAAAAGAAAACCAAGAAAAGGGAAGCTACAACAATGTCAGAAATAATTGTCATGAAAATAGCCTTGAAAGACTTGTTTCACACTCATGGATTTCGGAGTGTACAGGGAAAAAAACACGCAGTTGATTCCAGAAGTAATCTTACGAAAACAACTTTAAAAACAAGAAAAAGATTTGAGGCTACAACAATATTAGAAATGACTGGCATGCCAGTATTTTTAAAAATATATTAAAAGTCAAGAAAAAGACTCGGGCTATATCAATTCGGATACTGTTAAACTCAACAAAGAGGCCTCTAAAGTTGGATAATCGTAGTTCTAAACGCAATACTCTGCACACAAGTAAGATGTAAATCTTGTTAATATTAAAATGAGCAAAGAAACAGAATAGAAAACATAAATTAAAAACAAGACACAAGAGACACAAATTTTATAGTAGTTCGGCAATTGTCTACATCCACTTTCAACAGCAGGAAAATCTCTTTATTAATTCTCAATTTAATTACATATTCAATACAGCAGCAGCATTTATAAAATGGTCTCCATTCTAATAAATAGAAAAATCAATCCATGAAAGAAACTTGTCAATAGAGACAAAAGACATCCTTATCCATTTTGTTTGAACAACTTGCCAATTTGAACTTCACCAAACCCAACAAATCTATCAAAGACTAGTTAAAGGTTTGAAGGTTATTACTGTCTACAGGATGGGGCTTTACAGAAATGTTGTATAGCTTCTGCTCCCGCAGATGAGGAAATGATTCGCCTGTGAAGGGTGTGAACTCGAGCTGCAAATGAGCCGGCGGATTGACATTTACGTCAACGGCAAACCACATGCGAATGCTAGAATTGGCATATTTTATGTTAATTTCCGGCTTTACATATTTGGGTTTATAATTCTGCCTTTGAACAGAGAGCGGAGGGGTTTCAGTCTTGGACGACGACTGTGCTCTCCTGTGCGGTGGAATATAAGACAGTTATTTCTTCGGGGTTTCAGTCTTGGACGACGACTTTGCTCTCCTGTGCGGTGGAATATAAGACATAGTTATTTCTTCTGTAGTATTATTGCATGGTAGAGAGAATACTGCAGGCTTCAACTTCGGATAAAGAATATCTTCAACTGCAAAGCTTTGGAAAAAAAAAAATCTTCAACGCAACGCTTCAGAGAACAAGAAACTTTCCGACTGTGTCGCTTTTGAAAAATGCCGGTATGTGAGATCAAAAGAAAATCTTCTAATTTAAAAGATCAAAAGATTAAATGCCACGTCCAGTTTAGAAATGATTGTGTCTTTCTTTTTCTTTGCAAGTTGCTACATTGAATTTCCAGGAACTTAGGGCACGTCCCCATGCTGCTGCTTGGCTTATTTTGGCTAGCAGCCACTGCTTAATATTTGTAGGAGTATTTTGTGGAGCTGGTGGCCCCATGTATTTTACTTTTTTGCTTATTTTACTTTAATTTGTAGTAGTGTTTATTTCCAACCCCCCAAATTTTGCAAAGTCTATTGAAAAATTTTAAGCAATGCTGCTTCAGGAAAATAGGATTAGATTCCAAATTATCCAAATTTCATTAATAAAAAAATTACATGGGGACACTTAACTGTTTAATTTTAAGCAGAAATGCTTAATTTTAAGTAGATATTTGAGTTAAGCAATAGCATGGGGACAGGGGGTTAGCGAACAATTTTTAAGCATTAATTTTACTCGTAAAATTAAAAATAGACAAACATTTTATCATCTCTAGAGGAATTATCTCAAATCAAAATAGACAAACATTTTATCATCTCTAGAGGAATTATCTCAAATCAAAATATTCAAATTCAAATTCTTTCTTAATTCTTTTTTAGTAGTATGAGTTTAATTAGTATATATTTTGTGTCACATGTTGCTATGTCTTAATATATAAAATTGTTCAATGTGTCATTAGTACACATCTAAACACATGGGGGATTGAAATGAATGTTGAAGCACATTTCAATTTCTAAAGGAATAAAAGAATCTCAATCTATATCATCTACATATATAGACCCTTTGCACATTTGTGTATGTTTTCTTCAAATATTCACTTGAAGTCATTGTAATCAGGGTTAAAATATTAAGGTTAGGCAATAAAGCACATAAATAACATGTTAATAAACAATGAAGCACAAATGAGCATAAAATCACCAAACATAAAACAATATTAATGCTTAATAATAGACAAACATTTTATCATCTGTAGAGGAATTTACGAGTAATGCTTAATAATAGACAAACATTTTATCATCTCTAGAGGAATTATCTCAAATCAAAATATTCAAATTCAAATTCTTTCTCTCTTTTTTTTAGTAGTATGAGTTTAATTAGTATATATTTTGTGTCACATGTTGCTATGTCTTAATATATAAATTTGTTCAATGTGTCATTAGTACACATCTAAACACATGGGGGATTGAAATGAATGTTGAAGCACATTTCAATTTCTAAAGGAATAAAAGAATCTTAATCTATATCATCTACATATATAGACCCTTTGCACATTTGTGTATGCTTTCTTCAAATATTCACTTGAAGTCATTGTAATCAGGGTTAAAATATTAAGATTAGGCAATAAAGCACATAAATAACATGCTAATAAACAATGAAGCACATATGAGCATAAAATCACCAAACATAAAACAATATTACCAAATCTTCATGCCACCATTGATTCATCTCCATTGCACTTCTCCATTTACTTGAATATAATAATTGCCCTTAGATTTTTGAGTATGCAAATAGGCCTATGACAATGACTAAGCAAAATATTGAAGATTCTATATGACTACGGATACACTTGACTTGATGTTGATAGACTTGATAGTAAGATAGCATAAGCTCATGTAGATTTTGGATGATAGAAATGACAATGACAAAGTCTTTTATAGGAAAGCCAATTTTGAATGAGGGTTAAGATTGAATGTCAATAATCAATGGCCAAGAATGAAAGATGAAGTATGGAATAGGGTTAGGACTAAATTAGGGCAAATGATAAGAATTGACAGTCAAGATTAAATTATAAATAATTTAATTAAGGGTGGAGGTTAATTGAGACATGAATAGATAAGGACTTAATGTGGAAGATGAGATTGGAACGAATAAAAAGGAATTAAATAATACAAATTATTTAATGTAGGTGGCCAATGAATAATTAAATAATTAAAATAATTATTTAATTATAGAAGAATGTGACAAAGGGAATCTTTTGAATTAAATAAATAAGAATTTATTTAATTTTAGAAAGAAGAGGTACTTAATTAGTGATGTAATTGAATAAATTAAATTTATTTAATTAATCAAGGAGGAATAAAAATAAAAATGAATTAATTAAATAACTAAAATTATTTAATTAATAGAAGGCTTATGGCATTAGAAAATAATTAAAATATATGAAGAATGAAATAGAAAATGATGGAGAAATTAAAAGTCGCGGGCCTAAGACAATTTTTAGTGTCTACATTTTGCCCCTTCTTTGATACAATGTAGTTTATCACATTGTGTCAAAGAAATTTAGTCAAAAATATGCCCCTGTGTGAATAGGATGATGATGGATGACGAGGAGGTAATGATATGCCCCCTCAAGAGGACATGCAGGTTCAAAGAACATGAGTGTGCTCTCGAAATGGATGAGAAGACTAAAGAATGAAGGATAAAAGAAATGTTAGCATGAAGGATATGGAAGTTTGTATAGAAGAATAACTTCAATATTTTGTCAAATACATAATAGGCCTTGCATTTAATCATCATTGAGTGGTAAAATGAACCAAATAGACAAAAAATACCAAGGTATGAGATAGACTGGGGTGTGCAAGGTCCTCCACTTGCAAAATAGACAGTTGCAAACAAGGAATGCCTTGACTCATACTAAGGAATAAGTTGCCCCAATCTTTTCGCCAAGACAATCCACAAACATCAATTAAAGAAAAGAGTCATGAGACATCATTGCTCCTCTAAATCCTTCATGGGACATCCTTGAGGAAGCTAGTAACCTAACTCAAAAAAAAAAAAAAAAGATAAGACAAAACAAACCACAAGGTCAACAACCATTCAATCTGTTTACCAAAATATGATTGTTTGATGTTTAGTTGACTAGGTGTTTGGTTGACTGAGTCTAGTTGTAGGAAAGGAAACATGTTGTATAAGACATCAAATCTAGTTTTGATCATGTGACCACCTGTATAAGGAAAATGACAAAAATTTGATTAATGGCAATGTTTGGTTTCAGGAAGGACACATCTTGTATAAGACATAAATTGATTGGTTTGATGTTGTAGGTTGGTTTAACATTGTTGATTGTTTTTACAATTTGTTTGATTGGACTAAGTGACTTTGTTGACTTGATATCTTGTTGATGCATGACTTGTCTAATGTTTGACGACTGTTTGTGTCCATGTCTGATTTATTATGACCGATGTGACAAACCCTAAATGACCGATCTAGGTAGCCTTGGGGGCTCATCGACAAATGGCCTTGCCTATGCAACAATGCACAAAGACCTTGTAATTCAACATGACATGACTTTCTTTTATTTACAAAGGACTAAGTCATGATTTTATTTGACCAAACCTATTAAGATTGACCTAATGCCTCGAGGGCACATCAAGACAGATGACCTTGGCTACGTTTAGCCACATAGGCAACATAGTTTGAATGGACTTGGACTAACATGACTGATTCTAACTCTATTTTTGGGATTTTTGAAAGCTATTCAGATGTTTTTGTGTTTTTGTCATGTTTTGATTTTTTTGGATTTTTTGCGGTTTTATGATTTTTTTATCTTTTTGGGAATATTTGATTTTTGTTTTTTTGATAGTTTTATGATTTTGTTTTGTTTTTTTGATAGTTTTATATTGTTTTGGCTCTTTGATATAGTGACCATTTATAGATCAAATGAAATAGCTAGAGTACGTGCCCCTAATCGAGTATAAGACCAATTTATTAGGGGTGGAATGGAATGAGATGAATGTTATGGAAGGAAAAAAGTACATATGTTGTCAATCATTCCAAGCTATAGAAAAGACAACCTATTATTATGGGTGGTATGGGATAGGAAAATGACATAAAAAATTCGGATTGGAATGATGGTAGACGGTGGAGGAAAATCAACTACACATGGCACATGTTTGGCAAGTTTTCACCTTGATACTTATCCAAAGTGCATCGAAATGGTTTTCACTATTGGACGAATTATTTCTCTTTACTATTTTATTTCATTTTTTAATTTTTTTGGTGTTACCAAGACACCTATTTCCTAGGTTTTCATCAACATAACAATTTTTTTGATTTTTCAATTTTTTTGTATATTTTTCTGATTAAGATAGGACTTTTGGAAGCTACGTGTAGAAACTCTTCAAATGTAGACTGTTGATTAGTTCTAACAAGGGTTCCCCTTTAGGAGTTGAAAGTTGATATGATCCTGATCCAAAGACTTATGTGACAATATAGTGACCCAACCAATTCAGCTTGAACTTTCTTGGCTTCTCTTGTTTTGCTTGATTCTTAGGATTTTCCATTAAGACTAGGTCACCAATGTCAAAATTTTGATTCAATACTTTCTTATTGTAACTTCGATGAAGAAAATTCTGATATGTTTGAAGATGATCCAATGCTCTTTGCCTCTATTCATCTAAAAGTCCCAACTCATGTAGTCATGAGACTCGATATTCTTCATCGTCAATATGCCCTTTCATGGATACCCGTAGGGAAGTAATTTTGACCTTAATAGGAAAGATAACTTCGAAATCGAAGACTAGGGAATATGGAGTGGTGCCAATGGGAGTGTGAATGCTAGTGCAAGTAGGCCCATAAGGCAGGGTTAAGTTGGAGGTACTAGTCATGACCAATGTCATTGACAGTCTTTTTAAGGATTCTAAGGATTTTTTTGTTAGATGCTGCAACTTGGTCATATATCCTTGTGGGTAATATGGAGTGGAGAAATGGTGTTGGATGTGGAATTTCTCGCAAAGTTGGAAAACTTCTTGGTTTTTGAATGGAAAACCATTATTAGTAGTGATGGACTGAGGAACACCATATTGGAAAATGATATAATTAAGGATAAACTTGGAAATCTATTTTTCAGTAATGTATGTCATTGGGATGGCTTCAATCCATTTAGTGAAGTACTCAGTCATGGTGATGATGAATTTATGGTCATTAGAAGATGTGGGATGAATCTTACCTACGAGGTTGAGTCCCCATTGGGAAAAAGGTCGTGGCGATGTTATTGGATGAAGTTCTTATGATGGTGTGTGTATCAAGTCTCCATGGATATTCCATTGTCAATATTTCTTGAAAAAATGATAAGATTCTTGTTCCATTGTAGGCTAGTAGTAACCAAATCTCATGATCTTTCGAGCTTAGGCTGGACTACTAGAGTGGGCTCCACATATACCCTCATGCACCTCATGCAAGGTTGTTTGTGCTTCTTCAATATTGAGACATTGCAACAAGGTATTGTCTAGGGCACATCTATAAAGGGTTTCATCGATGATGGCATATTTGGAAGCTTTACAAATAAATGTCTTGCACTGATTTGTGGAAAGGTCACGAGAAGGATGTGGTCATGGAGGTAGTCGTATATGTCTAGGTACCATAGGGAATTGGGACCCATGAGTTCACAAACCATCTCATATTCTGGGATGTCAAAGGAAGGGACCAAGAGTTGTTCTACCAAAAACTCAAATTGAGGCACATTGTTTGGTATGTCCAAGAGAGAGCCAATTGTAGCCATTGTATCTGTTGCTTTATTTTGAACATGGGGTACTTGATGAAAAATTATTATGTCAAAATACTGTCTAAATTTGTTTACCATTCACTTATAGGGTGTGAGCTTTTCATCCTTGGTGTCGTAGTCATCATTGACTTATATGATTACCAATTGAGAATCACCATACACTTTCAAATGCTTGATCTTCCCTTTGATTGCCATTTGAAAACCTATAAGAAGGGCTTCATATTCTACTATGTTGTTTGTACATGGAAAGGCAATTCTAAATGACTTGGGAATAGAATCACCTTGAGAGATGACAAATAGTATGCCTACTCCTAAACCATGATTAGTGTGTGATCCATCAAAGTATAGTTTCCATGTCATTTTTGTGTTTAAAGTGAAGATCTAGATTCATCTAGAAAATCATAAATGAGTGGATGATTTTCCTTGGTTGGTGTGTCTGCAAGTTGATCGGCAATAACTTGTCCTTTATGGCTTTTCTTTCAACATACTGAATATCATATTCACTGAGTATCATGACCCGATTAGCCAACCGTTCTATCAATGTTGCTTTTCTGAGAAGATACTTCAAGGGATCTATCTTTGCAACCAACTTTGTTTGGTGGTTTAGCATATAGTGTCTTAGTCATTGAGTATCAAAGACTATCGCAAGACAAGAACATTCTATTAGACTGTAGTTTAGTTCATACCCAACCAAGGTGACTGATGTAGTATATGGATTGCTCATGACCTTCATCATCATTTTGTGCAAGTAATGCCCCCAACGTGGATGTTGCTGAAATGTATAGGATGAGAGGTCTCCCATCAATGGGGCACATTAATACTAGTGGTGTCAGTAGATAATCCTTCCAAACTGTAGAGCAAACGTGCATTTCTAAAAGAAATGACAACCATATTTAAAAAACCCTTTTCCCAAAAGATATCCTTGAATTGACATCTAGACCACCACACTCATATTGAATACATACCCGACATGGTATAATAAATATACCAACTATCTAAAGGCAATCACATCTCAATAAAACTTCATGTATGTTACTTGATATAAGATATGATTGATTAGTCAGTCTACACACTGATAACTAGCATGCTTTCAAAACATAGCACTTTAAGTAAAGGGAATATAATGATAATTCTAGTACTTCTACAATCTCTTTCATCTTTGACAACCCTGACACCCTTTGATAACAATTGTCAACAACTTTTGACAATCCTTTGACATCAATGACAACATATGTTCAACATAATGTGTCATTTCTCCTTGTATGCAAGCCTCATGGCTTTTTGTACATGTGAAAACCTACAACTTCCAACTTTTGCATTTAATTACATATCCACTAGCAATCATATGTGTGCAAATAGATTCAATTAAAAGATTTACATTAACAATGAAGCTTAGCCAACTAGGAATCTAGCAATCTCATCACATCATCTGTTGTATTCATTTAATTCAAATCATTTGACATCGTACTTACTCATTGCTTGCTACTAATGAGATCTCCCCATGGATTATCTCTTGGATATGACAACCATTCCTTTTCTCTATAAATATGATGGAATTTCCTTCATTCTTCACCTTTCAATTTCATTCTCAAAATGTTGAGCACTATGAGTGTCATAACTTCAAAAGGTGATTTCCTTGTTATCAAAGTTGTGGAATGCAATTCTATGAGGCAACTAGTAAGATACCAACTAAGGGAGGTATTCCTTATAAGGAATTATTTTGAAAGAGTAATAAAGAGAATCATAGGGGAAAACTTCCTCGCACAAGTCCATATCCATAACTTTTCACTCCTGGAGCATTTTATATACAACATCATCTGAGCCTATCGAAAATTCACATGTGGCACCAAAGTTGTTGAGAGATTATTGAGGCCAACATACATAGCCAGTGTGGAAGTCGCCTTCGAATGTTTGAGTGAGTACTCATGACAAGGCCTAATAGGCGACGCTATTTGCATTACCACTACTCTTTGAAATGAGAAAATCAAACAAGTTGTTACTCTCTTGCGTGCTAGACTAGAGAGGAATGTAATGAAAGATTTTTCCTATTTTGTCAATTTTAAAAGGAACTTGTTATCCCCCGCATAGATAGAGATAATTCAAGAGGTTGTGGAAGGAAACCACATCTTGATATTCACTCTTTGTGCATGAAATCTTGTACTCACATCCCCTCTTTTATACATAGTATATCCATATATTGATTTTTCTTTCTATTCTTCATGTTTTCTACAATGTATTATTTTCCATTTTCTATATCATCTTAAGTAGGATCTTCAAATACAAGATCAAAGTTTTAAGAATAATGTATGTAACCCATGTTGAGTCTCGACAAGGTTTTGAGAATCTCGTTGAAATCTGAAACAGATCTAGCAACTGTCATATTTTCCAGTTGAACATTTTCCTTTAGGGAACAATCTTAAGAAGTTATGAAAAGCTAGGTGATCTTTGAAAAGGGGGCCTTGAAACCAACAAAAATGCTTCCACTTAAAAGAAATCCTTTTTCATCAAAATTATGATAGGTTTTGAAACCTTGTTGAGGACCGACAAAGGTTTTGAAACCTTTGAAAAGCACTAAAACCATGATATTTTTGCTAAACCCTTAGCTCTTTCTTCCTTCATTAGATGTTCACCAAAGTTACAAAAACCTTTTCAAACTTTGATGTCATTTTCAAAACTTCATAAAGAAATGATACAATGACCAACTTTAGGCTTAACTTCAAAATGTTGAAAAAATATAGGGTTGTGATAACTAGGGTAGGATCTAATGTAGGTTCAAAAAATTTAGGAGGAGAAAACTTAGGACCAAAGTGAAAATTTATCTGGTGTGAGCACGGTTTTAAGGGGATGACAAAAACTTTGGTAACAACTGGCTCTAACTAGGTACGAGGACTGCAAAGACGAAGCAAGGAACCCATAAACCTAATTGTAGACTAGTGCTTAAAATTTGTTGGGCAACAAATTCAAACACATTAAAGAAGTGGATTTAGGACAATCCAAAAATAGGACAAAGCAACAAAGCACCTGAACTAACAACAGAATAAAATTTTAAAATATGTACAAGGTAGGGAAGCCCTACCTCCAAAGATATTCAAGGTTATTCACACAAAACTAGTGACAAACTATGAGAAGTATGATCCACTAAAGAAAAGGGATGCATTCCCATGTAGCATTTGTAAATTCAAGAATAGCATGTAACTCCAAAGAGGACTTGTGGCGTAAGTAATCTTTGCAAATAGCTGAACATTACCAAACAACTACTTAGCATTTTATATTTCTATAATTTCTTGAGCATAATTTTGCACCTTTTTCAGCCACATCTCCATGCGTTACTTCAAACAATAAATTATCTCAGGTTGTTTCATCATTGATTGGAATAAAGGATAAATGTATTTGATATAAGTCTAGACTAGGATTGATTTGTGAATGAAAGGTATGAACTTCGTTGTTGTCTTTGGCCAATGTGAGCTCATTACCCCCTAAAATCATCTCTACAACTTCTATAAATTTTTTCTCAATAATTATATCTTTCCTCATTAATAAAGACTCTAAGTTATCAATTTCTTCTATTGCTTGTAAGTGAAAGATCCATTACCAATTCTACCCTGAATTTTTTAGTTTTTCCCTCTTGCCATAATGTCAAATAGTTGTCTTGCATGGTCTAATTTGGTTTTTCTGATTGTTTGTTTGAGTTTCATTGTTTTTTTTTCATTGCAAAATCATAGAGGAAGTCATAGAAATGAAGAGAACTATTGTATAAGTGAAAGACAACAATTGTAACTCAATACAACCCCTTTTTTCCAACTATATCAAATATGATTACAAGTTTCAAAGGTTTGATATACATTATATCAGACTGTAACAACAATCTAAAACCCTTACATAATGCAATATTTGATTACCCAAAATGATAAACACATACCTAGATGTTTAGCTCCATTTGTAGCTTGATTATTGAAGTCAAATCATGAATCACTTCGCTGTTACAACTTCAAATGGTATGGTTGAGTATGATGACAAAATAAGTGTTGTAGAGGATCACCAATAGGCTAGAAATAATGATAAAAATCAAGAACATCAAGCTTTTACCAAACCCTAGGTGCCTCCCAAAATACCCAACAAGTAGCCATGATCCAACTCCACGAATAAGGTACCAAATCAAACATAAATTGTTTCAGTGGAAGAATATGCAATAAAATCAAATACCCATGTGCCTTAGCTACCATAAGCTATCAAAATTTGTAATTATTTTATGATAATTCCCTGCTACAATCAATTCTAAGTGCATATTAACTTGTAATGAAGTCCAGTGATGCCCAAATGGAAACCCAAAGTAGATTTCTCTATTTTGTGAACTAGGTTTTCGGCCAATCCACTATCCTCCAAGGGATTTCATCTCAAAATACATGTATGTTGCTTAAACCCTCTTCCAAGAGCTCAAACCTGCAATTGCTTTTGTAACAATGAGAATATAATCCTCTAAAAGGAGCCCAACACACTGCTTTATAACCTCTCATGGAATTTTTTATAAAAATCAATAAAACAATCCTCCTTGAGGGTTTTTCCTCATCAAAAGAAAGAGCCACTTTTAAAAGCAACTTGAGTTGCTAGGATGGGGCACTTTTCACTATTCACCTTATTATTTTTAGTTACTATTCACCTTTTACTATTCCATTAAAGCAAACCTTAATATTTTCACTTTAACCCTAGATTCATCAACTGAACTCCAAACTAAAAATCTCATAAGGCTCTCATCTAAACTCCACAACCCTTCGTTGGGTCCCCTAACCATTATTCTAGCCTATGAGAACCCTGATAGTAGGCCAACCTCCACTATAGATTGAGTTATCTAAGGAAGGGACATTATAGTCCTCCCTTCCTGGGATTGCTTGTCCTCAAGCAATCTCCATACAACTTGTTGCTCCACTCTAATTGAAATGCTAATATGCCATAATCCATGAAATAACATAATGGAATCCATGTGAAATGATGCACCCAACCAATCAATGCAAGGATCCCAAACCAATCTATCCAACCTGTTATAACTAAAATCTCTCACGAAGTCACCAAGAAGCATCCATCCATTATGGTAGGCCAAAAAGAAGATGTGAAGTTGAACTCTCATATGCATATAAACCAATCCATAAGACCACCAAACATTGTTGTGATAACTCAAACCAGCATTAAGATCAATGTCAATGTCATCATACCCATGTATAACTAGGAAATTCACCTCATAAGTAATTTCCATCAAGAAGACATGTCTCCACACACTCCCATGCAACTCAATAGTTGTTATAGACCATGCTAAATCTGAAAGTGCCATGGAGTTCCAAGTAGGACAACTACTAACCCATGATGAATCAATGAAGATGAAGTCACCAATCAACTAATAGAAAGATGACATATCATAATAAATCAGTGACATAACCAAAGATGAGTTATGGATGCCTTCAACACCCATCAAAGATAACTCTTGAGCTATTGGTCCACTATGGGTACCCATCATTTTGTGTGAGAGAAGCAAGTTTGAAAGTGCGAATGTGTGTGAAAAGAAGAAAAAATGTGTGTGCGATTATTAGAAGGGTGATTGAGCGATCTATGCATAGTTTCAAAAGGGCAGAAAAATAGAGAAGAGTAGAGCAGAAATACAGAATCAGTCAGAAGGGCTAAATATCATCTACTGAGCTTCATTGGAATTGAATCCAAGCATTTGGATATGTTATCCTCTTAGTTCAACCTTTTGTTGTAACTCAAAAAATTTGTAAGGTAGTAAGCCTTCATATAAGCAGTGTGCTTCTTGAGCAGTGAGCTCTAAGCAATGTGCCTGATTGCATGTGCATTCCTTTTTATTTATACTTCTAACATAGTATAATTGTGGATTAATCTCCATCGTGGTTTTTCCCCTAACAGGGTTTCCACATAAAAATATTGGTGTTATGGTGCTTTGATTATCTTGTTCATGTGCTTGCATCTTTATTACTGTTTATGTGTTGTAAATGGTTTAAGATTTGGATTTAAAGTTTAAATTTTTTGAGCAATGATTCACCCCCCTCTCAGTGTTCCCTAAGTCCAACAATTGGTATTAGAGCAGAGTTCCTCTACAGAATTTTAACAGCTTGAGGTGGATCTTGGATTGCAATGGACTCTAGTGGTCTTAAACAATAACTTATGGTGGCACTTGATGATCTTGATCAATCTAAAGCAAAAATCATGGAATTAAAAGAAAATCTTGTGGATGTTGAGAAATTCATTCAATCATTGAAGGATAAAATCAATGAGTCAAGAGAAAAGAGGAAGGAACTTTGTGATTAGCTAAAGCAGAAAGAGAATAAAAGCTTGGAAGATGTTCACCTGAATCATACCCTATAAGAGATAACTGAAGAATGTGAAAAAATTGCTAGGAATAATGCTACTCTAAAGATTGAGATGGAATATGTGGCAATGAAGCTAACTAAGGAGATTGAAGAAAGGAAGAAGAATGAGGAGAATCTGGCATAGTCTTTAAAATAAAATTTTGAAGAATGCAACAAAGTAAATGATGGACTTATTCAAATGGAGATTGAACTACAACAATCCAAAAATAATGAACCAGAGCTTGAAAGATAGATATTTATTCTCATAGATGAACTCACTACTACAAATGAATATAAGGAGAAGTTCAAGATCAATTCTTCTAAGCTTGATGAGCTGACTTAAGGACATAAGGATGAAAATGATAAGCAAGGTCTTGGATATGAGAACGAAGAAAGCTTTGGATCTGAACATAAGGATTCCAAACAAAGAAATCAAATGAACAAAGGCAGCAGGTATCCGGTAATACAACCCAATGCTTAGAAGTTTAATGGTTATTGCTTTGCTTGCAATAAATTTGGTCATATGGCTTCTCAATGTAGAAGTAAAATAAATTGAAGCAATCTATCATTTCTCGGTTAGTGTTTTAGTTGCAAAAAGTCTGGTCATAAGTCAATTGAATGTAGAAGTATATTTATTAGTGTAAGGAATGTTAAATGCTACACCTGTGGAAGAATTGGGCATATTGCTAATCAGTGCAAATCAAAGGGAAATCAATGGAATGAATGGTCTAGACAAATAAATCCGGTGTGTTACAATTGCAACAAATTTGGTCACATTGCAAGATTCTATAGGAACAGAAACATGGATAGAAGAGGTCTAGTCTATAGAGGAAGAATTTCATAGAAAGATGACAAAGGAAAAATAAAAGTGAGTGTGGGAGAGATAAGAGATTAGATGAAGAAAATGTGGGTAAAGAAGAGTGAATCTGATGAAGGAAATAAACCTGTATCAGAAGCAACCTCCGATAATTCCTCCAGAAATTGATCTCAGGCCATTGGCCTATGGGGAGTTTTTCAAGAAAAATACTTTGTCCCCCTATCGGTAGCTAGCAACAAAATGCAAGAAACTTTTAGTAGCTATGATAAAATTTTGCAAATTCACCAGTGATCACTTATGCAGAAACAAGAGAAGTAGAAGGTCCGCAAACAAATTTTTCTTTTGTTGTCTAAGAAAATAGAATACCCAAAACTCCTAGGGAAAAATATTTAATGAGAGAGGTTAGGTAAACGAAGTTATAAAAGGGTATTTGGAACCCTCATTTGTCTCCTTGCATTGAAGAAGAACAAAAGGAGAGCCTCTATAGAGAAAATTCAAAGGAGTAAAGCAAATTTGATGGCAAATTCATTAGGTATTTCAGTTGCTTGTAGAATTTTGAATTTTGTGCTCAGTAGAAAAACTTGTTTTGTATGGAAAGAAAATTGAAGAAAATCAAAGGAATCGTGAATTTGGATGAGTATAGCAGTAGAAAGATTAGGGTTGTGAGAAATTTTTTGCTAGTTGGTGAATTGAAGTGGCTTGAAGGTGCGAAACATAAAAGTTTGGACATTTGGAATGAGTTTCCTTATTTTGTCAATGTGAAAGTGGTTAGGTTTATCTTGAACAGATTGAATAAGGACATTCTAACCTTGGATAAACCCTATCTTATTTTGAAGGATGTGATTAGAAATTTAACTATTTTATGTAATGTTGGGGACATTCCAAAAAAGAAGTCGATTCGGAACAAGGAAGTCAAAACCCTAACTAGAGTGACAAGAGATCAGAGGGCTCTAGTTATTTCAACAATCAAAGATCCAATAACAAGGTACATTGCACATGAGATTTCATACAAAATTTTCTTCAGAAACAGGGAAGGCACAACTTTGGTAGGCACAATATATATTGCTCACAAAATGATAATGGAAGATGAATACTTTGATATGTGTGGATTGTTGAAGGACCAGTTGATGGAAAATGTGCAATTGAGGAAAGAAGTAGATTACCCCTTAAGGTTTGGTACTTTGATCATATGTATCATAATGTATTCTCTGAATTGCTTTCCTCAGAATGATAATGTAGTATGGAAGGAAAGTGAACTATTTTGTAAGAAAATTTTTGAGCATTCTAATGCTTTGGGAAATTAAGTGCAAGTATATGCAAATTTCTTTAAGGAATTGCTAGGGAAGTTTGGAGAAGTTAACATTCCCCTTCTGGTAAAGATGCTTGAAGTTGGATCTTCTTCCAGTGAAGTGTTGGGGAAGAAGAAGAGATCACAAGAAATTGCTGTGTACACCCCTCCAACACATAAGTCCCAAAAAACTAAAGAAAAAGGAAAAGAACAGTTAATTGTAGATATACCAGATGAAGAATTTGATGAGTACACTCCTAGGGGTGAACTAGAATCAATTGAACCAGATGTAATAATGGTAGAAGGAAGTGAAGAAGATGATGCCTTATTTAAAGCTAAGATATTGCAGCTTGTTCAAGAAAAAGATGGGATGAAGAAAATTGTTGACTATAGTTGGAGAGACCCTCATATGAGTAGGACCTGATTGAGAACACATTGAGCTCTTACTTTGTGCATAATAACATTGGTTTGGAAAGTTTGAAAAATGTGCTTCTAGAAGAAATGATTGAATGTATCAGGGAAGCTATGGTATCTGAGTCCCTGGACAGGAAAAAGGAAGAAGTAATTCTACATCTAAAGGATTAGTTTAGGTTGTCCCTTACCAAAATAAAAAATAAAATGAATGAGTTGAAGCAATGCATTAATTTAGCTAATAACATCTACAACTATTGTCTTTGGTGGCCTCATGTTGTTGGGAGGTATAAGGATAAGTTGGAGTAGATTGAAGCTGAGTTGTTCAAAATTGGTCAAGATTATAGTATGTTTCAGGACCAGGATGGATCAGTCAAGAAAAAGATTCAGGAATTGTAGTCTGAGCATGCAAAAGTTCACTTTGTCAAAAACACTCTTATGGAAACTTTCTGGAAAGTAAAGGATTTAATTGAATGCAGGTTCAAGCAACTGATTGAGGTTTTGAGGAAAGGAGAAAAACTAGAAGAACCAATTACAATCTCGGAATTCCTCATTCAAATTAGTAACAAGACATATGAGAATAATAGCATGATCTTAATCATTGGGACTTTTGTTGAAGCATGGAAGAAATTTCTTCTGGGTATGAAAGATAAGTACAAGTTAATTTTATAACTTAAGTAGCAGTTGTACTGCAAATTTTGAATTTTTGAAAGGGGGAGAGAGCTTAGTGAAGAATATCTTTTTTCATTGATGTCAAAGGGGGAGGAGAGTAGTGAAAAATGCTTTATCATTCTAAGGGGGAGTTTGAGTTTTAAAATTTTAAATTCTGACACTTAGTCATTTTTTCACTAAGTGTTGCCATCAATGCCAAAGGGGAAGATTGTTGGCATATGGCTTGTTCCATGGCATGTGGCTTCTAGTGTTATCATTTATGGCAACCTAATTCATCCTTCTAGTCTACAGACCAAGATTTATCCATATCGGCAAGATAAGTAAATATCAAAGTTTTATCGACAAAAAGTATGAAGAATGGGGTATCCGGTTAGCGTATCAATTTGTACGCCTCACCAAATCCTCATTTTGAGTTGTGGATCTCTAAGAGAGTTTTTTAAGCATCTATACTATCTTGTTGTTAATTTTTGTGATGTTAGGAGATACGGTTGGATGCTTTGGCAAGATGTTTTTCTATTTATTTGCTCATTGTGTCTGACTTAGTGAATGTTGCATGTCACGGATGTATATGGGGTAATTGTTTAATTGTTTCTTATGTTAGTTATTTTTTTTGGGTCCTATTTATTTCTTAGCCTACTTTGATGCATGCACATTAAATTTAATTTGTGATTTGAGCCTACCATTGAAGGATATTCCATGTTTTGTTAAAGCTGACTTGAAGTGATGAAATCTTTGTCAGTAGATATATATATATATGAGATCAATAATTCATTTTGTGTGAGATAAGAAAGTGTGAAAGTGTGTGAATGTGTGTGAAAAGAAGAACAAATCTATGTGTGAGTATTAGAAGGGTGATTGAGCGATCTATGCATAGTTTTAGAAGGGCAGAAAAATAAAGAAGAGTAGAGCAAAGTAGAACATAAACATAGAATCAGTCAGAAAGGATAAAGATCATCTACTAAGCTTCATTGGAATTGAATCCAGTTATTTGGAGATGTTATCCTCTCAATTCAACCTTTTTTTGTAACTCAAATTTTGTAAGGAAGTGAGCCTTCCTTTAAGCAGTGAGCTCTAGGCGGTGTGCTTGAATGTATGTGCATTCCTTTTTATTCATACTTTTAAAGAGTATAATTGTGGATTAATCTCCACCATGGTTTTTCCCTTAATAGGGTTTCCATGTAAAAATATTGGTGTTATGGTGTTTTGATTATCTTGTTCATGTGCTTGTATCTTTATTATTGTTTATGTGTTGTAAATGGTTTAAGATTTGGATTTAAATTTTAAATTTGTTGAACACTTATTCAACCCCCCCTCTCAGTGTTCCCTGAGTCCACAAGTTATCTCATGATAGAGTGAAGGAATATGATAGTTGTTATAAAAATCAAAATACCTGTCATATTCTTGTGCCATGTCTTCAAGCTTCACAAGTGCATCTCCATTGAAAATTTCATGCCCAACACTTACACTTTGTGTACCAACACTTGTAGACTCATTTTCACAAGTTCTTCCATGTGTAAAATTAGCAATCTCATAAGAATAAGGAAGAATATTGTTGTCCCAAATCAGACCTTTGGAATCCTCTTTTATGCTTACATTGTAGTAATCAAACACCATCAAGTCTTGATTTATCTCATCTTCTTCCCAAGTGACTAGGGGTAGAAGTGGCTCAAAGAAGTCTTCATCACTAAATGTCACTAGGCTGCAAAGTACCTCATTGTAGGATTCTTCAATCCTTTCCTCAACTTGTTTAACTCCTACATCATTTTCCTTGTCATCTTCTACACTAGGAGTAGCTGTTATAAAGGAATGATTTTCTAAATTATGAAAGGAGTGATTATTCCCACTCAAAAGTAGACAAGATCAACAATCTCTCTATCTTGATCTTTCACCATTTGGACAACCATGTCTCTCTCTCTAACCATTTGTAAATATTATCCTTTTATCAACTCCAAATCCTCTTTGAAAGAGTGCAAACGTGTATGAGGAATACCATTCCCAATGCATGCATCTTGTGTACCAATCAAAGGGGAATCAATATCACTCATTCCCCAATGACTAGCAGCTGCAATATCATGAGAAAGTGACGATATACCACTGTTGTTTAAAATCAGAAAACTAGGATTGAATCTTTCCCTTTTATCCATGCTTCTCAAGTCATCCATGTTAGAGAAAATGAACTTACTCTTAGTTATCCTCTCATTTGTCTCATTCTTTAGTGTCTTAAGCACAATATGTTTACCCATGTGAGTAAACTCTAACACCATCTTGTTGAAGTCTTGGACAAACCTTCCAAGAGATTTTAACCATTGAATACCTAACACCACTTCATTATTCTTAATAACTTCAAACTAAGGATTAAAGAAATCCTGCTTCTCATCATGTATGGACTGGTGTATGTTATGAGTTTATTTGGATTGATTTATTGTTGTTTTTCTAAAGTAAACAAATTCAATCCTCTTGGAAGAAACAACATCAAAATAGCCATGCCTAACCAATGCATCATGTACACTATATTTGGGAATCTCATTGTCACCAATTACTCCATGAATAGGGTTATAAATTCATGTAGATGAAAAAGTATAATGTTGTTGTACCAAACTAGAGATTCAAGACTGATTGTACCTTTTCTTTTATTACTCTAGAACTCTTTAATGCAAGTGCACACTTGCATACGCTTGGAATCCAATCTTGTAGCATGTCAAGTTTTGAAGCTATGACATCCTTATACTCAATCAAAGTATCAACATCGTAAGGGTGAGGCATCAACATACCAATTGATTCATGTTCTTCTTCCACTACTGTTTGCAAGTAGAAGTTCCTACCATCACCTCATGCTTATCTATCCTTTCATGAATGTCTACCATGCTACACTGCTTTCCACAACATCTAGCTTGGATTCATGCTCATGTGATGCAAAAATATTGTGGTCCCAGTTTCTAATCTATACCATTACCTCTATAGCTGATATTTTGTCCTTTACTTGCAAACTCCAAGGTGTGGTATGCAAGATAAACCAACAATTATCAAAATGCAAGATCTTTCTAGTAAGAAACCTCCTTGTCCCCCTAATCAACTATCTAAAACAAAATGCATCATATGCTCCTACTAATTGTCCTTCCAATGTAGATGATGCATGACTAACCATAATGTAGCCAATAATGTTCCATTCCACATGAATGGATATAACACTTGTGGCTAATCCATCAAGTGTGTAACCAATATCGTCATTTCTTTGAGCTTTCAAGGGGCTCTCCAAAGGAGGAAGGTTATAAAATTCATGATGCAAACTGGACCAAACTAAATTTCCTAAATCATTCCTCCTTCCTTCCTCACACAACTCAACATGCTCTTCTTGTGGGCTTAACTCAAGAAGCTCTTCCCTTGTATACTCAACATCCACACATTCATCTTTTCAAAGAAATAAGGATATAATGTGTGCTTCTCTTTGTCTTCTTGCATTATCTATTAGATTGCATCTTTCTTCGACCTCTTGTAAGTGTTGTCTTGCTTGGGCAGCAAGCATCTTGGCCTTTTTGGCTCTTATTGACCACCCAGCACACAACCCTTGTGTCCTTTTAACATTTTTCACAGTATGGTGAAAAAATTAGGACCTTTATAGCTTGAATCCACAATATATATCTCATGTGCAACAATATCAACTTGAGTACCATCATAGGAAGACTCAACAACATCATTAACTTCATGTGAAATGGATGCTACCTCATGATTATAATTGTTGTTGTAAAAATCAGAATAGGTGTCATACCTTGGTGTCATGTTTTCAACATCTCCAATGGGTTGATCCATGATTGTAACCTCTTCCACTTTGTGATCAACATGTTGACTCAATGGTGTGATATGAATCTCCACTTGATCCAAAGTTATGTCTTCTTTAGGACTCTCATCTGGTGACTAATTTTTGCATCCATTATGATCACTTATAGGCTGCAAACTACAAACAAGTGATTCTTCTACCGTTCCTTATTCTTGCACATTAAGCTCTTCACTTTTCCCAATGGTTTCACTCCTATATTTTGATATTTATTTCCTTTACCACTACTGATATGGACTTGAAAACATCAATTCATCTTCATCCTCATTCGATATACCCAAGAATTTTGTGAAAGGGAGCATGTCTTGTATCTTTTGAGGAAGAGAGCAATACTTGTCATAGCTGGCCATAATTTCTTTATTTGTTGGTGAAACATGGGGAATCTTACTTGTTCTAATAGATGGAGATGATCCACTAGAGTGCCAATTTTTTTATATCATTCAATCATTGCAATTGACTATTGATCTTATGTTGTGACTATTCTAACTCTTTCCACACCTGTGTATCCTTAAGAAAATTTTCCATGATGATTCATCACATTTCCCAACTGAGCCTAAACCAAATGGAAGTACACACAACTTTGAATGCACCCAACAATCTGGCAAGATCCAAGCTTTGATACCACTGAAAGATCCCTTACCAATTCTAACTTGAATTTTTTAATTTTTCCCTCTTGCCATAATGTCAAACAGTTGTCTTGCATGGTTTGATTTGGTTTTATTGATTATTTGTTTTAGTTTCATTGTTTGTTTTTTCATTTCAAAATCATAGAGGAAAACATAGAAGTGAAGAGAACTATTGCATAAGTGAAAGACAACAATTGTAACTCAATAGAACCCCTTTTTTTTAACTATATCATATTTGATTACAAGTTTCATAGGATTGATATACATTATATCAGACTGTAACAACAATTTAAAACCCCTATATAATACAATATTTGACCACACAAAATGATAAACACATACCCGGATGTATAGCTCCATTGTAGCTTGATTATTGAAGTCAAATCATGAATCACTTCGCTGTTACAACTTCAAATGGTATGGTTGAGTATGATGATGAAATAAGTGTTGTAGAGGATCACTTATAGGCTTGAAATAATGATGAAAATTAGGAACATCAACATTGTACCAAACCCTAGGTGCCTCCCAAAATACCCAACAAGTAGCCTTGATAAAAACTCCATGAATAAGGTACCAAATAAAAGATAAATTGTTTTCGTGGAAGAATATGCAATAAAATCAAGTACCCATGTACCTTAGTTGCCATAAACTATCAAAATCTACAATTATTCTCTGATAACTCCCTACTGCAATCAATTCTAAGTGCAGATTAACCTATAATTAAGTCCAGTGATGCCCAAATGGAAACCTACTCACTATTTTGTGAATTGGGTTTTCGTCCTATCCACTATCCTCCAAGGGATTTCACCCTCATAAGACATGTATGCTGCTGAAACCCTCTTTCAAGCACTCAAACTTGTAATTTATTTTGTAAAAATGAGAATAGAATCCTCAAAAAGGATCCCAACATTGCTTTATAACCTCTCATGGACTTTTTTATAAAAATCAATAAAATAATCCTCCTTGAGGGTCTTTCCTCATCAAAAGAAAGGGAAATTTTTTTAAAACAACTTGAGTTGTTAGGATGGGGCACTTTTCACTATTCACCTTATGATTTTAAGTTGCTATTCACCTTTTACTATTCCATTAAAGAAAACCTTCATATTTTCACTTTAACCTTGGATTCATCAACTGAACTCCAAACTAAAAAGCTCATAAGGCTCCCAGCTAAACTCCACAGGCCTTTGTTGGGTCCCCTAACCATTCTATTGGCCTACAAGAACCCTAATAGTAGGCCAACCTCCGCTATAGACTAAGTTGTCTAAGGAAGGGACATTATAGTAAGGGGGAAATAATGACTTCATATAAAGATTCATCATCAGAGATTCCCAAACCTTGAATTGGAATATGAGAAAGATTATTTGTAGTATAAAAGATCCTCATATCTTTCTCTGCATCTATTTCTTTTTCACTTCTTGGTTCAATTTATTTCTTAGGCTCTTCATTATATTTCTTATTTTTGGAGTTAACATCACCAAGCATCAAATCATTACAAGACGCAAAAGAAAGTGTATCTAGGTCATCCAATTCATAATCACAGAGTTCAAATAAAGGATTGTCTCTTACTTTGAAAACCTCACTAGGACTACTTGGAAAAAATAACACATTAAAGTTGCTTGACCACCTTTCATGACTGTCCTTTTCAATTTTTTCCAATTTCTCATAAGCCTCTACTACTACTATAATCCTCTTGGTTGATTCATCTACATCTTCAAAGGTGAACACTTCAAACTTCATAGGTGTAAACGAAGCACCAATTGTATCACTCAATGGTTGGTTAACAAAGGACATTAATAAACCTTCCATTGGTATATGAGGAGTGCAATCTTCTTCATCACTTGAGCTATCAGAATCACCTATATCTCCTTCACAAGTAAAGCTATATTCTTCAACTTCATGAGATATATCTTCAAGGTTACTCGTTTTATCATCTAGAAAGTGTTCTTGACCTAGAACTGTAAGATTGGAAAATTTGACTTTGCAAGTTAGAAGACGTATCTCCTTTTCTTTTTTACAATACCCCTTCACATATTCTTTGTTTGAATTCCCTTTAACTTTCTTTTGATTATACCACCCAGACACTAACAAATCATCCTCCTGTTTAGCAACTTCAAAGTCACATACCTTATTTCACTTCATATGATATTGAATGTTAGGATGTAGAACTAAAGATAGGAGGTTTTGTTGACTAGGTTGATCAACATCAGGAATTTGTTTTAAAGACTAGTCAAATCAATCCACAAAATCTTTCATATATTCACATTTCCCTTTTTTATTTTGAAAAAGTGGCATAATAGAGCACCCACATTAACTGTTGGTTTGAACCTTGCCAGGAACCTATATTTATATAGTTTTAGTACATTTTTCTCAATCCATACAATTAGAGTCTTTCTAGCATGACATGCTTTTATGCAAAGAGTTCTAGAATTGTGAACGATGCATCACTTATTAGACTTATATTGCTTATGGTTGTAGTTATGTTGTGGTTGTTATTTTTTATTTGGATGGAATAGAGAGTCGTTCGTAAGTTTTAAATTTTACTTTGAGGGCTTAGAGTATATTTTTTATGCAACTTTGAATATTTTTCTTGCTCTTGAACTTTTCCTTTGCTTCAAATTTACAAGTGAATTTATAGGGTTTTGTACTCAAATAGATTTGTAGGAAATCCATATCAGATTGAATATGGATTTTCAAAATTGGTTGGTACTTCAAAACAAGGATTTTTTTGGAATCTTGGATTCCTAGTTTAGATACCAAAATATGAAATGTGTTTATGTATTCTTGCACTATTTGATCTTAGGCTTGTCACAACTAAGAAACTTCATGTATTGACCATTATGGTTTCCTACAAGGTAGAAATTTTCTTTGAGACTACAAGAAAACCAATTCACATGTCTACAAATATGTTTATATCATCCTTATATATTGTACAATAGTTAATCTACTACTTCACTAAGAAAAAAACTTTAAGAAGAGTAAATGTGATTTTTTCTTGATTATAAAATTAATTAATTATGTAATATGAACATATTTGATTAAGCTAGCTATCTAGAGAATTTGTATCTATCATTCCTTTAAACATGCAAATGTGTAGATTGACTTGTACCTTATATAATGTGCAACCACTAAATAATGATTAAGAATTTGTTTGGTTTTAAAATAGTCTAATAATTTAGTAAATTTAATCAACGATGCCTGCTCTTTCACATGTTTGTTCCTTCAATTCTTCTTGTTGTCTTCACAAATAATCCTCTATCATTTTTGGATCATCTCTAGTGTCAACATCATCAATGTTTTGTCTCCCATATGAAAATGTGAAGGTATAAGGAAGTGTCACATGTTCCAAGTCCTAAATTCCTTACCTCATATTGGTGGGAATATAAAAAAATATTTTATTCAATATTTCACCTTGATATCACTTAGAAATGACACAAAGTGACTTGGCTCTAATACTGATGGTTCGAACCCCAAGTGAAATGCCTAGTGGTTAAACCAATTAAAGAGATTCAATTATGTTTTAAGTGCAAAAGGTTTTATTATGATATAGATTCAAGCTTATGTAAATAAATATACCAAACAATAGAAATAAAGAACAAAAAATAGAACTATAATAACAATGTTGTATCATGCTTAGTTTGTACATGAGCTATGAGAATGAATGTATGGTCCTATTTATTGTTCTTTATTGTATCTATCCTTACCAAAAAGGCTAAGTACATATTTGTACAAGAGCAAGGAATATAATATGGTAGTTGGAACATGATGGCTTATATTATTCTTTTGACTATGTTAACTACTCGCAACTATCAATGATAAGTTATGTTGTGCAATAACATTGATATGGAGTTATGATGCATGATTAAACCATAGCTTTTGATTAGTATAATGATATTTCTAATGATATTGTGAAGTATAATTTACAAAACTCAAGTTTTATGGTATGATTAAGTGGCTCATATCCTCCTAGATCAATGGCCAAGAACACATGTGTCTTCATTAAATTCGTAGATGAGGAAATTTTCATTTAAAATTGGTGTATATAGTAATATTTTATTGGAAAAAGTGATAAAAAAATAGGAGAGGGAATGGCTCCACAAAGTGAGACATGACACATTATTTTGGTTGTCCCATTCTTGAGCCAACATGGACCTAACACATAATGCATGGTTCAATCCTTAAACTTAGTATTAGAATTAAGTAGAGTGGTTAGAGGGGCTAAATAATTGGTCTAGTCGATAGATTGTGACCAATAAAAATAAGAAATTTTGTTCCCTTGTAGCCTATGAAACTGGGAAAATAATTGAACCAAGTCCCACATTGCACCATGTGTCAAATTATTATTGATCCTCTAAACATTTGTGCACATAAATGCCTACACATTTACCCTATATAGTGAAACATAGGCATGTAGGGTTCAATCATTTGAGACCATACATTAACTTTCCAAATTGTTTTGCATATGGTAAATGACAACATCGATCAATAGTGCAAGATGAATGTGCTTGAGATTTATATCATAGGCACAACAAAGGTACTAGTTGATGGCTTAGCCAACATGCCATATCCAGTAAAAAAACTTTTATGTCACGTAAAATCTTAGAACTATGTGGTGTGACACTAAATGATAAATTTCTAAGGTTAATGTGCTTAGCTTAACATAAAAGGGATCACTTATACATTCATGTTGCACCAGATAAGGCATACAACAAAGAAGCAATAGTAGTATATGTTGAAAATTAAGCCACACCCAAACCAAAGATGGATTCATCATCAAGTGGGCCTATAGCTTAGTGGTAGAGCACCCCAACAACAAATGGGAGGTTCTAGGTTCAAATCCTATGTGGTCTAGGAAACAGTTTAATTTTGTATTAGACCATTTTTCCCCTATGCATGTGAGTGAAACATGTCATATGAAGGAGTTTTAAGGAATTTAAGAAACAAGCTCATGAAAGAAAGTAGAGGAAAGTTGTAGAGGCATGAAAGAGGTGCTCAAAAAAAGTTTGAATGTTTGAGAAAGCTACAACCCACACATAAACATCATGTCTTTCAATAGAAATATACTGTAGAACTACTATTAATTTGGTAATGTCTTCTAATATATCAGAAACCTATTCTACTAGCTTTCTTTTACCAAGCATTTCATTCACAATAATAAGTACTCAATGTAGGGAAGTGCCTGGATATGTGAATTGATGCTAGGAGAGCACCCCAACAATAAATGGGTGGTCCTTCAATGTAGGGAACCGCATGGATATGTGAATTGAGGCTAGGAGAGCACCCCAACAATAAATGGGTGGTCCTTCAATGTAGGGAAGTGCATGGATATGTGAATTGAGGCTAGGAGAGCACCCCAACAATAAATGGGTGGTCCTAGGTTTGACTCTTAACTAGTCCATTATTTTTTTACCATGGTATTGGAGCTAGACTAGGCCAGGAGCCTAATCACCTATAGTGTGGTTCAAGGAGGGTTTAGAAATTAAGCCACACACAAACCAAAGATGGAATAGTCTCCAATTGGGTTAATAGCTCAATGGTAGAGCACCCCAATAACAAATGGGATATCATAGGTTTGAATACGAGCTAGTCCATGAAAACATTTAACTATGGGGTCATGACAATGAAACAATGACCAATAAGAGTATTGGGTTAATGGGTCAATGCTAATAATAGTTAATTTTGACAATGTGGGGAAATGAATTAAGTCATAAGGTACATGCATTAGGTTGTCAATAGGAAATTAAAATAAAAAGTTTAGGAAATAAAGTTAAAGCATCCAACATTAAAAAATAGCTTGAGCATGTAGGACTTTAAAGAAATTATTTTTAATGAAACCAAAGAATGCACAAGGCTTTAGACAAGAGGATACAACCATGAAATAGAGAACAAGCTATTAGGCTTGAACAAATGACAAATACACACAATTTTGGTAGTATTAACAGGAACTTATTGCCATGAACATGATAGTCTTTTCAAAAATAAGACTTTACTAAGCATGAATTTTAAAATAGAGCCAAAACATGTGAAAACTATATAAGAGCGCATTTGCACCCTATGTATAATTCCCCTTTTTTCCTTTGTCCACCTTAGAAAACCAAGTTTAAAGGATTAATTCCACTTAAACCTACTATTGGTGGTCCACTTGGCACTTTTTTTGAGCATCGATGGAGGTGTTTCTATCGAGGATGCCTGCACGGTGTGCAGACATATTCACAATGCACTTAAGTCCCTAGTAGATTCCTATGGTTGAACCTACAGAGGCGTTACACTCCTCATTGACAATGAAGTTGTAACACCACCTTTAGTCGACCGACCCAAGCATGGCCATTTTCTTCCATTCCCTCTTCAAATTCATCTCTTGGACAAGCATTTCATCTTCTTCCAAGCATTGAGCTCACTCTTGACCATTTCAAGCATTCAATCCAACACTTTTAGCAGCATTCCAAGCATTCCATTGTAGCAAAGCCTCACTCTATCACTTTGGTAGAGAATGGTTCGGACCATGCCATTACAGCAGAGGTTTGACTTCCTCCCATTTCTCCACCAAGCATTCTTGAGTTCTCTTGGTGGAGGTGGTAAGCCTCCCTCTCCTCTCCTTTATCACTTGGTTGAGTAGCATAGTATTGTATTGCAGTGTTTTCATTCTCTTTACTTTATTGCTTCTTTATCTTGTTTCCTTGGTTTTCCATGTAGGTGGAAACACATAAATAGGGGTCTGACTAAGGAAGGCCCCTATATAGCCACCCATCATTTCCCCTCTTTTTGTGTGCAGGAGTATGTACTCTTCGAAGGATTAGCTAGCGAGCGAGTTTCTCGATGAGATCCTACTTGCCCTTGTCACTATTGCATTTCTACTTTACAAGATTAGAGAATACTTTGTTTATTTTCTAGTGTCATTTCGGCCCTTTAGTTAGTCAACTAGGCCATTAGTCGTTTTAGCAGGTTTGACCTTATCTCTACTATTGTCTAGCCATACGGACGCTAGCGCACTTTAGAGATGCCAACGCGCCACATTTTCATCCAAAGACCGTACTTCCATCTTCATACAAAGAGCTCCCTGAGACTCAGAGTTGAACCTAAAGATTGACTCGTGTAGCCCCACCTTAGAACTCAGGATTGCAAAGTGGTAGTAGGACATCATATTCTTCATCATTCTCATCCTCATAACCCTAAACATTGCACTTAGTTGAGGTAAGTTAGGGAAGCCTCTTACATCTTGACCCTTTGTGACCTAGGGTCTTGCACGCAGTGGTCCCCCTCTCTTACATTTTTGGTGAACCCGACATGAACCAACGTTTGTTCATCTGTCAGTGTTAAGGCTTCCCTTGGGTGCTCTACGATTGTTGTTTTTTTTAGTGTTGTGAAAGTTTATGAGCATCACAAACTAGTCCATAACTTCTAGGCATATCATGAGGAGAAGCATATGAAACCTCCCGATGGATAGGATGAAGGTCTCGCTTGGTCTCTCTATTGTCCTTTTCTCTGGTCCTGACGTTAGTTTGGCTATGTAAGAGCAGTTATTGAGGAATGAGATGGGATTCACTAACGAAACCAATCACATTCCCACTCCTCCTGCGTCTCCCATGACATCATTAGTGGATGAGCATGAGGTCATTCAAATCCTTGTTGAATATGTGTTCGCCCTTGCTAAAGGGTTCTGCGACTTGTAAAACCATTTGGAAAGAAACTTGAAGATGGCTAGGGCCGCTTGGGTTGTTAGTGAATTAAAGCATATGATGGGTAAAGATCGAATAATCATAGAACTTCTAAGTAGTATCCTCGGTCTTGCTAAAGCATGCACTCCTTTGAGCAACCCTAGCTTTGCACAAGGGGTCACCTTAGAAGAGAATGAGGGATAGTTAGGGGTATCAATGCCTCCCATTTCTATTTACATGGCCAATGTGGTCCCCTCTACTAGTATCCATTTCGTCACCGAACAACTAGAAACTATCAAAGTGAATAAGGTCCCTTTGGGATTTAGCTTTACCCCTTATGTCACCTTAGGTGGTGAAGGTTTTGGAAAAATAGGTGGTGGAGGTTTTAGTAGTGGTGGTGGATTCGGTAGTGGAGGTGGTGTTGGCAAAATCGGTTCTGACGGAGGTCATGGCAGTGGTTTCGGCAGAGGGCCTATTGGCAGTGGTGGCTCTAGTAGTGGCTCTGGCGAAAGTCACACCGGTGGAAGTTTTGGAGGTGGACTTGGCGGTGGTTCTAGAGGAGGTTCCTCTGGCCCTTTATCTTCTAACAACCCTATTCTGAACAATCTACTTTAGAACATGGGTAAGATGCAGAGCCAGTTAGCAATCCTTTCCCAGGCCTCTGCCTAGCCTATCTTCCATCCTTTCTTCTGATATATCCCATTTTCAGTTACCATCTTGAACACTCCTTTTCCTCAAGGAATGGAGATCTCTAAATTTGAGAAGTTTGGTGGTAAGGGAGATCTGCAGATGCACATGTCTGCCTTTAATGCCCTTTGCATTGACTTCTTCCACCATGATTCCTTGATGGCTAAATTGTTCCCTCAATCTCTCAAGAACGCAACACTCGAGTGGTATTGTTCCTTTCCTGAAAATTCTATTTTCTCATTTGACCAACTAGTAAATCAATTCCTTAGATAATTCCATGAAAACATCGGCCAAAGGTGACCTTTTTCAAATCTCGTCCAATGTAAACAAGGAGATAATGAAAAGATTACTAATTTTATAGAGCATTATCAAGTGCTTCTTTTACAAATCTTGTATCAGCTACACAATTCTATTGTACATAAGGTGTTCATAGGGAACTTACAAAGGCCTTGGCAAGAGAAGTTTGCCCTTATGAAATACCCTTCTTTTGCGCATTTGTGTGTAGCTTTATGAGAGTACCAACAAACAGTTGCTCAGTTCGAAGGACCCTCTTCACTTTCCCATTCTAAGGGAAAATCCATTGTATCAATCTTTGGGAAAGGAAAATCCATTGCAAATGTAATAGTCGTTGTCAATGACAATGGCCTCAAATGTAACCGAAAGCTCAGAAAGTTGTTAGAATCTTATACTTCCATCTTACAAAAGTTATTGAAGGATAATATCATAACTTTTTTGACCCCTAAGCCTATTACGGAACCTTACCCTAATTGGTATGATGGGATCACTTATTGTTAGTACCATCGTGTTAATGGACATGATACCGAACGTTGTATGCAGTTGTATCATGAAATACAAGACCGCATCAAGGACGATACCATTCATCTTGATGGTAACAAGCAAAACACTAACAAATTAGTGGCAAAGGCTAATAGTGAATTGCAGATATACACAAACCCTTTTTTTCGCATTCTTCTAACATGATTATCGATCCCACTAAATTTTTTTCTCAACCCGATGCCTATGTAAACATGGTCATGGTAACTTCCATCGTTCCACCCACACCTAGTTCACTGGATGTTACATTTACATCACAATATTTACCCTTGAACAACAAACCTTCACCTCTCTACATTGCCACTTGTGTCAATGGTAACATTGTGACAAGAGTCTTGATAGACCTCACAAGCCGTGTGAATGTTATTACTAAAGAAACATTAGTGTTGAATTCATTGCAAAAGGAAAGATATGAAGAAATGAAATCTACCATTCATACACACAATGATATGAGTCTTAAACCCTATGGATCAATTACTTTGTTTGTCTTGGTTGAACCTAGGACTGTTGACACAGTCTTCAATGTCATCTCACAATCAGATCTGTCCAGAGTGAAGCTAGGCATTCCCTAGTTATATTACATGAATGAGATTCCCTTCGTTATCCACAAATGTTTAAAATTTCCCCATGAGGGTGTTGTGCATGTAGTCCATGACACCAGATATCAGCCATTGGTATCTCGTGGTGGATATTCATTGGATCACTTTTGGCCCTCCCTAGTTGGTATGCTTTCTCTAAGGATGAACCTACTTTACAAAAACTATGTGAAGTATAAAACTAGGGACAAAGGGGAGCCAGAGCTGACCCTTCCTATGACAGAGCAACCGATTGCCTCCTTTTCGCAGGAAGAGAAGAAGAAGCCTGCATCAACTGCTATTCCTTCTCCGAAATAGAAGAATTCCACACCAACATCTTCTCCTTCCTGCAAAGGAAAAGAGAAGGCTATACTTTTTGCTCCCTCTTCCCCAAAGAAAGAGGAGGAGCCTATGATGGCTCCCTCTCCTTACAAAGGTAAATAAAAAGTGACCTTTTCCCATACTGCCCCATCCTCTCCCCTTTCCTAGGAAGAGTATTGGATAAGTAGACCCAATGGGTACCCATTGATTCCAATGATCCCTCCATGATCTAGGGTCTTGCATGCGGTGGTCCCCCTCTCTTACAAAAACAAAGGACTTTCTTCACATGGAGATCTTACAAACTAAAATCCATGTTCAAATACAAACCTCATACCTACAGGTTATACACAACCAAACCAAAATTTGTTATGAACTCCTTTTATATTCATTGCAACTAAATGTCAAGTTTGAAAGACCATCTTAACACATAATGAAAAATCTTTGCAATTCTTAAATAAATCATATTTATTTAATAAAAGGTTAATTTAACCTCATTCCTCCCAATTAATTAAATAAACATTAATTATTTAATTATTTGATAACTTCACTTATTCCTCTATTCTAATTAAAAAATTACTAGTAATTGTTTAACTAAACATTCACCATCATGCATAAATTAAATCATTACTTTAATTATTTAATTTACCTTTTCCATCATGCATAGATTAAATAATTAAAACATTCACACTTCTTCTAAATTAGGTAATTACATGAATTATTTAATTCTCCTCTTTTATCTCAAACATCATCCATTAATAAATAAACATTTTATTTATTAATCAATCTTATCTTGCATGTTCCTCCAATAATTAATTATATCATGCATTAGTATGCATTAGTTCTTTAACCTTATCTGACACACTCTCTTAATCAACTAAGATTGATTGACCACTTTTTTGATCATCTTAACTCTCACTCACTTAGAGTCTTCTAATCAATCAATTGAATCAACTCTTTAATCAATATCTCATGCAACTAGTTAACAAAAATCATGCACCAGTTGTAGCCAATTAATTGGGCAATCAATTTCTCTCATTCATTCTCAACCTTTGATCTCAAATCAACACCTCTTAATCCATATCATCCATCTGAATCAATTAAATCTATAAAAGCAAGCCTCCACTACCCACAAATTCTCAATTCTCGATATTTGGCATCTTTTATCATTCAACAATAGTTGAAGCTTGAAACAACATTGAGCATACAAAATCTAAGAGAAATATTCAATAATACAAATGGAGAGAAACAATGAAGGTGATTCAAATGTAGCATAGAAAGGAAGGTAAAATTGTATCATTTGTTTACATTTCTATGTTGCTTTTATTTTTTATTGAAAGATTTGATTTGAGTTTAGCACTAAGTTCATAGTTTGGTGGCTGATTTGAATAGATTCATGCTTAATGTTTAGTAAAACCTCATTTTCTAATTAAGACATACAATCAAAACAAATATACAATTTTTTAAACAAACTATTAAAAAAACTTATATATTAATGTTAAAAATAACTCTATTTTTTAAACAAACTATTAAAAAAAAACTTATATTAATGTTAAAAATAACTCTAAAATAATTATATCCAACTATTATAGCCTCTAAAATTTTAGAAATATAAATAAAAACAAACTAAAATAAGAAAAAACTAATTATTAGTTTTAGAAATAATGACCATTAAAGTAACCGTAAAATATTGATATTACATCACCATTATACTATATTATTTTGTTATATTATTAGATAAATAATAATATTTTAGTATATTTTTTAATATAAAAATTTAATATAAGTTATGGTTACGGGTCAAACATGGTTAGGTTCTAACTTTTATTAGGGTTAAAATTGGAGTCAAGGTTAAGGTTAGAGATAGAATTAAGTTTATGGTAAGGTTTAGGTTTAATGTTAGATATATGATTAATGTTAGTGTTAGAGTTAGGGTTGGGGTTAGGGTTAGGGTTATCTATAATTTCCTTTTGCATAAATCTATTTCAAATAATCAATTTACACAGAGGATCTAAATTATTTTTCTACAAAGGTTGTAACAATCATGACACTTTCTTTCAAAAACAAAAGCTTCTAAAATGAAAGAGATCCTCTTCTAAACTTTTCCAATTTTCTATACAATAATAATTTAACTTTTCTCTTTCAAAATAAAATTAACAAAGTAATAAAGAACCTATTCAAGAAGATTAGACGATTCGGAGATTGATGTCGAGTTTCCCTTTAATCTTCAATTTTCCAAAGCTACCAAAGCTTCTTCCAAAAGAATTACCACTTCCTTGATAATAGCAAGAATCCACAACCAAGAATAAAATAAACTAGATTCCTAAAATTATCAAAGAGCTTCTAAGATTTATAATTTTTTCAAACCAAAAAACAATTCTCCCATTTCCAAAACCCTCTCTCTTTTTTTCCTGTGAAAACAACTTCCTCTATTCTCACAAATTTCAATCAATCTCTCCAGAAATCAATTTTAAGAAAATTAGAAAACAAAACCTTCTAACTTCCAGTTAACACAACAAATATATTTTTCTTTAACAACTAATATATTTCTAAGATCTTTTCCCAAAATATGCATTTAAAATTAAAAAAAAATTATTTAATTCAAATCACATTTAAATCACTTATTTATTTAAATCCACATTTAGTCAAATAATTAAAATTACTTTATAATCTAGTATTGTAATGATGACGTTCACGTGCTTTGCAAGCCAAGCTAGGGTGTCTGTGCCCTAGCTCATTCTGTGTTGTGGGGGGTTTAAGCTACATTCGGGGTTTGTGAAGGTGGGGTTACAGTCTCTAACTTTTGTTTCTTGTTCCTTGCTGGCAACTAATGTGTGTCCATTGTGTTGGGCATAGGATGCTTTTTTTTGGTCATGGGGTTTCCTTTAGTGTTGTCATGTTGTGTGTAGCCTTTCCCTACACCTGGCCTCCTCCTCTACCCGCATAGGTCTGTGGTGTGGGCATTGGGTCTTGGGGGGCTGTGTGTTTGGCCATCCATTTTGTGGGGCCTAGGTTCTTCCCATTGACATGTGGGTTTTATATTTTTCTAGTGGATTTCTTACTGCCAATTGGGTGGCTTCTGGGGGGAGGGGTTCGTACTTTCCCTTAGGGTTTTCATTTCTTCCAAATGTGACTCGAGGGTTTGCATGCCTGCCAAGGATTTTGCTTATTGCTATGTCGTGTGGGGAAACATCTGGGGCTAGCACCAAATTGGATTTTCGTTCAACATTTGGTTTGAAGCCTACAGTACATGGTGTGAATGTTTTTGACAATATGTTATTTTCACCAGAGATGGAGATGAATGATCTTGGACCAGTTAGTGGTTCCCACATAAAAAATATTAATGGGTGTTTGGAAAGATGAAAAGAGCGACCGAAATTGACTATCCTGATGGAGATGCTTGCCAATGATATTGAATACTATTCGAGGCATTCCTTTTATTGCAAGTTCATGGGTTTGAGAGTTTCATTGCAATTTTTGGAATCCTGGGCGTAGCGGACATCGATGTCAAAGGCAGAGATGGAGATTAGGCTCCTTGTGAACAACTATTTTATGGTATCATTTGATTGCATGGCAGATCAAAATAAGGTCTTTGAGGGTGGTCCCTATTTTTATAACCAGGTGGGATTGTTTATCAAGCCATGGCATGTAGGCTTCAACCCGACTGAGGCATTACCAAGTTAGATTCCAGTTTGGGTTCGGTTGTCGTGGTTCCCAATTGAGTGTTGATGGGATGATGTGTTGCATTTGGTGGCCTCAATGCTTGGTAAACCTATTGGGTCTTCTCAACAAACATAGTTTAATAAGGTAATGATTTTTGCTCGTATTTGTGTAGAAATTGATCTAAGCAAACCATTGCTAGACTCTACTACAGTGTGTGTTGGATCCTATAATTGGGTACAATAGTTAGATTATGAAACCCTACCTTTTCAGTGTCTTCTTTGTCACAAATATGGTCACTTGCAGTGTAGGTTCCCTAGGGCTAAGCCTATGGCACCCCAACCTTCGCAGCCTCCTTGTAATCTACCTAAGCCTGATAAGGGGAAGGATCCTATTCTAGGTGATGGTAATGGTGATGATGGTTATGTCCTTATCAAGGATCACAATAGGAATCGAGGGAAAAGCATACATTCAGGGAGAGGAGGGATGATGACACTTTTAATAGGTTTGAGGTGCTAGATGATCTCATCCAGCAGGAAGTGAATCTGGGGTTGTTGAACCTAGATCAGGGTACTTTGGGTTCAGGTCAGGATGATCCTCCTTTGGTGTCTATGCAGGTTGTGCAAGAGGTTGGTGTTGGGCAGATGGATAGGGATCAACAATTGACTATTCAGGTTGAACAAGAATCTTCTTTTGGAGCTACGAAGAGAGGTGGAGGTGGTTCCCCGTTGCCCTTGAAAGATGGTACGGAAGTGGGTAAGAGCTCTTTGTCTTCTTCTCGTTTGGGTATTCTGCAAAAGGAACTGAAGAAAGCAGTTGGTGAGAAAACTTCCAAGCTGAGCAAGAAAAAGGATATGGAAAAGATTAAATTAACTAGGGAAGCTTTGGTGGAGGGTCAATCAAGACTCTTGATTCACATTTTTTAGGCCTTTAGAAATGATTTTTCTCTCATGGAATGTAAGGGGCTTGAACAGTGGCCCTCAACAAAAATTTGTTCTTGATTTGGTTAGGAATCATTTTCCAGATGTTCTTTTTCTTTAGGAGACCAAGTTATCTATGGATAATATGTTAGACATGGTACCTAGGTTGTGGAAATGTGGTGAATTCTAGTGTGTGGGGGCTTTTGGTGCTTTCGAGGGGTTGGCTTGCTTTTGGAACCCTCAAAATATTTTCCCTCTTTAGTGGATGTCCTCTAGATCCTCTATGTCCCTTGTCACCTCTTGTTACGAGTCTGGTGAGTGTATTCTCCTCTCTAATGTGTATGCTCATGTTGAGTTTTAGGGTAAACAACTTCTATGGTCCCATCTTCATTTTGTTCATAGCTTAGCTCATTTCCATTCGTGGGTTTTGGTTGGCGATTTTAATGCTATAGTTGAATTGTTTGAGAAAAAAGGTGGAATTTCTAGGTTGGAGCCTTATGCTCTATTACTCAAGGATAGCATTTCAGACTTAAATCTTATTGATGTTCAGCTCAATAATGGTCATTTCACCTGTAATAATAGGGTAATTGGTGAGAGTTGTGTTGTTGAGAGGCTTGACCAATTCTTGGTTTCCTATTATTGGGTTGGAGACTTGTGGTCTACTAGACCTCAAATTCTTGACTGGATAGGTTCTAATCATTGGCCTATTAATCTTAGTATTATATCTGCTCGAGCACCTTGTTCTCCCTCCAAGTTTTAGCTTATCTAGTTATGGGATTCTACTCTTCGTGAGCATGTGGCTGAGTGGTGGAGAATTGGAAGACCTGCTTTTGGTACGGAAATGTTCACTTTTTCTAAGCTTTTTTCAGTTTGTCAAATATCATCTTAAAAGGTGGAATTGCCGATGTTTTGGTAATATCTTTCATGCTAAGGTCATTGCTCAAGAGGAGTTGAATAATATTACACAATTGATTCGTGAGAATGGGGCTTCTAAGGATCTTTTGAGGGAGGAGGCTAGGACTTTGAAAGTGGTTGAGGAATTTGAATTGAGGGAAGAGATCTATTGGAAGAAAAAGGCTCAGGTTGAATGGCTACAGGAAGGTGATAAAAACATGGCCTTTTTCTTCAATTATGTGAAAGACAGGAGGCAAGGTAATTCCATTTTTGTTCTGGTGAATGATAGGGAAGAACGTCTTGCCTCACACCAACAAGTCTCTACTGAGGCTTCTCAATATTTTGTTGCTTTATTTAGGGAGGATTCTCCAAGGGACTCTATTGAGGAAGCACAAGTTCTTTCTTGTATTCCTCAGTTGGTCTCTAGGGAGGCGAATGAGTTTCTAATGAAAGAGATTTCTCTTGATGAGCTGGAGGGGATTGTGTTTCAGATGAAGAGGGGTAAAGCTCCTGGCCCTGATGGTTTCCTGATTGAGTTTTATCAAGAATTATGGGATATCATAAAGTTGGATCTTTTGGTGATTGTCCTTGAGTCCCAGAGGAATAGGCAAAGGCTTCATGCTTTGAATTCCACATTCCTTGCTCACATTCCCAAGAGTGAAGGGGTTGATAGGTTATCTCAATTCCATCCTATCTCTCTTTGCCATGTGTCTTATAAAATCATTTTGAAGTTAATGGAAGAGAGGTTGAATAAGTGGCTTAAAGTGTTGATTTCAGAGGATCAAAGTGGATTTGTGGTGGATCAACAAATTCTAGATGGGGTTGTCATTGCTACGGAGACCATCCACTCAATGGAAAGCTCCCATGAGAAGGCAATGTTCATTAAGCTAGATATGGTTAAGGCTTATGATAGGGTTAGATGGTCTTTCCTATGTAACGTCCTTGTGTATTTTGGTTTTGGTGAGGAGTGGATCCAATGGGTCATGAGCTGTGTCACGTATGTTTCCTTCTTAGTTTTGATAAATGGAGATCATTTTGAACTTTTTGGTGCCTCTAGGGGTTTGCACCAAGGGGATCCTCTTTCTTTGTATCTTTTTCTGCTTCTTTTGGAAGGTCTTGAACATTTGTTGAAAAGAAATGTGGAGCTTGGCATCATTCAGGGTTGGCATTGGGGTGGATATTTTCCTCTGCAATCCCATTTGCATTTTGTTGATGATACTACCTTGATGGGGATAGCTACTATTAGAGAAGCTACTAATTTGAGGTAGGTATTGGACTTATATCTTGTTGCTTTGGGGCAATTTATTAATGAGGATAAATCATCCATATTCTTCTTCAATACACTGGCTCCTATATAGAGAAGAATTACAAATACCTTTAGGTTTTAGATAGGGGTTCTCCCTTTGACATATTTGGGTATCCCAATTTTCGTTTTCTAACTTCCCAAGGGTTCTTGGAAAAATATTATTGATAAGCTATGTGCAAAAGTTAATCATTGGACCCATAGATGGTTATCTTTTGTGGGGCAGGTTTAGCTTCTCAAGTCAGTGGTATAGGCTCTCCCTACCTATAGATGTATGCTTTAGGTGGCTCTGATGAGTTTTCTTAGGGAGATGGATTCTCTTGAAAGGAAGTTCTTATGGGCTGGAAGTTTGTCGTCTTCCAAGTAGAGCTTGGTCAAGTGGGATTTTGTGTGTATTTCGAAGCAATTCAGTGGTCTTGGTCTTCGATAGTCTGGGTTGTCTGAAGTGGTTGTGGTTGCTAAGCTATTCTAGAGATGGTGTGTGGAGTAGGATCAGTTGTGTGCTAGGATTTTATCTCATAAATATTTCCCAAGGACTCCTCGACATGATCTCCCTCATTACCCTCTTGAGCGGAAAGGCTCGATGATTTGGAATACTCTTCAGAAGGTTGTGAAACTCATTACAGAAGGTTTATTTTGGATTTGCAGGTAGGGTACTGAAGCTCTTTTCTGGTCAGATTCTTGGGATGGCTTCCCTCCACTTAGTTCTTAGTTCCCCAACCTCCTTCCTTTATGCCAGAGATTTATTGTGGCTGGCTGGTCTAGAGTGAGTGACTTCAAGTCTATCTCTTCTTTTGGTCAGTTGGAGGTGGTTCATTGGAAAGATCCTCCAGAGTGGCAGGACTTGGGACTTGGGGAAGAAAGTGTTGAGCTTCACAAGATTCTTTGTAGTAGGAGTTGTATCTCTCTTTTGGAAGAGGATATTCTTGATTGGATCCATAATCCTAAGGGGATTTATTTTTTTGCTTCTAGTTATCAGGTGTTATTGGCTTAGAAGTTGAATGGGGTGGAGGTTCATTGGTGAAAAAGGGTGTGGAATAAGTTCTCATGGCCAAAATGCAACTATTTTGTTTGGACTTTGGCATGGAATAGGTGCTTGACCTAGGATTACTTTCACAAACGGGGATTCCAGGGACCTTCAATTTGTGTTTTGAGTGGAAGAGAGGAAGAAGATTCTTCACATTTGTTCTTTCGGTGCCCCTTTGTTGTGCAACTTTGGTACTAGTGGTGGGAGGTGTGGAAGCTCCCTTGCATTCATGCTTGCTCTTTAGTTGAATTTTTGGATAGTCTAGGTAGACCTTCTTCTATGGCATCCTTTTGTAGGATATTTAGTATGCAGGCCCTGCTTTTTTGCTTTGGCAGATTTGGCTGGAGCAGAACCACCAGATTTTTCGTGATTAGAATTTTTTGGGTTGGCAAGTGTGGTTGCATATGTTAGGAATGGTGTAGGATTCGGCTGTGGCTAAGAGTGATGTGGTTCTCCCCTCAGAGAAAGGTGATGTTGAGCTGGTGGAAAGACTGGGTCTTTAGTAAATTCACTCTTCTGTCCAGTCCAAGAACGACAGGCATGGGAAACAGAGAGTTGAATGGGTTGGTAGGTGGTTGCCTCTTCCAAATGGATTTTTAAAGATCAATACAGATGGGTCTTCTAGGGGAAATCTTGGGCCTGCTCAGATTGGTGGAGTTGGCAGGGACTCTGCTAGGTTGGTGATTTTTATGTTCTCTATTCATGAGGGGAGGAAAACTGTTAATCTCATGGAGGGGCTAGTGATTCTTTATGCCATTGACAAGGCCCTTGATCTAAGATGGCGAAAGGTTATATGTGAATTTGATTAATAGATCTTGATTAATCTATTAAATGAGTGGAAGATATCTGATATAAATTGGAAGTTAGCTTCGGTGGTTCATCAGATTCTTCAAGTTAGTTCTTAGATGGAAGTAGCTTCCTTTGTTCACATCCTGGGGGAGTGGAATCGTGTTGTTGACTGCCTAGCCAAATAGGCCTCTGAGAATGATAGTGGTTGGAAGGTTGAGGATTTGGATCAGGTTACCCCTGAGCTGTGTTAGGATGTGGATCAGTTCTTTGAGGAGGATAGGAGGATACATGGGGATAGTTGATTTTGTTTTGTGTTGTGGGGTTGTTTCTTTTCTTTTGGGGGTTGGGTCCCTTGGTTATTATTGTGATGTTGTTTTCTAATTTCCAATAAATTTTTTACCCATTTTTTTTAAAAAAAATTACTTTATAATAACTTAAATTAAATTTATTTATTTATTTATAATCAGGTCTCCATATTAATTAAATACTTAATCACAACTTATAATTTACTCCTTACAATATAAACTTGCACGATAAATAAAATACCAAGACCAACATGGATAAAGTACAGTACCAAAACACAAACTGATGACACACTGTGCTAGGGTAAAGGTTTGACAAGGTTAACCAGTTACTATCTCTCAATCAACATTATTGTTGAGTAGTGGACACACTTAGACCTGTGAAACCAAGTGAAGCCGTTTTCCAGTACATGCAAACCTACAAACAAAAAAAATTTCATACACGTATCTAGATAATAATTCATACACACCATGAAGAGAGAATCGTGGAAATCATAGGGCACTCACAAACGAGTGATGCAATACTGTCCCCTTCACCAATACAGTCACATCAAGACTGATGAAATTAAAACATCAATAATTAATAAATGAGCATACATCAATATTAACTCAAATAAAAACTATGCTAATGTGAAAGCATGTTATAAACAAATAATCAATCACAACATCAACTCATCAAAATATCACCATGTTCGAGTAACATTCAATAGTGTCATAAGGTTTATCAAACAGTAACATAAATTTAAGAAAAACAACCTCATAAAGTCTAGATGAAATCCAAGAATTGTCCAAACAAGGTAAATGGAGGGGCATTACATCCTCCCCCCTAAGACCAAGCTCACTCTTGGAAGCCTTCAAATAGAAAATGGATAACACACACACACACACACAAACACACCTGCTAACTAAACATCCATAATGCATTTCCTCGGTAGGAAGGATATCGGTGCATTGCGCACTACACCGAGGGTCCTATCCTTTCCACTAGTTTTCTGCACCATTGGACTAACACCACCTAACGAAGACTTCTAGGTAGACATGTGACAACAACCCAAAAAGGAAAAAGACAAAATAAAGAGTACAACACCTAGGTCAACATAATGGGCTCATAGTGCCCAATGTATAAACTTACACAACTAACAGCCCAGTGGGTTCAACATTATTCCAGAGCACCCAGTGTTTTAACCTAGGCTTTGATACCAAGTGTAAAACCCCATCCCACAACCTAGAAGATGATGCAATACTGCGGAAGTACAACTATTTTTTTCTTAGAAAGAGTAACAATGACGAGTGAAGTAAACTACTCTAACACATACATCCTCTAGGCCACACAACATGTCTACATGTGAATTTCAAAACTTACAAAATTATTCTAAAACATAGCATATGGAATTAACTCATGATAACAACATAAAACAAAGCATTAACCTATTGCATAATAAATTATACATAGAAATGTAATGAACATCTTTCCACAAATACAACACCACTTAAAACTATATATAAAATTTAATCCAACAATGAATAGATCATACATAATGTTACAATTACAACTCAAGTAATCCTCCTTGATTACAAATAAGGAATACAAATATATAGTGTCCCACTATTACAATGAATATAAGAGAAGTACAAATCCATAGAAACACATGAGCTCCTTAAACTAGAAGATCTCGCCATCACAAACATGAAGAGAAAACCCAACCATGTAAGGTGCACGCCACCTAGCCAAGTGGTACTTGTAGGCCCAACCCTTGTGCTAGGAGATAGTAACAGGTAACCAAGACAAACCTACTACCTCTAGACACAGGCTAAGTACAAAACCACATTGTACCAATTTAAATACAAAGCATAGGTTACATTGCTTCTAAAATCACTAAATTAAGAACAACCACTGTACAATACAAACTGACTGTTGTCATAAGAGGAGTGTCATCACAAAGGTTGCATTGGTTATCCTAAGGAGATCTTCCTAGGTCCTGACCCCCATCTTGGGTTATCCTAGTAACCTCTTACAAACTCTAGCCCCACATGCACACTAGTGCAGAATCAATTATCTTTCGAGAAAAAATGATAATGATCTTTCCATTCCAAGCCTTCTCGACTCATCTCAAGTCTAACATAATCCCTTGAGCCAATGAGCGAGGCTAAATATCAAGTTAAATATATTAACTACCCTTTCCCCTAATTATAGTCCATTATTTAATTTCCACTGATTAAACTGAATTCCACACGAGTTATCCTGGGACCACTTTGTGTCCTGACCCCCATTGAAAGCCACTCCCCTATTGAAAACACAATAACTCATTCTACAACCCAAGAGTAGACAGTGCACTAAAATTGATAATAACATAACAAAAAAGATAACACGTCCATATAGATGTCTAATACTAAATCCAACTACATGCACTACCCAAGGAAATCTCAAAGGGTGAATAACAAAACAACAACCCTTCCACAATTACAATTTTCTGTAAGACTTACATTTTCTCGGCAACAATATCCCCCCACAATACACAATTATAGAAATACTTGTAATAAAATAAACAATCTCTTGTAATTAAAAGCACTAACATTCGGATTTCCTAAATCCAATAGAACAATATCTCATAATTAAAAATATAATGTTATGGCATAACTCTCATTAATAATTCTACAACTAATTAAAAATAAATGTTTAATCTTCAATTTTCACAACTACTCATATCGACTAACTCAACTTCACAATTAAAATAATTAATCATTTCTATTTAAGTGCACATGCTTGCATGCACCTATTGTAATTATCAAACATTAAATAAATATATTCAATTATAAAATCACTTATACTTTTTTTTCCAATTAACATTTAAAATATCTACTCATGCATTTTGAATTAACCATATATAAACATATTTAATATATATATATATATATTAATTATTTAATATATATATTATACATATAATATTTATACATTAAATATATTATATATAAAAACAATGACACACACATATATATATATAATAATATATAATACATATTATAAACATATATCATATATATTATATATTTTAAAAAAACATTTAAAAGAATAGAATCAAAGGCGGGCAGAATTAAACACAGGATGTGTTAATACAACCACGCCTACTAAAGGCCTTCCCCATACAGGGAAGTCTAGGTGGTGTGGGTAGCGTTGGCTGCTCACAGTGTCGGATCTTCCCCAAAGGGGAGTCAGTGTTGGGGTAGCCAACACTTCCCACTCCCATACATTTTCCTAACTTAATAAAATTCCAAGAATTTCTTGTATGGATTTCGATCTGGGTCAGGCTTAAAAGAAATAATTTTACAGTAACTTTCTCAATTTTGTGCAATACACAAATTCACAAGAATATATATGTATATATATATAAACAAAAATTAAAAGAAGATGGTTTCTAATCAATTTTAAAGTAGGAATTTTCTATAGAAGAACATATCCAGTTTTCACAAAAGAGGTTTTCTATAGAGGAATATTTCCAATTTTCACAAAAAAGAGTTTTTTACAATTTCAATTTAATTTCACAGAGGTTTTAAAATTTATCTATAATTTCCTTTTGAATAAATCTATTTCAAATAATCAATTTACACAAAGGATCTAAATTATTTTTCTACAGAGGTTGTAACAATCACGACACTTTCTTTCAAAAACAAAAGCTTCTAAAAGGAAATAGATCCTCTTCTAAACTTTTCCAATTTGTTATACAATAAGAATTTAACTTTTCTCTTTCAAAATAAAATTAACAAAGTAATAAAGAACCTGTTCCAGAAGATTGGATGATTTGGAGATTGATGCCAAGCTTCCCTTTAATCTTCAATTTTCCAAAGTTGCCAAAGCTTCCTCCAAAAGAATTGCCACTTCCTAGAGAATAGAAATAATCCATAGCCAAGAATACAACAAACTAGATTCCTAAAATTATCAGAGAGCTTTCAAGATTTACAATTTCTTCAAACCAAAAAACAATTCTCCCATTTCCAAAAGCCTCTCTCTTTTTTTCCCGTAAAAACAACTTTTTTCTCACAAATTTCAATCAATCTCTTCAAAAATCAATTTTAAGACAATTAGAAAACAAAACCTTCTAACTTCCAGTTAACACAACAAATATCATTTTCTTTAACAACCAAGATATTTCTAAGATCTTTTCCCAAAATATGCATTTAAAATTAAAAATAATTTATTTAATTCAAATCACATTTAAATCACTTATTTATTTAAATCCACATTTAATCTAATAATTAAAATTACTTTATAATAACTTTAATTAAATTTATTTATTTATTTATAATTAGGTCACCATATTAATTAAATACTTAATCACAACTTATAAAATACTCCTTACAATTTAAACTTGCATGATAAATAAAATACCAAGACCAACATGGATAAAGTACATGACCAAAACACGGACTGATGACACACTGTGCTAGGGTAAACATTTGACAAGGTTAACCAGTTACTATCTCCTAATCAACATTATTGTTGAGTAGTGGACACGCTCAAACCTGTGAAACCAGGTGAAGTCGTTGTCCAGTACCTACAAACCTACAAACAAAGCAAATGTCATACACGTATCTAGATAATAATTCATACACACCGTGAAGAGAGAATCTCGGAAATCACAAGGCACTTGCAAACGAGTGATGCAATACCATCCCATTCACCAATATAGTCACATCAAGCCTAATGAAATCAAAACACCAATAATTAATAAATGAGCATACATCAATATTAACTCAAATAACAACTATGCTAATTTGAAAGCATGTTATAAACAAATAATCAATCACGACATCAACTCATCAAAATATCACCATGTCTTGAGTAACATTCAACAGTGTGAAGGTTTATCAAACAACAACATAAAGTCAAGATAAACAACCTCATAAAGTCTAGATGAAATCCAAGAAACTATCCAGACAAGGTAACCATAGGGGCATTACATCCTCCCCCCCTAAGACAAGGCTTACTCCTAGAAGCCTGCAAACAGAAAACGGATAACACACACACACACACCTACTACCCAAACATCCATAATGCATTTCCTCATTAGGAAGGATATTGGTACATTGCGTACTACACCGAGGGTCCTATCCTTTCCACTAGTTTTCTACACCATTAGACCAACACCAACTAATGACAACTTCTGGGTAGACAAGCGAGAACAACCCAAAAAGGAAAAATACAAACTAAAGAGTACAACACCTAGGTCAACGTAATGGGCTCATAGTGCCCAATGTATAAACTTACACAACTAACAGCCTAGTGGGTTCAACATTATCCCAGAGCACCCAGTGTTTTAACCTAGGCTCTGATACCAAGTGTAAAACCTTGTCTCGCAACCTAGAGGACGATACAATACTATGGAAGTACAACTATTTTTTTTCTTAGAAAGAATAACAATGATTTATAAAGTAAACTACTCTAACACATACATCCTCTAGGCCATGCAACGTGTCTACATGTGAATTTAAAAACTTACAAAATTATTCTAAAACATAGCATATGGAATTAACTCATGATAACAACATAAAACAAAGCATTAACCCATTGCATAATAAATTAAACATAGAAATGTAATTAACATATTTCCACAGATACAACACCACTTAAAATGATATATACAATTTAATCCAACAATTAATAGATCATACATATGTTACAATTACAACTCAAGGAATCCTCCTTGATTACAAATAAGGAATACAAATATACAATGTCTCATTGTTACAATGAATATAAGAGAAGTACAAATCCATAGAAACACATGAGCTCCTCGAACTAGAAGATCCCGCCATCACGAACATGAAGAGAAAACCCAACAGTGTAAGGTGCATGTAAGACCCCACTTCACATGTGATTAATAACCAACCTATTTTTTTAATATGTTTTTCATAGATAGATGGTAATTTGTATTGTGTTCAATAAATAATGGGATTGGGTGACAATATTCATGTATCTCACATGTTGACATATCTTCATTATCATTGCCATGAAGGTGTTAAGCACTCATAAAGTGTAGGATATGAATTAAAGTTTTAAATGGAATTGTATGCAATAGAATCTTAGGATATTCAACTAGAAAATTTATGTGATATATAATTGTTGCTTATGATTTCTTTTGTAATGTGCAGGAAAGAAAGGGATGTAGTACAAGAAGGAAAACCATTGAAGGAAAATAAAAAAGGTATCTTCTTGGGTTTATGAATTTGACCCCTTTTGGGGCTTGGAAGGAAATGAAGTAATGGGTTGGTAGATTAAAGTTGTGGGGTTTGATATTAAATGATAACTTATTTTGGGGTTGTGAGGGTATTTAATTATGTTTCATGTGGGTGTAAGTGGAGTTAGGGGTTAGGAACCCTTATCCAAGTTTGAATTTCGGATGGGTCTTTAAAAGGGTCTTTAAAGAGGGTTGTTGGTCATTTTCTTTGGTGAAGATGCAAGAATATACCCCCTAGGATCTGGGTATGTGTAGGATCATCATGGAAAAAACAAGCCCTTAAGTGGAAAAAAATTCAGAAAAATCAGTGTTAGGCAACTTGACGTAAAAATTTGAATAAATTATCTATATTATTTCAAAAATATGTAAGAATAGAATCTGTAGAAAATTTAATGTAGTTTCTAAACTACTAGAATTATTTAAAAATAAATAAAATCTATTTGGTGAAAATTTGAAATTTCATTGTAGTAGTACTTAAATTTCAGGGAAAAAATAAGAAGGGTGTCTGTCTGACCACCTAACCATAATAAAATGATAATATTTTTTTATAAGATTTTATATATAAGTAGAGGACTCATGTGGGATGTGATGCATATTTTTTTTGTAATTTTTTCTAAGTAAATAATTAATTATTATTTTCTTATTACAACTTTTAAAACATATAAAAACTCATATGTCTAACCACCTTAACTTCGTTAAAACTTCATGAAATTTAATTTTTATTTTTGTAATCCTATAGTATGTGAAGCATAGAATGTGATGTATGTTTTGGATTCAAAAAATGTGATATCGTTTGAAAGTTATAAATGTTTTTCAATCAGCCTATCGATCAAGACTTTAGTCGTAATTCTAATAGAAAATGAATAATAATTATTTATTAAATTCAAATTGAAGCATAATTTATATTGGTATAAATTTGAAAATCTCCCCTAGAAACCCTTTTTGTTTCATCAATTTTGGGTAAAAAAAAGTCGTCAGCCACATACCCTACAAATACTCATAATATTGCCACTTTTTGGCCCATCATGATCCTACACATACCCATCTATACCATAGTGGTAGGGGTCAAGTGGACATATAATAGTGCCCCAAGGACATGATTTGACCCATGAAAAGTCCTCATAATGGAGAGTGACGAGTTTTGAGGAGAGGGTGAGATGAAATGATGGAGGGGTTGTCCAAGTGCATTTTCCTCTTTAATAAGGAAAATACTCTCATTAATGGAGGTAGGTACACTTCACACCTCCCCACCCAAAAGTTGCAAGTTGAAACTCCTATATATTTTTGAGAGGAAGAACGAGTGGGGTGTTACCCACTTCTCCTCTTGGAGAACTTTGGTGGAGATGGTATGAGAAGAAGAGAGGAGCCTCCTTTTGGGGAAGATAGTGCTCAAAATGGCTTGGTTTGGAGAGGAAAGAGGGATAAATCAATCCCTTCACCTAAAGAATAGAGAGAAGTTTTTTTTTCTATTTCCACTTACCCATGGTTATTGATTGTAAGAAGGTGATCAATTGTATGGATCTTGGTTGAAGATAGAAGGTAGAGAACCTAGATGTATGAAATTTGTTCTATGTTAGTTTTATCCCTTGTGAAAATGAGAAAAGACTCCATTTATCTTGATGGAGCTAAGATAATTACTTGCTCGGGGGTATGGCTAGAGCCCACGAGGCTCCATGACGCCATTATGGTAGGGTGGAGAGCAAGATAGGTTCAATTGTTTTTCATCCTTTGTATTTCTTAAAATTAGTTTGTAAGAGGGAAAACTATTGTTTTGTTGTATCACGAAAGTAAGTGGGGAAAAGAACAGTCCTTTTTTATTAGTTTGCTACTCATTCATTTCTATGTGTAATCATAATGTGGAATGGTGAAAATTTCATGATCTTGTGGTAATGAAGTGTTTGAAGCAAAGAGTTGTTTTTATTTGTTTGTTTGAAGGAAATATATTGTTTTGGTTGCATCCTCTCAAATAATAGAGTATTTAATTAGATCTCTTAGAAATCTACCCAGTTGGAGAAATTGTATTTTGTGCAATGATAAATAAATGATTAAGGTTTAAATGAAGTTTTAGTGGTAAGAAAATAGTGTATTAAAAATATGTATGAGAGATCATTGTATATTTACTTTCATAAGATCATATATCCCGCGAAGAAAACTATGATAGTTGTACTCAAAATGGGTGCCAATCTTATACAGGGAAAAATACAAAATACTCGGTTGCTTCCTCTTAAGTTGCTCATTTAATTGATGCCTATGTTGTTCAATAATACGTATAATCTATACTCTACCTTGTTAAAAATTTACTTAATATAGCCATCGATCTCATTAAAGAAATCCATAAGGGAAATAATCATTAACTTATGTGGATGTGGAGCAAGAACAAATAGATTTCAATGTAACCAAGGTCCTCTTTGCAGTCCTATTCTTATTTCAGCCTATGCAAAATAATAAAAAGGATAAAATGGAGTAATAATAGGGGTTGCATTTGACAGAGTAGGGAACACCTTGGTTTTATGCAACAAACTTCCTATCTTGAGAACCCAATAGTCTTTTACCTTGTAGAATCAAACAGTTATGTATGAGAAATTAAACATATATGCATGTGGATAGAAAATAATAAAATACATGTGAGATCTATGAAGTAAAGCCTATGGCGCCGTTGGACAAAATGGTAGGGTGAATGGGAGGCATGCGAGTTCCAAATTCATATCTTGAATAAATTTACTTTCCAATAGTTTATAACACAACCACTGACCTTATTGTGGGCAGAGGCAACAAATATATAAAACATTAATTGCATTGCATGTCCATAACTGAACTACATAGTGCCTTTATATTGAGGCAAATAGATAGTTTGGAAACTTCGACATATACAATTTCTAGAACATTCCATATAGCTAACATATTAAGATATTCTATATTTTAATAAGAATATTCCAGAATCATGTAGAAATTACTACCTATTTCTAACACTCCCCCCTAATTTCTACATCAACAACCATTACATCAATATTATCAATACCCAAAAAAATTCTCTCAATTACTAAAGCTGCTCGTTTATGGCTGTGGCCTTCAAACGATTTTCTTCCAATCCTCCTCCTTTGTTGACTAGAAATATTCTTGTTCTGCGGTTAAGGCTACTCAAGCTCCTTGCAACAACAGTGATTCCTACTGTAGTTCTATTTGCAATTCCATAATCTGTGAACTCCTCATTCTTCTATGACTGCGATCTTTATAGAACAGCAATGCTTCGAACAAACTTGCCTTACATTTGTCACAAATGGTGACAGGATCACCTCCAAATGATTTCCTTTACAACAAACTCCTTTAAATTCGGCCTCTCTTTGCTTCAAGCTACAAATTTTCAAGAACCATGGATACCTCTTCTCTTTGGCAGTGGCCCTTTTTTGTGCAAAAATACTAGCAATTTCAAACAACAGCGATTCAAACTTCACACTGCAATTATCCTAGACCGTTGACGATATTCAAACTCCTAACAATTTCTTCTTCCATACAAGCTGCGTGGATTCTCTTATGTGAATCAGCAATCCTTGTCTGATGACTCACAAATGGTGATTTCCACCAGATCTGGTGCCTCACTAAAGCAGCAACTTATCTCCTTGCAGGCAGCGGCTTAACTTCAAACTTCTGACTTTTGTTTGCTTGCAACAAAACTGATGGCTCTTTGATGTCCCATGATCTACAACAGCAATATGACAGGCTGGGCAATCTAGAACAATCTCCTACAATGATCTCCTCCAATACTGCAATACTTTGTTCGTTGTCATGTCTGTCACAAATGGTGACAGACGATCTCCCAAAAACACAGTCTTGATGGCTAAAAATGATGCAGTGGTCTCTTTAACAACAATCCTTCGACACCAGCTACGCTCTTCACGATCTACTCACACTCTTTTGATCTTTTGGCAGCAATCTTGGGAAATGACATTAAACAACAGCTTCCTTTGCAGAAACAACAACAACAACTTCCTTTACAAAAACCAAAATAGGGACAAACATACCCACACAACTATAGCCTTTCTTACGATGCCAAATGGGTCTGCAACCTAACTTCAATCTTTCTTGTGATATGCTCCAATCTGGGAGCCACGATCGATCTATAGCCTTCAACAGTCAATCTCCTTCAGAACGGTGGGATGGCTCCAAACCTTCTATCTGACTTGCCTCCTTAGCAATAATTATGCCTTTGTAATCCCCCGTCAACAAACAACAATGACCAACTTTGTCCTTTGGACCAGCAGAGGATCCTTCTCCTTTCCCATGCGCATGGCAGGGAATATGACTGTGGATACACACCAATTCTGCGTTAACCAATCCTTATAGACCACCACAAACAATGATCTGCACGATTCACACCTTATGTCGTGCCTTTGCAAACAACAATTAGGCCCTTGGAAAATAATTTTCTCAAATCTAGAATCCTCCTCACACAGAAACTTGAACTCTTTGACTATAGCAATACAGTCTCCAGAAAAATAGCAGGGACTCTTTCTTCAAACCAGCTTCCTACCACTGTGTATGCAATAACAAATTATTCTGTTGATGACTCCACCTCTTGACAACAGCTTCCACTTCCGCAGTCTCCCTGGATCGGTCTGCTCTGATACCACTTGTGGGCAGAGGCAACAAATATATAAAACATTAATTGCATTGCCTGTCCATAACTGAACTACATAGTGCCTTTATATTGAGGCAAATAGATAGTTTGGAAACTTCGACATATACAATTTCTAGAACATTCCATATAGCTGACATATTAAGATATTTTAATAAGAATATTCCAGAATCATGTAGAAATTACTACCTATTTCTAACACTTATCAATGGCAAGAAGTCTTATCTTGGGGAGTCACGCATAACCAACCCTATCCCTATAGAATACCAATTCATGGATTAACTTCCATATGCTCTAGTTGAGTTTGCAATAGTTTCCATTCACATCGAGCCTATGCTATAAGTCACATAGAGGTGCAGTATCGCCCGGTAAGTCACTGCGTGAGCTTGCACGAGAGTCTCATAACTGAGCAACAATTTATATCATATATATCTCCTTGGCTGAAACATTACAAAGAGACTCAAATTCTTTGCCTACTTGTGTGGGTTCCTATTCAATGTACTCAACAGAATTTAAAATGCCTTGGTGAAGAATAATTGATAGAGATTGCATTCAATATTGAGTATAAAATCTAAACTTCTCCTAGACGACTCAGTTGGACACAATTAACTCGTGCAAATAAACCATGACAAGAAAAGGCATATATGTTCTTTTACAAAATAATTTGAAGTGGTTTCCACCGAGTAAAATTATGCGCATACTCTCATTGTATTTTACAAGTTTCAAAAAAAATTATATCAACAATTTAATGTGTCCTAGCTCGGCTCCATTTTAGAGTTGTCACTTACACAATAAATCAAAATTTAGTAAATCTGGAAATGGCATTTAAGTCCACGCTCACTAATACATCCATCGACCTATACAGCTTGAATGCCAGTTAAACATACTGAATTATAGATAAGTATTCATTTGTACATACTACTAACTCCACTGTCGATCCATGTACCTTATTCTGTCAGATATGAGCCATCTTAAACCATGGTGATGACTTAAAGGATGGTTGGCCCCGGATCATTAAAGAGAGTGCCCAAATCCTGATAGGCATGGCTAGTAATAATTAGTGTGTATTTTGTCTCAGTTCACAGATCTTGTCGTAGACTTCCAGCTTTGCATCTTGCAGTGTGTTGCTTGGATTATATGGAGATTGTGGTAGCGATGAAAAGAATAGGCAAATAATTTTAGTCCTGTATGATTTCTCTGGCTGTTAGGTGACTAAGGCCTGTTGGAAATAAATTGTGATCAGCGTAAATTCCGCAAGTGATTCTAATTACCTCGCCAGAGCTGTAGCGCCATAAATTATAGTGGGAGCTGTTAGGTATACAGTAGTTGCACGATATGACCTGAGATGGAAGTTTTGAATCAGAAAAAAATATTGGGGCAAAGAAAATATATTATTAAGTCTCCTTCAAGTGTCTCTTGTCAACTTTGTGTCCTAAATCTCTCTTCAATGTTGGCGATTTACTTTCGCTTAAAAATGGACAGAATTATTCTACATATAAGCCTATAAACCTGCAGTCAAGATTTAGTAGACGAGCATTATATAAATGAGGTGGGGAGTATCGTGGCTCAAAGTGTTAAATTATTAAATATTATGAAGTAATTGATGGCCTCTTCCCATATTTCCATCTCATTGTATTCTTTAGATAACTTTTCATTACCTTGCATAGTTTTGTAGATCTTCAAAAATCAAGACATGTTACATGTTAGAAAATGATTAGGCTTCCATGCTCTTAGAAAAAAGAGTTTTAAGGTGAGTGAAACTTTAAAATAAATTATATTTATGGTAAAAAGAGGGGAATATATCCCACGTTAAAAAAAAAATGGGTTCTAGTAACTAAGAAAATAATTTATATAAGACAAGGACTAGAATTATTAGGAAATCTTTTTGAAACAAAGATTCCTCTCCATTGGTTCCTCTTTCCTTCCTTTAAGGGAAAATAATAAGATGTTTATAAAAGAATCAATATGTATTTATTTATATCTACAATTCTCCAATCTTAAAAATCTATTTCTTAAACTAATTTATACACCAATCATATTTAGGGAAATCCTTTAAAAAGTCTAGTTTCTTGTTATAAGGGAGAAATAATCATAGTTATTCCCTTAGAATCTTTTTTAGAATTTAATTTAATTGTTTTAAAAATTGAGTATGATGTTTATAATTTAGTTAATTTAAATGTAGTGAATATATATAATAAAATTTTAATTGAGATATTTGTTTAATTTAGTTTCATTTTTTTTTATAATATCTTAGTTAATTTTGTTTTTTTTTTTTTAATTCATTTTTCTTTTATAAGAATATACTGAAATAATTAAATTATAGCATATGAATAAGGTGTTTTCTCATCAATAAAACTTATTTAGTTTAAATAAATTAAATTTCATGAATTTCTTTTGACTCAAATTTGTATTAACGTTAATATGGATATTAAGTTATTACCTCATTACTATATAGACAAAAATAGCATTTATATCATTAGGGTTGTAATAATAATAAATTCAAATGAAAATTAATCATGAGATAGGTTAATAAAACTTGAGTTTAGAGTGGAGTTGGATGTAGGTGGAGGTCAATATAATACTAAGGTTAGTTTTACCAAGAGTCCAAATCTTACAATTGTGGAAGGTTAAATTTTGACTTCTTAAATAGTAATATTATTGTGGAGTCATTTGAACAATAATTGTAGTATTAAAGATTGTAGTCAATTAACTAATAATTTTATTTGAAAATTAACTATTAACAATGAGATGGTCATCATTGATTACAATCATGGGTTAAGGCATAACAACAACCTTGTACTTATTTTGGTTCAAGAATTCTCAAGGAAAAATTATTCCTACTTAATCATGGTAAACTCTTATTATTTTATAGACCATTTTATACACTCCTTTAATATGCATATAAATATACGAACGAGTGGTTTTGTATATTTATGTTGTATTTGTAATCCATCAATGCTTAAATATGTTATTTCATAGTTTATGGTTTAAAAAAAAAATTGTCACATTTTCTAGTGAAAAATTTTGAGCATGACAATGCACGCCACCCAACCAAGTGGTATTCGTAGGCCCAACCCTCATGCTAGGAGATAGTAACAAGTAACCAAAGAAAACCTAATACCTCTAGACACAGGAAAAGTACAAAACCAATTGTACCAGTAAATACAAAGCATAGGGTTACATTGCTTCTAGAATCACTGAATCAAGAACAACTACTGTACAATACAAACTAATTGTTGTCATAGCAAGAGTGTCATCACGAAGGTTGCATTGATTATCCTAAGGAGATCCTCCTAGGTCTCGGCCCCCATCTTGGGTTATCCTAGTAACCTCTTACGAACTCCGGCCCCACATGCACACTAGTGCAGAATCGATTATCTTTCATGAAGACAAGATAACGATCTTGTTATTCCAGGCCTTCCTGACTCATCTCAAGTCTAACACAAGCCCTTGAGCCAATGAGCGAGGCTAAATATCAAGTTAAATATATTAACTACCATTCCCCTAATTATAGGATTATTTAATTTTCACTGATTAAACTGACTTCCACATGAGTTATCCTGGGACCACTTTGTGTCCCGACCCCCGTTGAAAGCCACTCCCCTATTGACAACACAATAACTCATTTTACAACCCAAGGGTAGACAGTGCACTAAAACTGATAATAGCATAACACAAAAGATAACACATCCCTATGGATGTCCAATATTGAATCCAACTACGTGCACTACCCAAGGAAATCTCAAAGGGTGAATAACAGAACAACAACCCTTCCAGAATTACAATCTTCTAGAAGACTTACATTTTCTCGGCAACAATATCCCCCCACAATACACAATTACAAAAATACTTGTAATAAAATAAACAATCTCTTGTAATTAAAAGTACTAACATTTGGATTTCCTAAATCCAATAGAACAATATCTCGTAATTAAAAATATAACGTTCAAGCGTAACTCTAATAATTCTACAACCAATTAAAACCAAATGTTTAATCTTCATTTTTCACAACTACTCATATCAACTAACTCAACTTCACAATTAAAATAATTAATCATTTCTATTTAACTACACGTGCTTGTATGCACCTATTGTAATTATCAAACATTAAATAAATATATTCAATTATAAAATCACTTATACTTTTTTTTCCAATTAACATTTAAAATATCTACTCATGCATTTTAAATTAACCATATATAAACATATTTAATATATATATATACATTATATATAATATATATAATAATTATTTAATATATATACATTAAATATATTATATATAAAAATAATGGCACATATATATAAATACATATATATAATATATATAATACATATTATAAACATATATCATATATATTATATATATACTATATATATATTATATATTAAAAAAAACATTTAAAAGAACATAATCGAAGGCGAACAGAAATGAATGTAGGCTGTGTGAATACAACCGCAACTTGCTAAAGGCCTTCCCCATACAGGGAAGCCTGGGTGGTGTGGGCAATTTTGACTATTCACAGTGCCGACTCTTCCCCAAAGGGGAGTCAGCGCTAGAGTAGCCAACGCTTCCCACTCCCATACATTTTCCTAACTTAATAAAATTCCAAGAATTTGTTGTACGGATTTCAATTCGGCTCAAGCTTAAAAGAAATAATTTTACAGTAACTTTCTCAATTTTGTGCACTACACAAATCCACAAGAATATATATATATAAACAAAATTAAAAGAAGATGGTCTCTAATCAATTATAAAGTAGAAATTTTCTACAGAAGAACATTTCCAATTTTCATAGAAGAGGTTTTCTACAGAGGAATATTTCCAATTTTCACAGAAAAGGGTTTCCTGCAGTTTTGATTTAATTTCACAAAGGTTTTAAAATTTATCTATAATTTCCTTTTGTATAAATCTATTTCAAATAATCAATTTACACAGAGGATCTAAATTATTTTTCTACAAAGGTTGTAACAATCATGACACTTTCTTTCAAAAACAAAAGCTTCTAAAATGAAAGAGATCCTTTTCTAAACTTTTCCAATTTGCTATACAATAATAATTTAACTTTTCTCTTTCAAAATAAAATTAACAAAGTAATAAAGAAGTTGTTCCTGAAGATCGGATGATTCAGAGATTGATGTCAAGCTTCCCTTTAATCTTCAATTTGTCAAAGCTTCCAAAGCTTCCTCCACAAGAATTGTGTCATGCCCAAAATTTTGTCAAGAAAACCATATTTTATTTTATTTTTATTACACACATATAACATTGCTCACTAACATTTATGCATGCACAAGTCAATAGTTATGTGCACCAAACCAGTGTTGGACAAGCCACATCAACCATATCATAGCCGACTATTCATCCAAAACACAGTGCGAGAATAAAATATATATTTAGGTGTATGTGGCCCCTCTCACACACTCCTTCAAAGAACATTAGGTTGGAATTTAACCTAGATGGAGAAGTAACTAGATTAAAATGAAAGGTTATTATTACCAATATTAACTAATAACGACTTAGCTCTAAACTTACTTCCTGGATGCAATTTTCAATAGTCTGCTTTATCAATGATATTAATTTAATAATGTTAATATTATTACTAATTCAAACATTTCCATTCACTTACAAATAATCTCTATTTAATATAGATATAAATAGTACTTACAAGAAAATTATATATATAATTAATTTAGTCATAAGAATATACCTAAATTAAATTATATTTATATAAATATAAGGACTTCAAAAGAAGAAGCATACATAATTAAAGTAAAGGTATAAATTAAGCTGTTTCTAAATCTAAAAGGTAAAGTTTATATTATGAATTTAAAACTAAAAGAAAAGAGACATGTAACACATGTCATCTAGTAAGTTCCCCTATCAAGACTAACTTTCCCACTAAAACACTTACAAATATTCCATCAATTGTATTTAGGATTTTATTTCATGTGACTTTATTGACTTGCATCTTCTTCTTTTTTGCCTTACCCTTTGGGAAGCTAAACAAATATAAATACTTAAATGTTACGGAGTTCTTTTTTTTTTCAAACTATTTTTAACGGAAGCATAAAGTAATAGATTCATTCTTTTTGAACTTCTAACGCAGTGATATTGGCAATAGTAAAGCTGTTGATACACTATTCTTACTAGACTAATAATTTTAGCTACAGATTGCACATTTTGCTATAATATTGCAACCTGTAACACCTACGCCAGAATCATTAACCGTTTTTTTTACTCTCTAACTACTACATTTACTAACCGTCGATGCAAAATTTAACCGATAGCAATAACTATGAAGAAGGAATGGTATTTGGTTTACGTATTGCTCACAGTAATACAACTATAACAACACTATATGCCACTCAATATTTATTTATTTATTTAATAACTATTTTTTTTATTAGTCACCATTTCTTACTACCATCAATTTCCCTCATTTATTTTGCCTTTCAAAGTTGGGTAAGAAATTAAATAAAATATATAACGAAGGGAGCCTTTCTTACACGTTGCAACTAATTAAAGATAATGAAAATTTAATTATCTACTCTATCAACTGACATGTAGTAAGTTGGAAGACAAAATCGTGTAACTGCAGTGCTAAGCTTTATTAGTTGACCAAAATTTACTAAATTTTACTTCAACTTGGAATCCATTTGAAATGGTTGAATGGGAGGTGCCGGCCCTAAACAGGAAATGCATTTTTTCCAAAGTCCCCATAAAAAAAAGTCACCAAAGAGTGGACTATTACACAATCAGCTTGATTGGAATGAACATTTGCTGCTATAGACAAGGTAAGTGGCATTTCCTTCACACCTCCCCATCCTCGACTGACACATCAGGGCCAAGGTGATAGAAGTAAATACTGATGGGACATAACCTTTTTGACAGTATGACGCCCCATGTAGCCAGCCTAATAACTTTGCAATAGGGAACATTATGGCGGCTATTGAACTGAAGAGAGATTTGGTTCATATTTTCCTTTTGTTTTTACTCCAGCACAGTATTCAAAGAAGGAAGCCACCAGATCTGAGATCACCTTGATAAACACATTTCACTATTGTTGATTTGACAGGAAGAAGATGAAAAATCCCAGTCTTCTGCCAATATCATTTTCTGTATTTATTAGTGATGTTTTAATTTCTATCTCCCTAAGTCGTCCCAAAAGGAATTTCCCTCACGCCATCTTAACATCTGCTACAGATCTTATCTCACAGCTTGGGGTTGGATTCACAGGATAGACGCAACAAGGTATGCATCTGAGAAAGCTATTGAGGTAAAATATTAAAATACTATGTTTATTTTCCTGGCATGTCATGGACTTTCATGTTGAAGACAATCTTTCTAAAAACTTCGAGTTTCATTTCCAGAAGAATCTATATTTCATTAAATTACATTTTTTTCCTTTTTCTTTTTTTTTTTGCTACGAATGTTATCTCAAAACTAACTTATGTTTGAGCTTCTAAAGGAAAAAGGAGAACAACTGAAATAGGATGCAGGTTACAGGTCTATAATGGTGAATGCTATACAACTACAAAAGAAGGCTCCTCAAAACTAACATAGGTTGTTCCAGGGTTAATTTATACATCAGTATTGTTTTCGCAAAGAAAGACGTTTCATAAAAATAAAATAAAATAAAACGAGTTGATTCCATTACTGTGGTAAATGCACAATAAACAAGTCTATTATTTTTATTTATTTCTATTAATAACCTATATTTACATGCATTTTTTTTTTTTTTGAATAAGGAAATAAACAGATCTACTTTTCAACGAGTTGCACTCCTGTAAGCCAAAAAAAAAAAAGAAGAAACAACCTTTCTTTCTTTGTATCAGAAACTTAAATGTAGTCCCTTCCCATAATAATCTATTTTATATCACAACCACACACAATTTAAATCAGCTTCCTTCATTTGCATATTCTGAGCATACAAGGGCTACTAAAACTGAACTTTTTCGATGCAACAATGTACAACAAAATAGTTTTAGGAACATTTTGCTTGAATACAGAAATGTTCCTACCTTCATTCGACCTTACTATTAAGAACCACTACAAATGATAGGCATGCATTTTTTTTTTCACTCAAAATACAATAATGTTACCGAAACACAACAAAATGAAAGGCATACATTATTTAAAAGTAGAATATAATACTATTACAGAAACACTACAAAATGAGAGACATGCATTGGTTTAAGCAGATACAATATTGTTACAGAAATGAGGAAGTGAAGATGGATTTTCTCACATCTATCTCCAAAACACTTTTATTTTCTCTTTATTTTATTTTTTTTATCATTTTACAACAAAATATTAGTCTTCAACTTTTCAAACAATATTTAGTGATACAATGATTCACACACACAGATGAGTAAGGCTTGCTCTTTTCACCCCTTCCTTGGATAGATGTGCAACCCATCTTTTAAACTAGTAGGATTACCAATATTATGGAAAACACAATAAGCAATGAATATACATGCAAAGGGATTTTTGGCTTGTTCTCTTCCATCCTCTTTCATGTTACATCAAAACACCAGATTTCCATATTATAAACAAATTTAAGGGAACACAAAAAGGAACACACAACTGATTTAGGGCTTGCTCTCATTTCTACATTGAACAATATGAAATTCATCTCCTTGCAACTTGTAACTCTACCACTATGTTTGAGAAAACAAATGTCTTACACCCCCATGAACAAATTCTTGCTCTCCACCCTACCATAATGGCGTCATGGAGCCTCATGGGCTCTATCCATACCCCCGAGCAAGGTTTTCTTTTAACTCCAATGTGATTAATGGAGCTTTTTTTCAAAATTTTACAAGTGATAAAATATAACATAGCACCAAATCTCATGCTTCTAGTTTCTCTACTCTATATTCTCAACCATGATCCATACAGCATACCACTTTCTCACATAAAAGAAAAATACACAAAAGAGAAAATGGAAGTAAGAGACAACTTATCTATTTTCTCCAAGTGAGGGAACTAAGCTCTTTTATCCTTCTTCCTCTCCCAACCAAGCCATTTTCATCATTATCTTGCCAAAGAGATGGACTCCTCTCTTTTTCTCATTCTTTCTACCATCTTCACTCAAATTCTCCAAGAGGAGAAGTGGGAAATGCCCAAATCTTCCATCTTCTTGAGGTATATAGGAATCCTCCAAACCGACACTCTTTCCCACAAGTGCTCACACATGTGTGAGTCTTGTGCCAATTCCAAGAAATTTTGGGGAGTGGGAGGTTGAGAGTGACGAGTCACTCTTCCCAAGCCCCAACACTTTTTTTGAATTTGTCACATTCATGAATGTGGACTTTTGAGGGGTCTTTTCACACTCCTAGGACAAGTTCACATGTCAAAAAGGTTCCGAACCCATAGGTATAGGTCCTAGGGGTCTATTCTTGTTCAAAAACCAAGGAAATTGACTCAATAATCCCTTTTCAAAACCTACACAAGAATCCATACGAATTTTGATCCTAACCAAGGGTTCCAACCCCAACCAAATTCACATCACATGTCCTACAATTTAGATTCTACTCAATCACCCAACCAATAATAAAACTTCAAACCCTTCTAAGTCAAATAGGGCTACACTTAGAACTTCCCAAAGATGTATTTGATTTGATTCCAACATTTATCTATCCTCCTATTTGCATATTTGATTCCTACACATTACCAAAGTCAACATGATTAGATCATATATCTCTTCATATTATTAGCTAATCCAATTCACATAATTTCCACTCATGAACTATTTATGCATTAATACATCAAATGAATCTAATGGTTCAATTTTCATTATAATCAAAGGAAATACACACTTACTCCAATACAAGAATATAGTCAATGAAATAGTCACTCCATCATTTTGTTTACCACCTTAGTAATTCATTTTAAACTCCTATAACATTAATGATGAACCATTTACCAAAATTTAATACGCCAACTAACCCAACACTTTCAAGTTATATCCAACAATTTACATGTGCATATATCATAATTAAATCAAGGTTAATGCCCATAAATCCTAAAACAGAGTTTTATCATTCATTTCATCATAATTAACATCTAACTACTTATTTGATTGAAATAAAATGGGGGATATAAAACAGGTTCTTACATTCACGGTAGCATAAGCAAGAATATTATCAAATAATCACACTTTGTCATCCATAATACATCTTACCATATATTTAGGATCACATAAAACATATTAGGCCTTTACTAATCACATGCAAGGTAGGGCGTTACACATTTGAGGCAGGGTCTCACAAATTGTCACTTCCTAGAGAACAAAAATAATCCCCAGCCAAGAATACAACAAACTAGATTCCTAAAATTATTAGAGAGCTTTTAAGATTTACAATTTCTTCAAACAATAAAACAATTCTCCCATTTCTAAAAACCTCTATTTTTTTCCTGTGAAAACAACTTCCTCTTTTCTCACAAATTTCAATCAATCTCTCCGGAAATCAATTTTAAGACAATTAGAAAACAAAACCTTCTAACTTCTAGTTAACACAACAAATATCTTTTTCTTTAACAACCAAGATATTTCTAAGATCTTTTCCCAAAATATGCATTTAAAATTAAAAACAATTTATTTAATTCAAATCACATTTAAATCACTTATTTATTTAAATCCATGTTTAATCTAATAATTAAAATTACTTTATAATAACTTCGATTAAATTTATTTATAATCAGGTCTCCATATTAATTAAATACTTAATCACAACTTATAATTTACTCCTTACAATTTAAACTTGCATGATAAATAAAATACCAAGACCAACATGGATAAAGTACATGACCAAAACATAGACTGACAACACAGTGTGGTAGGCTAAAGGTTTGACAAGGTTAACCAATTACTATCTCCCAATCAACATTACTATTGAATAGTGGACACGCTCAGACCTGTGAAACTAGGTGAAACCATTGTCCGGTACCTACAAACCTACAAACAAAGCAAATGTTGTACATGTATCCAAATAATAATTCATACACATCGTGAAGAGAGAATCGTGGAAATCACAAGGCACTCGCAAACGAGTGCTGCAATACTGTCCCCTTCACCAATATAGTGACATCAAGACTAACAAAATTAAAACATCAATAATTAATAAACGAGCATACATCAATATTATCTCAAATAACAACTATGCTAATCTGAAAGCATGTTATAAACAAATAATCAGTCACAACATCAACTCATCAAAATATCACCATGTCTAAGTAACATTCAACAATGTCATAAGGTTTATCAAATAGTAACATAAAGTCGAGATAAACAACCTCATAAAGTTTAGATGAAATCCAAGAAGCTATCCAGACAAGGTAAACAGAAGGGCATTACAGTTCACCCTAACCCTAATTGAATTCTAACATTAAATATAAACCCTAATTAAATCCTAGTCCTAATTGAACTCTAATCCCAACTCTAACACTAATCCCAATCTTTATCAGACAACTCTAACCCTAACCCTACTTGAATTGCAACCATAACCCTAAGTGAATACTTTAACCCTGATTAAACCCTAACCCCTATTGAATCCTAATCATAATTAAACATTAATTAAATCCTAATCCTAATCAAACTTTGATTGAACTATAACCTTAATTAAACTCTAATCTTATACCTAATTCCAATTGAACCCTATCCCTACGTAAAAGTGTTAATTAAAACCTAACCCTAATTAAATATTAAACTTAATTCTACCCTAACCCAAATTGAACTTTTATTAAACATTAAACCTAATTAAATCATAACCTTAACCTTAAACCATATTTGAATCATAACTCTAATTGAGTTTGAGCCCTAACCCTAACACTAACCCTTACCCTAATTGAAGTCTAACCCTAATCTTAGTTGAACGCTAACCCTAACCCTTACTCTATGTGAACACTAACCATAATTGAACCCTAACCCCAGACCTAAGTGAACATTAATCCTAATTGAACTATGATCCTAACCCTAATTAAAACATAACCCTCATTGAACCCTAACCCTAATTAAACATTAACCATAATTGAACACTAAACCTAATCCTCATTCTACTCAAACCCTAATTAAACCCTAACTCTAATTTAATTCTCACCTTAAAATTTGAACCCTAACCCTAGCCTTAAGTGAACATTAACCCTAATTGAACTCTAATCCTAACCCTAATTAAAACCTAACCTTAATTGATCCCTAACCCTAATTAAGAATAACACTAATTGAACATTAAACTTAACCCTAATTCTACTCTAACCCTAATTGAATTCTCACCTTAACTTTGAACCCTAATAAATCTTAACCCTAACCCTAATTAAATTGTAACCTTAACGGTAAGTGAATATTAACTATAATTGAACCTTAACCCTAATTAAACTCTAGCCCCGATTGAATTGTAACACTAACCCTAATAGTAATCCTAACTAAACCCTATATATAAACTTAATTAGATCCTAGAATTCTAGTAAAAATATGAGTATAAATCTAGCCATAACCTCAATTAAACCATAACCTAATTAAACTCTAACCCTAACCCCCACCCTAATTGATCCCTAATATAGCCCTAGCTCCAGCCCTAATTAATCCCTAATCCTAACCTTAACTCTAATTAAAGCCTAGCCCTAATTGAACCTTAACCCTAACCTTTAGTCTAACCCTAATTGAACTCTAATCCTAACCATAACTTTAATCTAACCCTAATCCCAAGCTCTCTTGTAGAATCCTAACCCTAACCCTAATTGAATAGTAACCATAAACCTAAGTGAATACTGCCTCAAATGAAACCTAACCCTAATTAAGCATTGACCCTTATTTAATCCTAACCCTAATCTTGAACCCAATTGAATCCTAACATTAACCTTAACACTAACCCTTACTCTAATTGAATGCTAATCCTAATCCTAACTTTAATTGAACCTTAACCTTAATTATATCCCTAATTAAATCCTAACCCTAACTATAACCTTAATTAAAATTTAACTATAATTAAACCCTAGCCCTAAATCTAACCATAATTGAAATATAACCCTAATCTTAACCCTAAACCAAAGATTTATCTTATAACCCTAATTGAACCCTAACCCACAACCCTAAATGATCCCTAGTCCTAACCCTAATCATAACCCTATCTCTAATTAAGTTTTACCCTTAATTTAGTGCTAATTAAAACCTACCCATAATTGAATACTAATTGAAACCTAACCCTAATTAAATTCTAAGTGTAATCTTACCCTAACCCTAGTTGAACCTTAACCCTAATTGTACCATAATCCTAAACCTAAACACTAATTGAATTATAACTCTAATTTAACCTTAACCTTAACACTAACACTAAACCTTACCCTAATTAAAATTTATCGCCAACCCTAACCCTCACCCTTTACACAATTTAAATCCCAACCCTAATTGAACCCAACCATAACCCTAATCTTCAACCCTAATTGAATCCTAACCCTAACCTTAACACTAACCATTACCCTAATTGAACACTACCCAATCCTAACTTTAATTGAACCTTAACCTTAACTCTAACCCTAGCCCTATATGAACCATAACCCTAACCCTAACCTAACCATAATTATAAAACCTTAACCCTAACCCTAATTGAACCCTAACCTTAACATTAACCCTTACCCCAATTGAACGCTAATCCCAACCCTAACTTTAATTGAACCTTAACACTAACCCTAACCTTAACACTAATTGAACCTTAACTTTAACATTATCTCTAATTGTGCCATTATTGAATCCCTAATTAAATCGTAACCCTAGTTCCTTGAGCCTAACCCTAACCCTAAGTGAACACTAACCCTAATCAGACTCTATCCATAATTGAACCCTAATCCTAACCCCAACCTTAATTGAAACTTAACCTTTGTTAAACCCTAACCCTTGAATTGAATCCTAATTGAACCCTAACCATAAAACTCTAGTTATGATAAGACATTAATATCTATAACTATAAGTGTAACCCCAAACTTTATCTTAGAATCATAATTAAACCCAAAACCCAACCCTAATCGAGCCCTAATTTAATTGTAACCCTAATTGAATCATAACCCTAACCTTGACAATAACCCTATCTGAAGCCCAAACCTAGCCTTAACACCGAGCTTTATTGTAAGACTATAACCCTAACCCAATTTGAATGTTAATCGAATACTAACCCTAACCTTAAGCGAACCCTAATTAAACTCTAACCCTAAATCTAATTAAACTCTAAAAATATTTGAATCATAGCCCTAACTTTAACCTTAATTGAATCCTATCCCTAATTAAACTCTAATAATAAATTAACCCTAACCTTAGCCGTATGAAACCCTAACCCTTATCAAACCTTAATTTAAATTAAGCCTTACTTGTATAACCTTAATTTAATATGTGAACGATTTCTCCTTTATGAAATGTTTTCAATTGTTTAAATTCTAATATTAGGTATTAAATATTTTAATTTAGAAACATATTTTTATATGTAATAATAAATTTAAGATATTTTCCTTTTATTTATTTTTCTAATTTGAAATACATTTTAGAATCGTTAAATTTTTATTTATTTTTTCATTCCTATATAATTTATTTCTATTTGCAATGACATTAAAAAAAAAAATTTAAGATTTTCAATATTTTTTAATTTAGAAACTTGCAAATTTAAGAAAGATCTTTCATACTTAATTTTCTAAATTTGAGAAACTTCTTTTTATGGTTGTAATTTAACACATTTTTTAATTTATTATCTTTATTAATAATTATTATTTTTTATTGAAAAAGATTAGATAAATAAATTTATATAAAAACCTAAGATCTTGATTTTTTTTATTTTAATTATATTAATTTAAAAACTACTGTAAATTTAAAATATTGCTTTTGCACTTAATTTTCTAAAATTAGAAACTTCTTTTTATTTTTAATTTGAAAACCACTTTTATATGAATAGTAAATTTAAAATATTTCTTTTGCACTTAATTTTCTAAAATTTAGAAAAAACTACTTTTATAAGAAATAGTAAATTGAGAAAAACTTTTTTTTGTGTAATTTAAGAACTACTTTTATATCAAATAGTAAATTTAGAAAATTTCTTTGGCACTTAATTTTCTAAAATTTAGAAAATTTAGAAACTTCTTTTTATCTCTTATTTAAAAATTGTTTTTATATGAAATAGTAAATTTAGAATATTTCTTTTTCACTTAATTTTATAAAATTTAGAATTTTTATGTCTAAGTTAAAAACTACTTTTATATGAAATAGTAAATTTAAAGTATTTCTTTTGCACTTAATTTTCAAGAAATTTAGAAACTTAGTTTATAATTGTAAATTCACACTAATTAAAATGTTAGTTTTAACTCATCTTTTCTTATAACTAGCATACATATATTAAATATTAATATATATAAAATAAGTCGAAAGTTATCTTGTTTAAGGCTCATATTTTTCATTATTAAGGGTATTTTTTATTTAATTTCATAATGTGATGTAATTTATTTTTTTTAATAATAAATTCACTTGCAATTGTATAATTTTTTCCTTAACACGTTCCAATAACAATATAGATATATTTGATATAAAATTATTAGTTTTTTACTCTTATATCTATGTTTAATATAAAAGTAGTTGTTTAATATTTATAGCTTTGTAGTGGATGGTTGGGCGGGCACCCCTCCACGTTGGTGGAGGGTCTTCTAAGGGGGAATTTATGGGAGTAGTCACCGTTTTGGTGAGAAGCTTTGGCCTTGCCAAGTGGTGAGGCTCTCAAGGTACGGAGTATATGGTGAAATCATGCTTAGTGGCTTGTTGGCAGCTAGTCTCCATTTCGAGGTGGTGTCTTGGTTAAAACTCTTTTTTGGAGGATGAAAATCTCATGCAAGGGAAAATTGCCTTGCATCGCCATTATTCCTCAGTCGTGTGTTTTGGATTTGGCCTACTTGCCACGGGCTTTATTAATGTGTGTGGGTGTTGGCAGATCATTTGTGTGGTTTTCAAAATATTGTTTTCTATTGGTTGCTTTCTTGCAAGTGGTTTGACGATTGGGATGGTGATAATGGCTAAGCTGAGTCGTTCCAAATTCATAATTATAGTCTCTATGGAGGGGCTAGAATTTTTTAGTGTAGACACTCCCATTTCTCTGTTGGCGATGGAGAGGCAAGTCGCCTTCAGGGAAATCACAGATCAAAGGCTTAAACACATTTTGCTTGACAGTGATCCCCTAGTCTTGGTAACGGTGAAAATGGTGTTAGGGAATGGTCACTTGGCTAGAAAGGAGTATGCAAGGGATAATGCATACATCTCCTCACGGCTCTTGGCTACTATTTTGGATGTTGAAGTGTCCAAGTCGAATGTTAGAGACTTGTTGGTGAACCTATTTTGTTGCGATTTATTGGGTGGCCTTGAGGAGACTCTGAAAGTGGCCTTCATGGGAAAAGGGATCCCGCATCCCTCTAATATGGATTTTTTGTGGAAGAGGACGAGGCGGTGAAGGTCTTCCCCTTTCTCCTGGATTTGAAGGGGGGCAAGCTTATGCAGCACCGGATGATCTCAGTAATGGCAGTAGAGTTCCTAAAACGTAAGCTAGGGTTGGTGGTGGAGGAAGGCTTGGAATGGATTGAATATTTTTCTTCTTTTACAAATTTAAATGGGTTCCTTTGAGGTTTGGCTTTTGTGTCTAAATTTTCACTTATTTTTTGGTTGTTGTTCAGGCTCTAGTTTTTGTATTGGGTAGGGTGGCTGCCATTTTTGCTCTAGTTTTAGAGCATTTCCTAGGTTGGTAGGGGTTTTGGTGATATTCTAGCGATTTGGTTGATGTTTCATGCATAGCAGACTTTCTGTAGGGCTACTTCTAATATTTTTAATAAAATATATAAGCATTATGTATCAAAAAAAATATTTAAACCTTACGTATCAAAAAAAAATGTATAGCTTTGTACGTATTTGTTTTTAAGTTTTATAAAGATTAAATTAAAATCATAGGAAATTATATATAGAAAAACATAACATGAACATTTTTAACCATTTACATTAAATTAGAACACACATACTTTCAATTTGTTAACAAAAAATAATATAACATAGTTTTTCTTTAACACATTCTAATAAATAATAAAGTTTATGTATAATAAATCATTTGTAGTTTTTTCAATTGTTGTTAAATAGGTATCTTAAAAATGCTTACATCTTCATTAACATTCATTTCAACAGTAATATATGTGATTTCATTATATTTTCCATCATTGCTTATTTCAATTGCCATATAATTGCCATATATAATGTTAGACACTAAAATTTAGTGGAATTCCTCCCCAAACTTAAAATTTAATGTTTTTATTAACAATAACTTTGTGTACTTTCAGTTTGTTAACCATTTGTGTACTAGTAACTATGCATTATCACTATCATGAAGAATAGTTCAAAATTTAATTGCCACATTGGACTTGATGACATGCAATGTAGGTATCCCATAGTGTGTATGTAACAACTTGAATGATGGCATGACCTAATGTACCATGAATATGATGGAATAGGTGAACTTTAAAGTAGCACGAAACCATTCCTTAGGTGGTCCCGTGTGATAACTAATCTTTGATTGTCCTTTAAGAAATCTCATGAATTTCATATTGAGCTCATCACATAGACTGTGTTTTTTAATGGTTACTATTGGCCTAATAGTGACCTTCCAAATGCATCCTGCAAGGTAAAGATCATGAACCTCATGGTATAGATGAACTGACCAGGCACAAAAATCTACAATTTCAATTTGAGCATTATTAAATTTTATATCCAAGTTCATTTTCACCTTGGATTCATAGAGAAATTTAAAGTACATAGCATAATTATTAATTTTTTTTGGTTGTTTTCTAGTTCATTATTGATAATTTTCTTGATCATCTTCTCTCTTAACTAATAATGGGCACTCAACTCCTCTATACGAAGGGGGAAATTGAATGGAAGATGGCAGTGATACTTCAATAACCAAATGGACACCCATGATGTATGCACATTATGTGACATCTTCCTCACCTATAGGAAAATCATTATTTTTTTTACATTAGTATTAAATAGGGGAAAATATATATTTTTCAACTTTTGAGAAAATTGCATATAAGAGATTAAACATTAAGCAAATTTATGATATCAAAGAAACTCAAAATATATTAAATTCAAGTAGTAAAAAATAATTGAATATGTGAGAAGCATATGAAACATACCAATTTTTAAAATTATGTGGTGAAATATGAAGAATGCACATGGGTAGCAAATGAATTTTAGATTTTCTACAACTCACTAGAAACATTTAAAAAGTATCATAATTTTTTTACATTAGGAAAAAAAATTTGTTGAATTTTCAATGCATTAAACATAGAATAATTTTTAAGTACCATAACACATAAAATCATATAACTACATTACATTTTGAAATTTGAGTATAGTCATTGAAACAAAATTGAAGAAAATATATTTCTTCAATTATCTTCTAAAATTTTAAGTCTATTTTCTTTGAAGCATTTCTTTTTGCAAGTTGTGTACCCTTTTTTCATGTTTTCATAACGGTCATATGTAAATGGTGGCATAATTCTTAGGCCGTGTAGAGACTTTACACAAGAAATGACAACAAATGTCAATCTTGTTCTTTCTCTTGGTCCAATATCAATAGTGGCTTTTGAAAGAGTCAAACCCTATGATTTCTGAATTGTTAATTCCTAACCAAATCTTAATGGAATTTGGATTTTCCTCCCCCTCTGTATTGTTGTAGTTGGAATCTTATTTGGATTGCGGTCATCAAATGGTATTCCTGAATAGCTTTCAAACTCAACCATTACATATGTTGGTGGTTTTGGTGGACCACTTCTAGGTTTGTATACAATTTTTCGATTATATCCTAGAGCTCCATTTACAAGACATGCTTGTATCCAAAGATTTAAAGTCAACATTATCCTAGCATCTTTACTGATCAATAATTCTAGATCAAGCTCATCATTTGAGCATCCTTCTGCTGCATTAATACTTCTTGATTTTGTTGCAAGACTATGTGCAACATGATGCTTCAATGAGTATAGTATTTTCTTGTTATTTTTATGAACATTATCATTTTTTGAGAACAAATGAACACCATTCTCAAACTCCTCATTGCTTGTTGCATCAATGGTAATAGTGATTCTTGTCATAAGCAATCTCCAATCATCAATTGTTGGGTTTGTATCTCTAATATTTTTCAAAAGTTGATGAAATCTCTGTTGGTGGATGTTTTCTCCATCTTGTCTAAATACTTTATCTAAAGTAACCACAGTTTTGAATTCTTCCCATAGAAACCTAGATCTTTTGTTGCCATCATATGTTGGTCTATCATTAATAGAAGGCAACTGACCCAAATATCTAACCAAAATTATAGATATACCTAAAAGATAAACAATGATTGTTTATAGCTAATATATACCTTCATATCTATATAAACTCCATAATGTGAATTACTTGTATTAGAATATAAATTAGTCATTTTTGTTAATCATAATCATGTGTATACCTGCAAAGTTAATGTTTGCATTTTGTGGGAATGCTTGTCAGAGTCGAGAATCTATGTTCTCTAGCATGTTCTGACCTATGAAGCTCATTTCATCAATCAAAATGTGTTTGATGTGTGTTATCTCTTCTTGAAAGAGTTTTAGCCTTGCTCCTTCTAGTTGAGAAAAATATCTTATTGGGATTCTCAATTTTGAATGTATTTTGGAACTTCCACTGTTGAATGTTGCAACTCCGATTGGTGCAAGTAATAGAAGGGAGAAGAACTCAGAGTCACTGCATTTTCAAGAGTTTTTCTAATAGAACCAATTAGATATGACTTTCTATTCATGTTTTTCCTTGAATTATCATCTGCAAGGGTGGTGGATTTTGATTATTATGGTAGTATGCCATAATTATGTTGAGCACCTTCCTTTGTTTATCACTGAGATTTGAATAGTCAGTACACTGTGGTATGTCATCATGTATGAGACACCCATTTTCTCTCATGCTGCTAATGAAATTCATTGCTTGATTTTTGTACACTTCACCTTGTTATTCATTACACCAATTTATTTTTCTATCAATATCTCTTCTCCACTAAAAAACTCAAAAAATCACACATTAATATTTCTAGCTAGAAATACAACTTAAAGCAGGGGAAAATGTATAGGCATAACTTTGGAATGTGAAATTCTATAAATCAAAGAAAAACAAATATTCTTTCTGGTTTGTGCATTATATAGCGATGCACACTATAGTGACTCCATATAAAATAAAAATAATAGCTTTAAAACTAAAAAATAATACTAAAAATAAAAGTTTTCAAACAACTTTAAAAACAAAGCAAAAGTTTCTTATCTCCATTGCTAAACAACGATGTATATATTGATTTCAATATATATAATATTGTATTTATTTAAATTTTTTTATTAGATATGCAAGATAATCTTGTTAAAAATCTTCTTAAAATTATAAAAGCATGAAAATATTGAAAATTAATATGTATTTCTATAACAAATATTATAAATTAAAAATCATGTATTTTCTAAAAATGTATATTTTTGTTTCTTAAAATATTCTAAATTAATATGTATTTCCATAACAAATATTATAAAATAATATATATTACTATTAGAAATTAGAATATTATATTATATTTTCTTTTTCTTTTTCTTAAAAATTTCAAACAGGTTTAAAACAACTTTAAAAAGAAAGCAAAAGTTTCTTGTATCTCCATTGCCAAACAAAGATATATATTGATTTCAATATATATAATATTGTATTTATCTTTAATTTTTTTTATTAGATATTTAAGATTATCTTGTTAAAAATCTTCTAAAAATTATAAAAGCGTGAAAATATTGTAAATTAATATGTATTTCCTTAACAAATATTATCAATTAAAAATCATGTAAAATTATATATATTAAAATTAGAATACTATATTATATTTTCTTTAAAATTTCATATATAGTAGAAGTATAAAAAGATGATGATAATGCATGTTTTAAAAGCTTACAGATATAAAAAATATTAAATATAATATTACTTTACGACAGGTTAGTAGACGTCAATTTTAATGGGGAGAATAAAAATGTACACATACTCATTGATGTGAGTGTAATAAGCCTTTTGGCTTAACAACATTTAAAATTAATAGCAAAAACAAAATACTTAGTAAATGATAGAAACGATAGTCAATCTAATTTCCTTATAACAACATTTAAAATTAATAGCAAAACAAAAACAATTAGACTTATTGTTATAATAAGTTAATTTGAAATTAATTATAATAAATTAATTTATAGTAAAGACATTTTATTTCAATATTGATGCATTCGCCTCTAAACCATTGAGAACATGCATGCCTACCAAGACAATTATAGGGAAGTGATCAATTTAAAAAAGGTCATTCAATGCAGTCATAGTCATTGATACACCCTGAATCAAGGCCAATAATTTCTAAAACAAATTATATTATTAATATGCAAACACTTTACATAAAACATGGAAAAGTACCCTTATTTAATAAAAGTAATAATAATATATAGTTATTGTCAGCTATGTGTTCAATGTATTAATGGTTATCTAATTTTATCAAAAAATAATAATAATGAATGTTGTTATGCTTATAGTCACTTCTATTTACTCGGAATCAATTCGGTACAAACAAGTGACACAATGCGTCGTGTTCCTCCCATCTAGCAAGGAGCTTTTAGGTTGGCAAGGGAAGGGTTAATATGATTCAAGATTTGTAAAAGAAATTGTTAGAGATTTGTATTGAATGTATAAAGCAAGAACCAATGGAATTGAAGAGTATATGATTTGAGAAGCAAAATGTAGAGGGTAGAGTTTGGTATTGATTACTAGAACTTGTTGGAACAATTGTATATTAAACAATTGTATATTAAAATTCATATTTTTTGTGTGCGTGTTAAATAATATAAATATTTTTTTGTATAAAAGTAATTTAGGAATTTAAATTGATTTAGTGTGAAGGTGGAGAGTTTATTTGTGAAGGTAGTAATAGGGAATTGGGCAAAGTGATTGTATATTGTAAGGAACAAAGAAGGCCATGTTTAGAAAACTATTTAGTAAACATATTTATTTGTTAACATAATAATCATTTTGAGTAGATATGTAAGACATATAAAATCAAAGTATTAGTGATAAGTATAAAATTTAAAGCATTTTAGAAAATGGAGATATTAAAAATATAAAAGCATTTTAAATTATTTTATATGCAAGGCATTTAAAATAAATATATTAGCAATAGACTGAAAATTTAAAGCATTGCAGGAAATGAAGATATTAAAAATATAAAATTATTTTATTTTATTTTATATACACAACATATAAAATATAAATGTTAGCAATAAGTTAAAAAGGTGAAAAGTATTTTATCTTTTTTAATACCATATTATTATGTTCAATTAATAGTAATATTTTTGAATATTTTAACCATGTCTTTTTTTTATATCTGTAAATCAAATTCATTTAGTTAAATAAACTAATTATAAATAATTGTATTTACTGTGAATTTAGAAAAGAACATATGCCAATGAAAAATAGGCCATAAAAAGTAAAGTTCATAGGAATAACAACTTTGTAGCTAAATTGGAGATTTAATTATTAATTAATTGTTTTGCAAGTATTAATCCACTTTCATCATTGAAAAGTCCCACCAAATATAATACGTTGAGGCTAGTGGTATGGAGCAATCCCAATATCTCGTAATGTGTAAATGGTGAATGGATGTAAATGGGAATGCTTGTTTATGCCTCACTGCGCTGCATTACTTCTAGACGTTGACTAAGTGCATAGATAGTGAGAATGGCAAGGGTGTTACATGTAAATGTGTGAGAATATAGACTAAAAATAAATTTTTCCTTTGATTAATGCATAAGAGTATGGTTTAAAAATTCTAAATGTTGAGGCAGAGAGAAGTGTTTTATTGTTTAGAAGGCAAAGGACATTTGTAGAAGAAGAACTGAATTTTGGAGAATGTCATGGAGGTGAGTTATTATTACTTTGTAAAAGTATTATAGATTGAATGTAGAAGAAATTTCACTATTTGGTAAAACCTAATTTACAAATCCTACCAAAGCAACTGCAATAACAACTCACATGCATATGGTATGTATGTCATAAACATGAAACAGTAAAAGCCAAGAAACAAGTGACATAGAAAACTAAATGGTCTTGACTGTGATTGTTTCTTCAAATTGTCCTTGTAATAGGAACCATTTTTTGGAATTGGAGTGGAGAGAAAGACCTGTATAGGTGCAAATATACTTGATTCTTGAAGAGGATCTTGCGAGGTCAGAGTTTTAGATGTTTTTCCTCTTTTGTTTGCAATGAAGTTTGATTCTTTGAATTTCTGTAAAAATTATGCCAATTTTTTGAATATATGTAATTTATGGCCATAAGCAAGCTGCAAAGATGTTGTAGTAAGAGATGTGCACAATTGCAATCATGTGATATGCAATTCATATGCAATATTTTTACTTAGTACATTGATCAGACTGTACATTATCTATTCCTTGGAGTGGCTATAATTATGAATTTTTTTGAAGCAAATGTACAATAAGCAATACTTGTAGTTGACATCTAGAAGGTGTGGAGCACAACAAAGCATAAACAAGCATTCCCATTTACACTTGTTTACCATTGACACACTACGAGATATTGGGATTGCTCCATACCACTAACCTCAACATATTTTGTTTCTCAAGGCACTTATCGATGTTGTTTCCCTTCCTTAATGTGTCACTTTAACGGTTTGATACCAATTGTTTTTGGTGGGAATTTTCAATGATGTAAGTGAATAAATACTTGAAAAACATGTCCATAAATCCCAAGTATATATTGTTCCCATATTTTCCTAATTTACTAAAACTAAAATGAATAGTAGACCTACTACAAGACAATCAAACTTAATTGGCCAAGCAAGTATTACAAATAAAAATGATAAAATTAATAATTAAATGCAAATTGTGTCAGCTTTACTACCATCATGCATTTCATGTGCATGGCATTTTTCTCAGCGGCAATTTACTATTGCAATCAAAGGAGGTCACTATTGAAATTGTATGATGTGCATTGGATATGGCATGCTTGTTAATCAATCTAGAGCTATTGCATTAAATGTCAGTAGGTCTACTATTCATTTTTGTTTAAGTAAATTAGCAAAATAGTACATTGTATATTTTGGAAAATATTTAATTACTGAATGCAAATTGTACAACCTTTGATAGAGGGTTGGCTAGCACAAAAGCAATGAACCATTCATTTTTCCCTGTAACAACATGCAATACTTGTAGTTATCAAGTATCACAAACAAAAAATATACAATGTTGAAAAATGAAAATATAAAATGAACCATTCAATTTTCCCCTATGTTTTGTTATAAAGTGGATGCTGCTTATGACAAATACGTTCTTGAATTTAGAACTATAGGAAGGTAGAAAAATATTATAAACTTTTGAATTTTATTGGCTAATCAAGTATTTGAAATTGAAATGCAATAATTGCAATAGTAAATATAGCATACTTAAAAGTTGTATAACTAGATTTTAAGCTATTTTAAGGGAAAAATAAGAAAATTAAGCATTGTATAACATATAAAGGAAAAAAATGTTGACTGTAAAATGAGAGTGGCAAGAAGTTTTAATCCATTAAACATGAAATGTAGTCATATAGGCCAAATAGCCGAGAACATAAGCATAAGATAAAAGAGAAGTGCAGGTTGATGCAATAGTAGGTAGCTTTGTAGTTGCTTGTGTTCCTTCGTCATCTACAATGGCATTGTTATGATTAGTACGAAAACCATATTTATATATAATTTTAAACATACTATGCAAATTGAAGACAAAAAAAAAGTATTTGTATCAATATGTTTTTGTACCTTGTTGTAGCATATGACGTTCATTCAATCAGGCAAATAGCTTTTGTAATCATATTGTTTTGATTGAGCTTGAAATGGCCTTTGGCTGATTTTTCCTTGATTTAGTCTTTGTATTTTATGTTTTGAAGAGCGGGAAAGAGTTGTTGGATGACACGGCTTTGAATTGAACAATGGATTATTTTCTTGTCATTTTCTATGATGATAGTTTGAGGATGAAGTGAGTATATGTAACTCACTTCCTTGTCACACTGATTGCAATGAGTGCTCTCCTATTGGAGCATGTCGTAAGTGTTAAATCTATAATTGAAAATTAGACAAAAAGCCTCAAATGGATTTGAACGTGTGTTTTCTTCTCTTAATGTGCTTGAAACCTAAAACATGTGAACGTAAATTGTTAGACTTGTGGAATTTTGAAAGATCTTGTATGAGGAAATGACAAGATATTTAAAAAATTACAGTAAATTTTGATTGCATCAAAGTAGTTAACTTGTCCATTGTTCTTTTTTTATTCAATTTGCAAATAGATGTATATTGTCCTATGTGGAACATGTTCTTTTGATTTGTGGTTTTTAGGATATTCTTGAAAAAAAATGTTGGAGTTTTGTTCCTAAAATATTGTTGCATTATTTAAAAGTATTGTTGTTCATGAAATGGATGCAATTGCAGTTGCATGGCAATGATAAAGTTAGTTATCGTTACAAAAAAAAAAAAATAGTAGAGGCTAGAATGGTATAGAAAAGGGTTAAAATAGATTAGTGGCATATGCTATGGAGAGATTTGTACCTATGCTATGTCATATTCTACTCTGACATCTTTGATATCAATAGCATATTGTCTACCAACTTTGTTAGTGCCAACAACCAAAGCACCTATTGTTCCAATTGGATATTGATCTGTGACTCCTAGTAACCAGGTTATAGTTATATCTAGTATGAAGTAGTAGTATTTAGAAAAGTGAGGCATGCTTTCAACTATACTAGTGTCTGTCAATATCAATATGCAACCACAGTCCCCTCTATCACCATTTGTTCTACGTGTAATTTGGAAACCTAATATTGAAACTCAGGAAAAGTCTACTATTCTTGGAATTATTTTGTGTTGATCTTGTTGCACAAGGTTTCCACTGATATTCAATGTAATTTTCATTTCTTCTTTGAGGTCCATGAGATCTGCACTCAATACTTGATTTGTTTCATTGTCTTTGTCCAATGTTGCTTTGTAGACAACAAGAATGTCACCTTCGAATGTGTCACCAATTTTTTTTGCATTTAAGTCTTCAATTGATATGGTTTTTTCACTTTTTTTTTGGATGAATGGAGGAAAATATAAATCTTATATTTATATGATAGAGAAATGCATATGATAGGGTAATAGAATAAGTTGCTTACCATTTGCTTGTCTTTTTCCATGTGTTGCATTTGTTGTGCTGGTCTTTTTATTTGTTCCATCATTTGTTTGCAAAGCAATGATATAGAATTAGAGACTACATTGGAGCATGTATTCGTCATATATGCTTATCTTTGTCTATACACCTTTACAAAAGCTTGAAAATTCCTTTTCCCAAGGTTTGCATCATGGAACAGTATAACGTATGATAGAAAATTGGATAGTTTGTTAAAGTGCAACTACTTTCTTTCTGATGTTGTCCAAATACATGTTCATATGTTCAAGGAGTTGGATATTCATTGAGTACAAAACATGTTTCCCCAAAAACCACATACACCAGATTGAATGAGAGTAATCCAAAAAAAAATCATGAATACAATCAAGGGTTTTAATCTGAATGTAAAACCCGATATGAATTCCTAGTTTTTGTTTGGTTCAACTCATTCAGGCTTAGTGCATTACTTTTCTACAATAGCATTTTATGTTCTTTTCTACATCAAACCTCTCTTTCTCCACACTTGTCTCCAATACTTGCAGGTAGCACTTCCCTAAAAAAATAATGTTATTATATAGACATAATAGAGATTCATATATATATATATATATATATGTGCATATATATATATATATGCATATATATATATATGCATATATATACATACATATATATGCATATATATACACATACGCATTACATATATATATAGTTATAGAAAATTACATATACAAGAACCTATAACTAATTTCCCAACAATACTTGGAACGAATCAAAGAAACAACCTTCAATATTCTATTTTAATGTGTCTACTCTAGAAAGATCGTTATTTTTAAGGACATTGTCTATGTTACATACTAGTGAGCAGCTTGCATATTCATACTTATTAATGTCTATTATTTCTATATTCTCATATCTTATCTCCATTCTAAATGAAGCAAGCATTAGATTGTTCAAAATGCTAATTGGCCTTAATATGTATACATGTGAAATCTTTAGTACTTTGCACATATATATAGTACAACAAAGTTTATATTTTTTGTAGATGTTAAATTGTTTCATTGAAAAGAGAGAAGGACAATGATCCAAGAATCTGACCTACAGTTTTCTTGTTCAACAACTGACTATATTTGTGCTAGTGTAGATGTTTGTCTCCCACTGAAATTGTAAACAATGGTTCCTATTACAGAGACATTTGAGAAAAATGAGCATAGTGGATGACATGTTATATGCAATTCATAAACATAAAGCAATAAATGCTCAATGAACATAGTAAATGCTAGACCAATACTATTGCAATCATTTGCTTTGCATTACATAGACATAGTTGGTTGATCAAATTCAATAATTTAAATGAAAGGGAATATATATGGTTTTATTACTATAGTTTGAATTGAAGAGTAGATAGAATAAAATTAGAACAACAGAAAGAGATAATAAAGTTTGAAAAATATTAAAGCATTAAATGCAAACTATGGAAAGATTCAGTTGATACTTGATTGAGTTTTTCTTCAGAAATTTTTATAGTAACTTAGTTTTTGTGTGTAAATCAGTAAGCACCAGTATCTACTTTACAACAAACTTGTGCAATGTAGTCAACATTTTTAGCAAACTAATACTTTGTTTGTTAGCTTTGTTTGTTATGTTTCAATTCCAAATAAGAAGATCGTAACAGTAACCTATTCTCATAGGATTTCCAAGTTAGTTTTGTTATACGTTTACATGTAACAGTCGTATTATTCTCAGCATCGATGTAGCTGGTTCATCTGTATGATGTGTATAGGATGGGAAAGCATACACAAGCATTCTTGTTTAGGAATGGTCCTTTTTTGTCCTTTGTTTCCAAAGAATTTTGATTCTTCAAATGTGTGGAATAATTATGCAAATTGTTTGAATTTGTCTAATTTTTTCCCATAAGCAAGTGATATTTGCAATTGTTTGATTGCAATAATGTTGTATTCAAAGATGTACATAATTGCAACTGGCACAATTTGCACGCAGTGATCGAATATTTGCAAAACATATAATGTCCTCCTAATTTCCTAATTTACTTTAACAAAAATGAATAATAGTCCTACTCCAATGAATTAATTGTTTATTCTCTTAACTGCAAATTAAACCATTACAATAGTGACTCGTTCCTTGGTTTAAAGTACTCCATGTCATATGTCATCCACTATACCTTGTTGTACAATTAGGATTTTTAAAAGCAAACAATGTGTGTAGTCGTAGTAGGACAGAAGTATGTATGAATACAATTGTAAAAATTTACTATTGCAATCGTTGAGTTTGTTTTTGAAATTGAAATTGTTTCAAGTAAATCTAGAGAGTAGAAAGATTATTTCATTGAGGGACTAGGCACTATTGCAATTGGGGTAGGTCGCTATTGGAATTGTATGATGTGCATTGGATATGGGACACCTGTTGATCAATATATAGCTATTGCATTAAATGACTCCACAGTCGACAAGACCTTGTTTAAAGTATTCAGTTTTTTGTTTTGTAATTCGCATTTTCTTACTGTGTATGAATTCTTTTTCTTGTAAGCTATGTTTCTTTTTTTGTAGGAACGATGGAAAATTGTTCCCATTTTTCTAATAAAACCTTGTAGAAGTTGTAAATTCTTTTTTCCCTTGTCTTGATATCAATACCTCTATGCCACTGCAACTAGAAGTATAGCTTGGAAAAAGCAAGTTACTATTGGCATCATTGAATTTTCTTTTCAAATAGTTGCTTGGCCAATGAAATATATTGTTTAAAATATTTTTTTCTTTTTCCTATAGTTGGCATTAAAGCATATTTTTTTGTGCTTGAAAATTATGGTTTATCTCTTTTTCTATTGCTTGGAGTAGGTCCATTTTTCATTTTCATTTAAGTAAATTAGGAAAATAGGGGGACATTATTTATTGTGACAAATATTTAAGAAATTAATGCAAATTATGCGAGCTTTGGTGATGGAATGGTGGGTACTGAAACAATGAATGCATGTTTAATGAATTAAATGCAAACTTTGCGAGATGTGTTAAACAACTAATAGGTACATAGGCAGTGGATGAATAGTTAATTCATGAAATCTCAAGCATGTGTTGGGTTTTATTTATGCTTATTCTTGTTTGTTTGTTTTTTCTTGAAAATATTGTGTGTTGTGAGCTCTAGGTTCCCCTCTTCCATGTTCTTTATTCTAGGAACAGTGCATTACTAGTGAGCATCTCGTCTGCTTGTTTATGATCTACTTGATAACTAGAAGTATTTCTTGTTGTTACAAGGGCCAAGGGGAAAAATGGGTATAGTAGATGGCATATGGTATGCAATCCATAAACATGGAACAATGGAAGAAAAGGAGTAGATGAGTATTGCAATAAAGAAGAATTATCACAAGGAAAATTGAATGCTTTGAGCAAGGTGTTGTCAATTGTGGAGGCATTCAATGCATTAACTATGTATTCATTGCTTGAGTAGGTACGAGCCTATCAACAAAGCTCGAAAAAATTGTATTTAATACCTTGATGTTTGGAAAAAAAATCGCTTTGGTCTATTTTTTTGCAAATTTTATCATGTGTTTCTATGTTTCATGTTTATGAATAACATGTTATCTTGCACAATTTGCATTTAATAGATTGTTGTTTCTAGTCCACCAATCATATCATTTAATGCATTAAACATGCATTGAATGTGTTAGTGACAGTAGCCTCCTATTGTCCTAATTTACTTTAAGAAAAATGAATAAAAGGCCTACTCCAACTAATAGAAAAAGAGATAAGTTAAAAATTTAGCTTTTGGATTCAACTGTGCTAGTTTTTTTTGTGACATTTCGGATCACACTCAGTGATCCATCATCAGGAAGAGGAAGAAATGAAATGAGATTACAGAACAAGTCTTAGTAAATTAAGGGTGAGGTGGAGGAGTTAGAGAAAAGATTAGCTAAACATAAAACAAAAAATAAATAAAATAATACCAAGAATAAATAAACAAGCAAGCCATACAAGGAAAATTAAAGTAAAAAGAGAAAACACAAAAGATGAAAAAATTCAAAAGAGAAAGAAGAAAAATAGGTTAAGTATAAATAAATTAAAGAAATGGAATGTAAGTTCAAAGAAGAAAATGATTAAAACAAAAGTGAAGGGAGAAGAAGGAAAATTCATAAAATATGAAAAAAATAAAAAAAGGAAAAGATGGGGTTTGACCCAAATGAGAAAGAATTAATAACCTTATTAAAATTAAAATAGATCAAAAACTAAAAAGCTAAAGAAGAAAACAAGCTAAAGGAAGTACAAGACACTAAAAACTAACAAATAAAGAAGACAAAAAGAACAAAAGGAAAAAATTTCAATCTTAAAAAGCTATATTTATTTAATAAGTTAATGTTATAATACTATTAAGGAAACAAAAAGTGTAAATAAGGTAAAAGACAAGACCTCAATTCAAAACATAAGATAAAAAAAGAAGGAACGAGAAAGAATACAAGAAAAATAAAATAAATAATAAGGAACAACAATTAAAGGTAAAAATTAAAGTAAAACATAATAAACTAAAGCATAAGGAAATTAATAAATAAAAAATAAATGGTGAGGGAAAAAGTATAAAAAAAATTAATGTAAAAAGCTAAATTTATTAATAAAGTTAAACAAAGAGTAGAAAAGATAAAAAAGAAGAAAAGATATATAAATTTGTAATAGTTGAATCCAAAAGCTAAATTTGTAACTACATGGACTGTGGGAAACTCATACCAACTAAGAGATAATTTTTTTATTATCTCTCAATTGCAAATGAAACCATTGCAATAGTAATCTACTCCTTGGCTTCAACTGTTCCATGTATCTTGGTCACATAGCATATGCCATCTACTATACCAATTTGTACAGTTAAGTGTTACAACAGCAAATAATTCTTCTAGTGGCAACACGATAGAAGTTCTCATACATAGGCAATTGTTTTGTTTCAATATCAGGTATAGTAGACAAATCAAAATTACAAAAGGATAAACTCAATACCTTGGTTGGAGCACATCCACTATTCATTTTTGTTCAAGCAAATTAGGTAGACATGACATTATATATTTTGAAAAATATTTAATCACTGGATGCAAATTGCACAAGCTTTGGCAATGGGTTGGTTGGCATTATAGCAGTGAATGCATGATCAATGCACTAAGTCCATTATTGATTTTTGTTTTAGAAAATTATCCATATTCCATGATTGCAATTATCCATGTCTCTAATTGCAAAAGTAAGATTTTTTTGAGCAAAGAATAGTTTCATGTTTATGAATTACATGGCATGTCATTAACTATGCTCATTTGTCTATTTGGAAAGTCGGATTCTTCAACCACTGTTCTCCTTTGTTGTTCACAATTCTTCCAATACATAATTCTTAGACACATTGGAAGAATTAAAATTCATTGAAACAAAGGAGGAGAATGGTAGAGGAATCTACCTTGTAGTTTGTTGTTCAAATACTAAGTCTATGTGCAGCAATATAGATATTTGTCCCTTAGTTCAATTGCAAGCAATGGTTCCTGTTACAGGCACAATTTAGGAAAATGAGCACAGTCTATGACATATAACATGTTATTCATAAACATGAGATAGATAAGAACATAGTAAAATCTTCCAAATATTTAAGAATTAAATGCAAGCTATGTGAGTGTTCTCACTAACATGCGGTCAATGTACTTGATATGCATGGCTTACTAGTGAAACAAATTCTATAATCTATATATAATGTCATACTATTTTCCTAATTCACTTGAACGAAAATGTATAATATACCTACTCCAACAAATATGAAGAGAAATAAAACATAATTTTCAAATACCAAAAATATTTCCTTAAATTGCAAGTATAGGAAAAAGACAAAGATATTACTATTGCATTCGCTACATTTGCTTTTCAAATAGTCGCTTGGCTAATGAAATTGTATTTTTTAAAATATTTTTTTTATTTTTCCTATAATCGAGATGCAAGCACATATTTTTTGTACTTGACAACTATGGTTTATCTCTTTTTCTATTGGTCGAAGTAGGTCGATTTTTCATTTTCGTTTAAGTAAATTAGGAAAGTAGGGGGACATTATATATTGTGGCAAATATTTAATCAAGGTATGAAAATTGTGTGAGTTTTGGCAGTAGGCTAGTGGGTACTGAAGCAGTGAATGCATGTTTAATGCATTCAATACAAAATTCATGATATGTTTTGGACAACTGGCGGGAACAGAAGCAAAGAATGCATAGTTAATTTATGACATATGAGGTGGGTGCTAGTTTCTGCTTATTCTCGTTTGTTTATTGTTTTTTGAGAAGCTTGAATGTTTTTAGTTGTGGGTTTCCATCTTCAATGTTTGTCATTTTGTGTAGTGCTTGAATGAGGGAGTAGCCATAGGAACGGTGTGCAATGGGTGAGTGGCTCATATGCCTATTTTTGATACTTGATAACTACAAGTGTCACTCATAGTTACAAGGAAAACTGAATGGTTTGAGTAAGGTCTTGTTGACTATGTGTTTATTGCTTGACTGGCTATCAGTCTATCAACAAAGCTTGCAAAGCAAATTGTGTGAGATGTGTTGAAGGTCTGGTGGGTACACAAGTACTGAATGCATAGTTAATTCATGAAATCTCAGGCGAGTGTTGGATTTTATTTGTGCTTATTCTCATTTGTTTATTGTTTGTTGAAAATATTGTGTGTTTTTAGCTCATGGTTCACTCTTCCATGTTTGTTATTCTATAAAAGTGCACTACTGTTGAGTGGCTTGGTTGTTTGTTTATGATACTTTATAACTAGAAGTATTGGTTATTGTTACAAGGGCCTACGAGGCAAGTGGGTATAGTAGATGACATATGCTTTGAGGAAGGTCGTGTTAACTATGGTGGCATTGAATGAATTAACCATGTGTTTATTGCTTGAGTGACCAATAGCCTATCAACAACTATTTGAAAAAGATAATTCAAAAATTGCAATAGTAACTTTCTTTTGGGAAAAAAATAGTTCCATGTTTATGGATTACATGACATGCCATTCATTCATTATGCTCATATGTCTATTTGGTGACTTAAATTCTTGAACTGTACTTTGCTTTGTTCTTCACAACTCTACCAAGGCATAATTTTTAGGCACATTGGAACACTTAAAATTCATTGCAAACAAAGGGAAACAATGATACAAGAATCTGGCCTTTCAATTGTTTGTTGAACAACCAAGTATATTTTTAGCCATATAAATGGTTGCTTCTAACACCAATTGTAGGCAATGGTTCTTATTAGAGGGACAAACTAGAAAAATGAGCACATTCCAAATAAGCCAAATAGACCAACACGATAATTTTTTGCAAACATTTTGATATAAAATCCAAATTTCATAGGTTTTGTTGGCACGCTAATGCCTATCCAAACAATGAATCCAAAGTTGACGCATTGTATGCATGTACAACGAAGAATTCCTTGCTAAATGATGTAAAAGATTTTTGCTTTATGTAGCAACAACAGTCTACCAAATATTGGGACTAGTCCCTATCACTAACACAAGTATATCATGTTCCTAAAAAGAAAATTGCTATAGAGCAAAAAATAGTTTCATGATTATGAATTACATGGCATGTCATACACTATTCCCACCTATCTCTTTGGGAATTCATATTCTTGAACAAGCATTCTCCTTTATTGTTCACAACTCTTCCAATACATAATTCTCAAACACATTGGAAGAATTAAATTTCATTGTAAACACAGCAAGAGAATGATACAAGAATCTGACCTTTCAGCTTGTTAAAAAACTAAGCCTATTTGCAGCAAGAAAGATCTTTGTCCTACACTTCAATTGCAACAAATAGTTCCTATTACAGATACAATTCAGACAAATCAGCATAGTCCATGACATAGAACATGCTATTCATAAACATGAAACATAGTAGCGCACAATAGATTTTGCCAAATATTCAAGAATTAAATCCAAAGTAAAAGAGTGGAAAATCCAACAAGTATGCTTTTATTGGAATAGTATTTAATGCATTAACTATGCATTTGTTGTTTTGTGATGCATTACGGATATTTTCAAAAATTTATTATGTGCTTCAATTTTGCTAATTTTCTTACAAGCAAACAAATATTAAAGTCGCTGCAATGAATAGCAAAAAAGATACGAGAAAATATACTCAAATTATACATTCTAATTAGTGTTCATAGTGAAATATTGCATATGGATTGCATATCACATGTTTGTAATTACTCATAATTCTGATTGCAAAAGTAACTTGTTTTTGGACAAAAAATAGTTTCATGTTAATGAATTACATGGTATGCCATTCACTATACTCATTTGTCTATTCAATAAGTCAAATTTTTGAACCAAGCCTCCCCTTTATTGTTCGCAACTCTTCAAAGGCATAACTTGTCGACACATTGGAAGGCTTAAAATTCATTGGAAAGAAAGCAGAAGAATGATACAATAATTTGACCTTCTAGTCTCTTGTTCAAGAACCAAAAATATCGCAGTCAAATAGATCTTTGCATCCAACTTCAAATGGAAGAAATGGAGTGTGTGATAGGGAAAAAATAGAAAAATGAGTATAGTCCATGACATATAATATGTTATTCATAAACATGAAACATAAAAGCACATGATAAAATTTGCAAAAAAAAAGATCATTGCAACAAATTTTTACAAACATTTAGACATCAAATACAAATTTTCCAAGCTTTGTTGATAGACTGACAGTTTCCCAAGCAATGTATACATATTTAATGCATTATAGGCCCCCACAGCTGACAAAAGTAACGTATAATATGTTATTCATAAAAATGAAACACATAAACATATGATAAAATTTTCAAATAAATAGACAAACATGATAATTTTTTCTAAACATTTAGACATTAAATACAAATTTTGCATTTTTTTTTATAGGCTAGTCACTACCCAATCAATGAATACATAGTCAATTCATTGAATGCCTCCATAGTTGACAAGACCTTGCTCAAAGCATTGAGTTTAGTATTGTTTGTTGTTATAATGGCTAATTGTACATATGGGTGTAGTCAATGACATATGACATGGAGTAGTTGAAGGCAAGGAGTAGTTTACTATTGCAATGGTTTCATTTGCAATTGACAGATAATAAACAATTTACCTCTTTTTCTATTGGTTGTAGTAGGCCTTTTATTCATTTTTGTTAAAGTAAATTAGGAAAATAGGACATTATATATTTTGTAAACATTTAATCACTAGATTAATAAACTTTTCACATTTGTACTAAACCAATCTTTCTTTTGTAAATGTCCTTTTCCTTCCAAACAATAAAACACTTCTCTCTGCCTCAACATTCTTCACAAAATTTGTAGATCATATTCTTATGCATTAATCAAAGGAAAAATTTGTTTCCAATCTATATTCTCACACGTTTACATGTAACATCCTTGCCATTCTCACCATCTATGCACTCAGTCGACGTTTGGAAGGTATGTAGAGCAGCAAGGCATAGAGAAGTATTCTCATTTACACATGTTCACCATTAAAATATTACAAGGTATTGTGATCTATCCATACCACTAGGCTCAGCTTATTGTTTTTAGTAGGACTTCTCAATGATGTAAGTAGTTTAATATTTGCAAAAAAATTAATTGTGCAATCAAATTTATTTGATAAATTTTATAATTTGCTTTTATTTAGCTTATTTGCTTACACAAAGAAGAGTAGTAGACCTACTCCATGCAATAGAAAAAGAGGTGAATGATAGATTTCAAAAATGAAAGATTCAGTTGATACTTCATTGATTTCTCTTTGAGCTACTTTCCCAATTACTTAGTTTCTATGAATAAATCAATACTTGCAACAACATCCACTTTATAACAAAACATAGTGAATGCAGTAGGCATGTTTACTATTGCATCCATTGCATTTTCTTTTCAAATAGTCACTTAGCCAATGAAATTGTATTGTTTAAAATATTATTTTCTTTTTCCTATAGATGGGATTTAAGCACATATTTTTTGTGCTTGAAAATTACAGTTTATGTCTTTTTCTATTGGTTGGAGTAGGTCAATTTTTCATTTTCCTTTAAGTAAATTAGGAAAATAGGGGGACATTATAAATTGTGGAAACTATTTAATCAGTTCATGCAATATGTATGAGGCAAAAAGACCCAAAAGTTCATTGGAAAACATGGTATGTTGGTCTTAATCAAAGGAAAAAATCCTAAATGGGAATGCTTGTGTATGCTTTCACATCCTACAGACATCATACAAATGATCCAGTTGCATTGATACTGAGAATCATACGATTGTTAAATGTGTACATGTGACAATACTCAGTTGAATTTGTAAATCCTGTGAACAAGATTTTGCAAATCAATTCTTATAACTTACCAAGACTTTGTTATCTGTTATTAAATACACTGTTAGCTCTTACAATAAAGTTTTTATTAATTACTATTCCTTTTTTCATTGGTTTTGTTGCTCTTTCTTACAAACAGAGGGAAAATGTGCCCATCCTATTGTGGTTCTACAGCAGTAAACATGTTGACCAATTTCATGTGTGTAGTAATTCTTTTTTGACAAAGGTTACAATGTTGGATATGTGTAATTGCTTCTTTTGGAATGTATACACAGTAACCAAATGAAAATTTCAAAATGGAAGACTGAATACTTTGAAAGAGGTCTTGTATACTATGAATTCATGTAATGCAATAGCTATAGATTGGTCAACATGTGTCCCATATCCAATGCACATCATGCAGTCACCTACTCCTTAGCCTCAGCTATTCCATGTTTATCAGTTACATAGCATATGTCATTTACTGCACCCACTTGTCCCCTTAGCCCTTGTAATAACAATCAAAACTTCTAGTTATAAAGTGGGTAAGTGCACAAATATGGTTCCCAAAAAGGGGGCTTAAGTGGACAATTTTTTTCTAAAATCAGGAAATGTTGACCTTGGATGTGAAATTGAGGATACTTACACTCAAAATTTTGAGATGGAACAAAAATAATGATTCAAGTGCTCTGAATCTACTTTCTAAACTACTAATTTATTTTGAAAATGGTTGAGATTAAGGGGTTCAAATGAGGTATGTACACAAATTGGTGTTGTTTTTGTCAGAAAAACATAACATAGCAACTCTTGTACGATCCTCATATGGTGAACTTTTTTTTAGTAGTTTTAAAATTACTACAGTCAAAAGTTAGGTAATAGTATGTAGTTGATGCACAATTTTTTGATAGTTTTTTAATGAATATTTTATTTTTTATTAATTTTCAAAGTGGACACTTCTTGAAAAATAGAATTTTGGCCATGCTACCCCTACAAATTTTGGAAACTAATTGAATTTTTAAAAATAAAAAATTGTAGAATGGAGTCTAGTGTCTAAAAATGTAATTTATTTGAAATTTTGATGAACAGCTAATTTATAATGAAAAAAACACCAAGCATTGTTTTTTTCCAAAAAAGAGACACACAAACAAAAAAAATTATGGATGAAAGGCTTAACATTGTCACAAAGTGAAAAAAATTACATCGTTGGATAGCTAAGAGAGAACCTAACATTAACCATGTGTTCATTTTTTTTGATATTGAACCACATGCAATCTTGAAGGTGAGCACGAACCTGATTATGTGAAAAATTGTAGAATATGCAAAAACACATCTTTGGTCGTTGGGAATGACCTCCAAGCCTTTTGGTTGGTATTCCAAGGAAAATACCAATCCTAAGGCTCGGGGATTCCCAAAGCAAGATATAACATGTGTGTTATAACACACTCACATTATATGTCAGTTTTGACATGGTTTTTTTTGTGGGGAGCATGTCTAGCAAGACATAACGTGAGTGTGGTATAACACACTTGTGTTATGTCTTGATTTATGTTAAATGCATATTGAATGTATGTTTATATATTTATATGTTTGTATGCACATTTATGCTTGTATGTATGTAGGATTGTATGTACATATGTATTATGCTTTAATGTATGTATTTATGTATTTCTTTAGAGGGAGGGAGAATTTTAAGAGAGAGAGATATAGAGTTGTCTAGGTAGGGTGGGAGAGGGAGAGGGAGGGGGAGGGAGATAGAGAGAGGGGGGGTGGAAGTGAGAGTTTAAGAGAGAGGAAGTGGGAGAGAAGGGGTTAGAGTGAGAGGGAATTAACTAGGTAGGGTGGGAGGGAAAAGGTCGTGAGAGAAAGAGGGGGTGGGAGAGAGAAAAAGAGTCGAAAAAAGAGAAAGAGGGTAAAGAGAAGAAGGAATGGAAATGAAAAGTGGAGGAGAGAGGGTATCAAATAAAATTCAGGGAGTGGATCGGGATTAGAGGTCGGGGAAATCGTTCAAGGTCGTTGAGAGAAAGGGGTTCAAGGATTAAATCGAAAAGAATCGTCAGAAGAAAGGAAAAAGCCGAATCGGATCGATTCAATCGAAAACGAAATCAAAATCAAAATCCAGAGATCATCATCAAATCCATCATCGAAGTCAATCAATCGAAATCATCGAAAAATCGAAAAATCAGCATCAATCAAGCATCGAAATCAAGTCAGCACAAATCAGATCAGCAATCAAAATCAGAATCAGAGAATCAGATCAAAAATCGTCGATCAATCAAAATATCGAAAAAATCATCAATCAAATCAATCAAGGCAGATCAGCATCTTGAAACAGGATCAAAATCGAAAATCAAAATCAAATCATCATATCCGCAAATCAAAAATCACATCAAAATCAAATCCGTCAATCGATCAATCAATCAGATCGGATCAATCAAATCCATTTTATCCTCAAAATCATTTTTATCCGCGCATATCAAACATGAATCAATGATTTCAAATCAAGGCAACAAAATCATTCCGCAAATCATTATTAAATCGACATCGGATCGTCGATCAATCAGCAAATCAAATATCAAAATCATTCCGGCAGGATCGCAGATCAAGTCAAAATCATCGAAAATCAGAATCAACAATCAAGATCAAAATCAAAAATCAACAAAATCAATCGGCAAACAAAATCAACAGGCGCAAATCAGAAAATCAAATCAGCGCAGGATCAAAATCAAAAATCGGCAAATCATATCAATCGAAAATCAAAATCAAAATCATTTTGGCATCATTTTTTCGAAATCAATCAATCAGGCAATCATCCGGCAAAATTTTTTGCATCAGATCAGCATCCAGATAAAATCAAAATCAAAAATCGGCGTCAAATCCATCAGAAAATCAGATCAATCAAAAGATCAGAACGCATCATCGATGATCATGCATCATCAGAAAAATCGAAATCGATCAGGCAATCGAATCAAATCAATCACATCGGCGGCGTCAAATCGCATCAGCATCAATCAGCGCGTGAACAAATCAGAAATCAATCACAAAATCAAAATCAAAAATCAAAAGATCAAACACGATCAAAATCAAAAAATCGGCAGATCGATCGATGCGATCATCAAATCAACAGATCAATCCGCGTCAGATCATCGAAATCAGGCGGGATCAAAGATCAGGATCAAACAAACAAATCAAAATCCGTCAGGATCACCAGATCCGCGGAAATCAAATCCGTTGAAAATCGAAATCGAGAATCAAATGAATCTTTTGCAGATCTGGGAGAAGAGAGAAGGGAAAGAGGATCGTGAAGGAGCATCGAAAAAATGAGAAAGGGAGAAGGAAAAATCAGGATTAAAGTCAGGAAGAATCAAAGAGATGGAGAAAATAAATCTATTAAAAAACCAACTTTCACATAACACAAGCGCATTTTGAAGAAGTAGAGATATGGCCGTTTTAGGAAGAAATAATGTGCTCGCATTATAACACAAGTGCTTTTTTTGTTGCACTAAAAATGGTAAAAAAACTCAATATACCCATGATCTCAACGCCCGCATTTTGCATTTCTCCTGGTTCTGCATGTGCTTTGACAAAAAGTAGTTTTTTATGATGTTGTCAAGTGTGGATGCATGTTTTTCACATTCCACAACCTTTTTCATGATCTTTCTACCACCTTTGCATGAAATAGCAGACTTTTTAGGTTGAAAGACATACAATATCTATTCAAGTTTCAATTCCATTGAAAACTGATATACAATTGAAGTTTGGAGGGGAACAAGCTTTTGAAAAAGTCAAATTGTTGAGGGGTTTGAAGAAAGAAGAAGCTAAGGCTACATAATTGGGTTGAACTCCTCCATTTGAAACTCTAGTTTTTTAGGTATGTGAAGTCTTTACACATTTTTTTTCATTCTATTATGGCTTCCTTTCATTTTTTTTATTTTGAATATTCTATGTTGATCAATTTTTTTGTTTGTCATTATAACCTTAGGTTTTCTATGCACATTTTAAATTACACAATTCTATACACTTTCCAATTACATTTTTAAACCACATCTCTTTGAAGAATTTTGTTATTTAACAATTGACTTACCTTGTGTATGCTTCCACATTTTGTATACATATATATATGACATGCATTTTAAAGAAGTAAAATAAAATATCATTTGTCAATCCTTTATTATGCAAGTGTATACCATTTTCTGAAGCTTTCATTGAGGTTTTTTTTCAAACAATTATACCAAGCAGCTAATTGCCTTGTGTATGATACCAAATTTTCCATACATCTCTTTAAAAAATTGGAATATATTCCTCCCACATTGATAGATCTTAGAAACTATTTTTGTTTTCATCTCTATTTCTAAATTTACCTCATCACTAAACCTACCTCATCACTTTTATTTGTGATATATTTTAAATGTTTCCTTGATTAGTCTGCCTACAAGGGATTCTAACCGTTCTCTCCACTGTTAGAAGACACTTTATTGAAGGCTAAGTTAGCAACATGGAGAAAGGTGCAACCTATCTTGCAAGCATGGACACACAAACACACAACTCCAATCTGTAAACATAATTTACAATTTACAATTTCATCAGGACCTCTTCATTCAACAAATTCACACTATTCCTTGTATCATATCAAAGTCACTCAATTGGGTATAATTCCACTCACATAATCTTTCAAATCACAACACAACACACATTAGGGGCCCATTACAAAGCCTTTCAACATGTCCAACAATTACCGATGTTTGTTTTGTACCAAAATGCACAAATCAGGTTTTCTATGCTTTTAACGGCCCAAATTGGCCCACTTTTACAAAGGGACCACCTTCAAAACTTGTCCAAATCTCCTAAAACCTTGGATAAGAACTTTATATCTATCAAAACTTCAAATTCCAACATTAGATTGCAGAGATTTGATAATTTACCACTCAAACCATAAAACCCTCTCCCTAGGCTTATAAACCCTAGGTTTTATTGAAAGTAGCACTTTCCAAACACTCCAAAATTTGAAAACTATTTAAAAAAACCTAAAATACCCTACTCATTCTCAATCTAACATAAAATCATGTTTTCCAACTTAGAAACTCAATTTCACTCACCAAAATCTCATTTTTCTTAAGGAAAACTCAACATTTCCTCATAGGGTTTGACACCCAATCCACTTCCAAACCTCCTATGCTCTCGTTCAAAATTCCCCCACTAAAAACCTATTGTTTCCAATCCATCCCACCAAGTTACAAGCCTTATAGTAGCTAGGATGGATTTAATACATGTTTGAGGTTTACAAACTTACAAGAAACCCTATTTCAGCTGGTTAGAGAAATCTGAAGATAAATCACTGAAAACATAATGGAAAAAACTCAAAATGGATTCAAATGAGAGAAGACACAATATACTATGCTATTCCATGAGAAATCTTAAAATTTGAAGAGATATCGCTGCCCCCAAAGATTTCTTCAAACCCTAGCACTAAACCACCATTTTCCACTCAAAAATGTGTCATTTGACATATAGCGCACAACCTAAAAACCCTCTATTCACCTACCTTGCACACATGTTTTATAACCCTAACTAATCCTTTCCATCGAGTTATAGAAGCATACAGTGGTTGAAAGGCTTAATATAAAATTTTATTGCACTCAAAACCCTTAAAACAGGGTATACAGACCAAACCTCAGTAACTGGCTTCTAAAATGCTCAAAATCACTTGAAATCCAACCAAACCAAAACTTAAACGGAGTTAATTCTACTTCCCACTAAATTCCATAGAGCACAGTCACCCTGTACAAAACCGTACAGTTCAAGGAAACATCAAATCCCAAAGTGCAAAGGGTAGCAATCTTTGACAGGGTATTACTAGAAAACCATGGCACTTATGAAATCTTTATCTAAACCTATGAGATCATGTTGGGCCCCTCTACAATAAACTCTCTTGGTTTTTGTTATCTCAAAGTGGTTTTCCCGTGGTGTCTAGTTTTCACTGCAAGCAATGCAAAGTTTCAACGTGATGCAACTTTCATTCTGCAACACATGTGACCAAAAAAATTGTTCCAATGTGTTTGAATATGTATGTTTATTCTAGACATGGTCCTCTTTCACACCCAAACACACAGAATCACTTCAATCTACGTTCAACTAGATCGATCCCTTAAGGGTCCAAAGTGCAAAATGGCTGCAAACTTCAGCATGTCGTTACTTAGATACCATGATGCTTAGAAACTTTTCATCTAATCCTATGAGATCATGTTAGGCCCCTCTACAATAGTCTCTCTCAGTTTTTGTTATCTCAGAGTGGTTTTCCCATGGTGTCAAGTTTTCACTTGATGGAAAAAGTGTCAAATGCAAGTAGTGCAAAGTTGCAAAGTAGTGCAACTTTCGTTCTGAAACTCGTGTGACCAAATGGATTGTTTCAACGTGTCTGAATAGGTATGTTTATGCTAGGTATGGTCCTTTTTCACACCCAAACATGCGGAATCACTTCGAGCTACATTCAACCAGATTGATCCCTTAAGGGTCCAAAGTTCTAAATGGTTGCAAACTTCAGCATGTTGTTGCTCAGATATCGTGATGCTTAGAAACTTCTCGCCTGATCCTATGAGATGTTGGGCCCCTCTGCAATAACATTTCTTGATTTTTGTTATATCGGAGTGGTTTTCCTGTGGTGTCCAATTTTCACTTGAAGGAAAAAGTGTCAAATGCAAGCAGTGCAAAGTTGCAAAGTGGTGCAACTTTCGTTCTATAGCATGTGTAGCCATATAGATTGTTCCAACATGTTTGAATAAGTATTTTTATGCTAGGCATGGTCCTCTTTCGCACCCAAACATGTGGAATCGCTTTGAGCTACATTCAACCGGATCGATCCCTTAAGGGTCCAAAGTGCAAAATGGTTGCAAAATTCAGCATGTTTTTACTCGGATACCGTGATGTTTGTAAAATTCTCGTCTAATCCTATAGGATCATGTTTGGCCCCTCTACAATAACCTCTCTCAATTTTCGCTATATCAAAGGCATTTTCATGTGGTGGCAAATTTCTACTTGGGAAAAAAGTTGTCAAATGCAAGTAATTGAAAGTTGCAAAGTGGTGCAACTTTCATTTTGAAACTCGTGTGACCAAATAAACTATTCCAACATGTCTGAATAGATATGTTATGCTAGGCATAGTCCTCTTTCGCACCCAAACACGTAGAATCGCTCCAAGCTACTTTCAACCAAATCGATCCCTTAAGGGTCCAAAATGCAAAATGGCTGCAAAATTCAACATGTTGTTACTCGGATACTGTGATGCTTAGAAAATTTTTGTTTGATCCTATGGGATCACGTTAGGCCCCTCTACAATAAGTTCTCTCGGTTTTCACTATCTTGGAGGCATTTTCACGTGGTGGCCAATTTTCACTTGGGAAAAAAGTTGTCAAATACAAGTAGTTGAAAGTTGCAAAGTGGTGCAACTTTCATTCTGTAACTCGTCTGACAAAACAAACTATTCCAATGTATCTGAATAGGTATGTTTTCACTAGGAATGGTCCTCTTTTGCACCCAAACATGCAGAATCACTTTGAGCTACGTTCAACCAGATCGATCCCCTAAGGGTCCAAAGTGAAAAATGGCTGCAAACTTCAACATGTTGTTAATCAAATACAATGATGCTTGAAAACTTCATGTCTGATCCTATGGGATCATGTTGGGCCCCTCTACAATAATTCCTCTTGGTTTTTTCTATCTTGGAAAAAAATTTATGTGGTGGCGAATTTTCACTTGGGGGAAAAGTTGTCAAATGCAAGTAGTTGAAAGTTGCAAAGCGGTGCAACTTTTGTTTTGCAACTCATGTGACCAAATGGACTGTTCAAACATGCTCGAATGGTATTTTTATGCTATACATGATCCTCTTTTGCACCCAAACATGTAGAATCGCTCTAAGCTACTTTTAACTAGATCGATCCCTTAAGGCTCCAAAGTTCAAAAGGGAAGCAATATTTGACAGGCTATTACTCAAAAACCGTGATTCTTACAAACTCTCTATCTGAGCCTATGAGATCACGTTGGGCCCCTCTACAATAATAGTTCTCAGTTTTTGTTATCTCAAAGTTGTTTTCCTGTCTTGTCCAGTTTTCACTTGATGGAAAAAATGTCAAATGCAAGCAGTGTAAAGTTACAAAGTGGTGAAATTTTTATTTTTCAATTCATGTGACCAAAAAAATTTCTCAAACGCATCCCAATAGGTACATTTATGCTAGGCATGGTCATCTTTCACACCCAAACACATAGAATTGGTTTGAGCTACATTCAACCAGCTTGATCCCTTATGATGGCATGCAAAACAATCAAAAAGAGAAATATACACACGACGGTTGATTAGAATCCATTCTTGTACAATGATTTTAGCTTTGATTAGAATCCATTCTTGTGGAATTCTATTAAGTTCCAAGCAACTTAGAAGATATTTCTGAAATAGGTCTAAACTTGCTCATACAAGGGTTTGAGTGTAATTTATTGAAATAGGCCATTCCACCTATTGTTCAGGTTGTCTCGATGATATGGGCCTAATGTAAGTGGGATAGGGAATAGGAATAAAAAAATAGCATTGCTAAAGGCATTGGAAGAGATTACTAATGTTGTCACTATTGAAAATTCAGAATTGAGGCCCCCTAAAAGCAAGGCTAAAAGAGGTGAAAAGAAGAAATTGCTTGAAAATAAGTTAGAATAGGTTGGAAATAGGGTGAGGTTTTGGATTTTGATGTGTTCAAAAGGTCTAGAAGGATAGGGGAGGTCAAAATTATGTTATGGCATGATGCCCTAGTTGGGAAAACAGGGGTTTTGAATGGAAAAGAGAGGTTTGAGGGAGTAAAAGTGTGTAAAGTCAGGGGGCAGCATAATTTGGTGGTCAATTAAGTTTGTGTAGGTAGAATGAAGAGTGTTGGAATAGGTTTTGAGGTTGTATGAGGTTTGGGTTCAGGTTTGGGGGTTTAGTTCACCAGTTCGGCCAAAATTTTGTGGAGGGGGGTTCGGTTCATTTTGGATTCGTTGGTACAAAAAACATATAAAGACTATATATATATGCGGCCTAGAAGCATGAATTGGGATTAAAATATCAGATAACATCATATAAACAACAAAACCGCCATAAACTTGAATGTCATTTAAAACATGCATGATAAATATTCATCGTTGAAACTTGAATTGTGGTAGGTTGATATACAAAGTTTATTGATGCTAAGGTTCGATTTGTGTGATTTTGAGAAAGAAAGCCAACTGAGTAGAGTTATCAACATTCTTCAGAAATCATAAGAATTTGTTTAGTACACTAGCCATTTTGATGTCTTCTTTCAGTCTCAAACATTATTTTGTATCATTGTTACATTGATCTTGAGAGTGGTAGCTTAATATAGCTCCACAATAAAAAAAATCTAGTTTACCCATGCAATGTAACAGTGGCATATGCAGATTTTTCTTTCAAAGAACCAAAGGGTGACTACACAATTGAAGTGTATAAACACATATCTTTTTGTAATATCAAGGATACTTTTTAAAACTTCCATGCATTTCTTATCTAAAAGGAAAAGTCTTTTACCTAATCTGTATGCAGCCATGCTTTTGACATTGTCAAAAAGAGAAAAACTTCTTGAATGATGCAAAGGCATAGCCAAGCAGTTCTAACTCTTCACATGAGAGAAGAGAGATGTTGGAGAGTACATCAAATCAGTGAGAACAAAAGTGTAATGTTTTTTAGTTTGTATTATTCCTCTATTTATCTACAAATATGTGATAAATTATCAGTTCAATGATGCAGAACATTTTTTTTTAAAAGTAGTGTCACAATCTGCTTTCAATCTAGCAAGCAAAAATGAAAGCTCAACCTCTTGGAATTAAAATTCTTGTTTACAAAACAAATGAATAAGAATGAGGTAGTTAAGGTGTTTGAAGTGGTTTAAAGGTCACTTTTATGGTTCCCTTAGGTGTGGGTCAAAGTCAAACTTCATAAAACATAAAAAAAATGTCCAAAAAAACACATTTTGGATGCCTAGGCATGCGGATTTTGTCTTGGTCTGCCTAGGTTTTGTCTGGGTTTTGCCCGGGTTTTGTTGGGTTCTGCCTGGGCGAACTAGACCCAAAAATGAAGGACCCTAGTCGAACCCACAAGAAAACCAAACCAGGACCCGCACCAGGAGTGAACCAGGAGCAGAACCAGGGCTAAAATAGAAGAACCCAGTAACATAGATAATGTGTCAAGAAGTTGACTACTTCATCTAGTATGAATATTATATTTTGCAAGTGTTGTGAAGATTATGTATCCTTTGCTTAATTGAGTTGTTTCAATCAAAGGATTAAATATATTGGAATCTTTTTATGAATCATTTCATGGAATACCAATTGAAAACGTGTTTTTTGCTTTTAAATGAAGTTGTTTAGCATCAATCAATTAATTTGTTCAAGGCAAACCATGAAATATAGAAATGATCAATGTTAGGGATAACCAATTAATAAGTATACACATGAATAATTCAAGCATGCACATGTGTGAATAAGGGAAGCACAAGTAGTCACAAACACGTAAGCCTTGAATTATACACATGAATACATAGTATATACAACTTAATACAAAGTATATGCACGAATACAAGGTATATGCATGAAAACACGTGTTACAAAGTATACATTGGAACACACATAAGTTGTAAAGTATACACTTGAATGCACATAACTCATATATCTATTGAACCATGAATTTATAATGCAAATATGGACACCATCGATAAAAAAGATTTGTATTAACCAAATAGCCATGTACACATATATCAATATATGTCGATATAAGTATAAAATATAGATACAAAATGGTCATATAGGCTTACGAGAATGCCATATAGGCATACAATGTCAAATATATCCAATACAAAATATGTACAAAACTACCATGTAGGAATACAACAAAGGGCTATGGAATCAAAATTCATTTCTCTCCATGCTCTGGAAATAAATTCTTTCCCTTTGCTTGTCAATTTGATGGCGATAATTCCATCACTCATTTGTGTTGTACTCAAGGAGTGCTCCTGTTGCTCCTCCTACTATTAAGTTCTTGGTGAAGTTTTAACTATTACAATAAGAAGTAAATACATTAATATATAGAAATTACATTATAAAAAATGACATATTTAACAAAATAATCACTTACTGCCATCTCACGATCACTCTCCATGAGGTAAATATTCGCACACCCATGCTGAGGCATGCTCAAGCCCTATATAAACTTCCAAATAGAAATTAAACTACAAATTAATAATGGTTTTATTTTTCACTAGAACTAACATCTATAACAACAAATGTAAATTGAAATTTAGTAATTTGCCTCATACCTCCCCTGTTAGAGCCATCGAGGATTGTATAGCAGATGAAACACCAATATCCATTGCCCTCGTAACATTTGGAGGTGTTTCTGCCACCAACATCTGAAAATAAAACAACAAATTATTCAATCACAAAAGCTACAATAGTGATCCATGTCATGACTTATAATGTATAAGGTTGTATAGGTATTTTCATGATGTAATAAGGCTTAAATAGCCATTTTTGAGTTTGTAATGGTCTTTGGTAGTCATTTCAGGCATAAATTGTAAAGTTACAGAATCTTAACAAAAGTTGTCAATCAATGTTGTAAAAATGCAAAAAAGTGACAAGCAAATGCAATTGGAAGCTACTCCTAGACTTATTACTTATGCTATGTGAAGTAATTGCATCATTGCTTATGTTGAATTTTTAAACAACTATATTGTAGTTGAAATTTTGTCATCTATCAACATCTACTTATTAGTTATGGAATGTGAAGTAATGCTTTGAGTTTGAATGATGTGCAATGCAACATAATCAATGATATGAATATAAACTATAGAAATTTATTAAGTACAATTCATTAGTTAAACTCTTTATTCTATTACCTACATGTAGGTTTGAGTAAATCCATGGCACTAGGAGGTGTTCCCTAGAAACCTCCAATATTAGTCTGTTCAACATTCAAAATCACATATTAAAATACCATTCATTAAACAATGCTATTAACATGTAATAAATTTATAATTGCTTACTAGTTACATACCCCACTAATAGGTGTACTAATAAACCCAAAGACTGCAACAAGTCTAATAGAAACTAATAGGTGTATTGCATAAATAAGTAGGTAGAGGGCCGATGTATCCAGTCTCACCACTGTGACCTTACAATTTTATTAAAATCATAAAACTAAATTAGTTAATCTTACATTTCAAAATCAAAATTTAATAAATTAAATTCAATGAACATGTTAACTTTACCTAACTATCAATGTCATATGCCTCATGCAAAATTTCAGTTGTCCTCTCCATCTCCATAGCTGCATATGGATCCTACATAGCAACCTCCTAAGTGTCAGTGGGGTCATATGAACAAGTTTCCCCTCAAGATTGACATACATGGGTTCGAAGGCCACCACTCGAAGACTCCCCTAGATGGAACTATAGAATAGGGATAGTTTGATGGATGACACTCTAGTTCAAAGTGTTGATCGCCTACAATGTATCTAGGTTGGCACTCTCCTTCACAATGGAAGGCATAACAACATGCTCACGAGGCGGCCTAGCGAGAGGTCGTCTCCCTTTCCATGTTGGTTTTGGATGTGCACCGGGTCTATCCTAAGCCAACCCCCCACCTCTCCCCTAGAAGTCCCTCATATAAAAATAATTTGGAATTTTGTTCAATATGAACTCACTATATAGTTTCCTAAGAAAATACTATGGGATTTCACAATTATTGCACGGTGGGTAATCAAAGACCATGTACCACCTCTCATAAAAATAGTTCCTAATTTGTTGGTGGTGGCACCAATGAATAGGAAACCTCTTCGTATTGAGGGTAAGATTTTGATTTGTGTGTGGATTAGTGAATAATGAGCACAAATAACCTTTTGTAATTTTTAAATCCTTTACATCTTTATATGATAGTTTATTCGCATAATAAGCCCTAGTCGCCTGCCTCCTATCTTGCCATCCAATTATTTGTTTTCTAATTGAATCTACATTTTTTAACATATCTTTCAATGAACTTGCTAGGGTCATTCTTTCTGTGGTTGAACCATTTGGATCACTCAACCGACTGATTAAATCCTCTATTTGTTTTTTGTTGTTCTCAATTTCACTCATTAAATTTTGTTGAGTGTCAGAAGGGTGTTAAGTGATTGGTGGAGGAGGTTGTTGTTGAGGTTGATTTTCTTGTTGAGGATTTTTTTCTTGAGGATTTGGTTGCTCTTCTTGCTGAGTATTTTGAGGGTTTATAGGTTCATTTGAATCTCCTACAAATTCAAAAAAATAAATATCAAAAACAACCTAAAACTAACAAATTCAAAACAAAAAGCAAACAATCATTACCTCACACCTCCTCATCATGGTGCCATCCTTACGAAGATATAGCAACTATTGGTGAAGTTTTTGCACAATTCCTCCTCCTAGAACATGAGCAGAAAAAATGGGGATTTTGGCCTCAAGCACAATAGAAAACACAGTCGAAATGAAGAATGAATGAGAGTTTCACTTTTTTTTTGCTTTTAACTTGCCATACCGCAAGCGCATTATAACGCGCTCGCATTATCAAATTTTTTTAAAATTGTCCACAAATTTGTTACCCATCTCCATGCACCCACCCAAGTATCACAAACAAACAAGCAAGCCACTCGCCAGTAGTGCATTGTTCCTAGAATGAAGAACATGGAGAGCTAAAAACACATAAGCTTTTCAACAAACAATAAGCAAACAAGAATTAGCACAAATAAAACCCAACATTTCCCTGAGACTTCATGAATTAATTATGCATTTATTGCTTCCATACCCACCAATTTTCCAACACCTCTGACAATTTTCATTTAATGGATTAAACATTTATTGATTGCTTCAGGATTAAATATTTTCCAGTATATATAATGTCCCCCTATTTCACTAATTTACTTAAATTAAAATGAATAGTAGTCCTACTCCAACTGATAGAAAAAGAGAGAACATAATTTTCAAACATGAAAAATTTGTCCCTAAATCGCAATTATAGAAAAAACGCAAAAAAATATAAACAACACGATTTGACTCACTGAGCAACAATTTCAAAAACAAATTGAACAGTTGCAATTGTAACTTTCTTTTGTACAAAAATTAGTTTCATATTTATGAATTGCATGGCACGCTATTCACTATGCTCATCTATCTATTTGGCAAGTCAGATTCTTGAACCAAGTTTCTTCCTTATTGTTTACAATTCTTCCAAGGCATAATTTTTAGGCACATTGAAAGATTTAAAATTCATTGCAAACAAAAGGGAAGAATGATACAAGAATTTGACCTTTCAATTCCTTGTTCAACAACCAAGTATATTTGTAGTGATATAGATGTTTGTGTCTGTCTCCAATTGTAAGCAGTGGTTCTTGTTACAAAGGAAAATTCGACAGATGAGCACAGCTCATGACATGTAATATGTTATTCATAAACATGAATGATAGAAGCATATGAGAAATTTTTCCAAAAATAGATAAATATGATAATTTTTTGCAAATATTTAGACATTAAATTAAAATTTTGTGAGCTTTGTTGATAAGCTAATGGACACTCAATCAATCATAGACAGTTGAAGCTAAGGAGTAGGTTACTATTGCAATTGTTTCATTTGTAATTCAAAGATAATAAACAATTTATCTCTTTTTCTATTGGTTGGAGCAGGTCTATTATTCAACTTTGTTAAAGTAAATTAGGAAAATAGGATAACATTATATATCTTGCAAATATTTAATCACTGGATACAAATTGTGTCAACTTTGATAGCAAGGTGGTAGATACTGAACCAGTGAATACATTTTTAATGCATTAAATGGTAGGACTAGTCGATCAAAAATAATAGTCTATTAAATGAAAATTATGAGAGATTTGTAGGTGGGCTTGTGGGTACATAAGTTGTGAATGCATAGGTGATGCATGGAATTCTAGAGAAGCGATCAATTTTATTTGTGCCAATTTTCATTTGTTTATTGTTTGTTGAAAAACTTGTTTGTTTTTCAACTCTAGATTTCCCTCTTCCATGTTTCCTAAGTCTCTAAGGCCCTTGAATACTAGAGGAGCTATAGAGTTTTTTTTCAACAATTATCTCAATAGCTTAGTTTTTTGTAATTAAATCACTAAGCATTAGCATTCACTTTGTAACAAAACATACGAAATGTAGTAAACATTTTTAGCAAGAGAAACAACATTGAAAAGTGCATTAAGAAACATGACTTTCCAATGTGTCCAAGAACTATGTATTGGAAGATTTGTGAAAAATAAAGGAGAACGTTGGCTCAAAAACTTTGACTTTCCAAATAGGCAAATGGGCATGGTGAATGACATGCCATGTAATTCATAAACATGAAATTGCTTTATGCACAAAGTAGTGAATGCATGTTTAATACATTAAATGCAAGCTTTGTGAAATGTGTTGGAGAGTTGGTGGGTACACAAGCAATGAATGCATAGTTAATTCATGAAATCTTAGGCGAGTGTTGGGTTTTATTTATGTGTATTCTTGTTTGTTTATTGTTTGTTGAGAAGCTTGTGTGTTTTTAGCTTTGTGTTGTTGTCTTTGATGTTTTTTATTCTTGATAGCTTTGAGCAAGGTCTTGTCGACTATGGAGGAATTCAATGCATTGAATATGTATTCATTGCTTGAGTGGCTACTAGCCTATCAAAAAAGCTCACAAAATTTGTATTTAATGTCTGAGTGTTTACAAAAATTTATTGTGTTGGTCTATTTTTTCCCAAATTTTGTCATGTGCCCCTAGTATTGATTTGCTTGTAAGCAAAGTAGCAAAATAGAAGTAGATGATAAATTTTGTAGATATCTATAATGCATCGTAAAGCAATGGATGACATGCCATGTAATTCATAGACATGAAACTTTTTTTTTTGCCAAGAAGCATGTTACTTTTGCAATCAAGAATATGCATAATTGCAATCATGGGATATGCAATTAATTGGTTAAATATTTGCCGAAATTTTTAATGCCTTGAGTTTTGGTTTGTGTTTATTCTCATTTGTTTATTTTATTTTGAGAAACTTGTGTGGTTTTAATATGCATAATTGTAATCATCGGATAGCAATTCATTGGTTAAACATTTGCTAAAATTCATAATGTCTTTCTAGTCTTCTAATTTTCTTAAATGGAAATCAATAATAGACCTAGTGCATTAATCATGCGTTCATTGATTTTGTGCCAACCAACCCTCTGTCAAAGCTTGTGTAATTTGCATTCAACAATTAAATATTTTCCAAAATATATAATGCCCTATTTTCCTAATTTACTTAAACAAAAATGCTTAGTAGACCTAGTAGCTCATTTAATGCAATAGATATAGATAGATAGCCAAGCGTGCCATATCCAGTGAGCATCATACAATTGCAATAGTGGCATGCTCTCATTGCAATAGTAACTTGCCTGTAAGAAAAATGCTAGGCACATGCAATGCATGATGGCATTAAAGCTAACATAGTTTGCATTGAATTCTTAATTTTATCATTTTCATTTGTAATACTTCCTTGGCTAATCAATTTGATTCTCTTACAGTAGGTCTATTATTCATTTTAGTTTAAGTAAATTAGGAAAATATGGGAACATTATATACTTGGGATTTATGGACATATTCTTCATTTTGGAAACCATGATTTATCTATTTTTTTATTGGTATAGCTAGACTAGAGGTTTAAATATTAATTAATTTCCTTTCAAGTACTAATACACTTACATTATTGAAAAGTCCTAGAAAAATAATTGGTATCAAACAATTAAAGGGACGCATTAAGGAAGGTAAACAACATCAAAAATTTCCTTGAGAAACACAATATGTTGAGGCCTACTGGTATGGAGCAATCCCAATACCTCGTAGTGTGTCAATGGTGAATAGTTGTAAATAGGAATGCTTGTCTATGCTTTGTTGTGTTGCATACCTTTTAGATGTCAACTGAGTGCATGCATAGTGAAAATGGCAAGGGTGTTTCATGTGAACGTGTGAGAATATAGAATTGAAACAAATTTGTGTGTCAATTGATGCATTATAATAGTAGTGTGTTGTTGCTACATATAGCAATATTATTTTAGATCTTTGAGCAAGGTCTTGTTTGTTGTGGAAGCATACAATGCATTAACTATGGATTGATTTCTTTGATAGGCATTAATCTACCAACAAAGCTTGTAAATTTTGGATTTAATGACTAGATATTTGTAAGAAAATTTTGCATCATTCTATTTGGCTTATTTGCTTAAAGGAAAATGAATGGTAGACCTACTTGAAAGAATAGAAAAAGATATAAATGATCATTTTCAAAAAAAAAAAAAATGTTCTCAAGTGTTGTGTATAGAAACAAGCAATACTTGTAGTTATCAAGTATCATAAACACATAGGCAAGTCACTCACCAGCAATGCACTTTTACAAAATAACAAATATGGAAAAGCGCAATCAAGAGCTAAAAACACACAAGCTTTTCAACAAACAAGAATAAGCACAAATAAAACCCAACACTTGCCTAAGATTTCATGAATTAAATAAGGGAAAATCCAAAATTGTATGCTAAGATGAGAAACTCTAAAATCCCAACCAAGACTAGAAAATCACCAAAAAAATCTCACATGAAAATTTTCAAAACCTAGTTTCATTACAAAGTAACAAAGGGGGGTAGTACAACAAACTAGAAAATCCAAAAAAAATCTAAGAAAATGAAAAAAATATAAGAAAAGGAAAATATTTGAAACGTTATAGGGTTTAAGCTTTAGCGAGGTCTAACAAGAAGGTCAAGGAAACAAAGAGGACACAAGACCTATAGAATTTGTGACCATTATGATATAGGTTCCAACAATGGCTATAAATGGGTATGTGTGTCTCTTGTAGACACAATAAGGATCCTACTATCTCTAGGAAGTAGATAAAAAAAGGGTAAGAGAAGGATGGGAACCAATAGAACATAATACAAAACATGTATATCCAAAGGAAATCCACAACAAGGATATATATATACAATACAAACAACCTATAACCAATGACATGAGGGTACAAAGGGGCCTAGATAATATGGTTGTAAATAAAATTTCAAAACACTTACAAGTCAAAATATATAAAGATCCATGGCACAAGGTCATGGACAAACTACAAGATACAAGTTTCCTTTGTCAAAGACAAGAATAATGAAGGATTTTATCTCCCTCAACTAGGAGTTTGTCCACCAATATATAACATGAAACATATATCATATATTAGCAAGGTGAGACCATAGAGGCACAAAAATCAAAGGTCATATCATTGAAGTGAATCATTATAGTATTCAATCCATAGTTGGTATAATATGGTCCATATATCATGGATATAATATTTTCATACCTACTAAACATCTTAAGTGAATCAAGGAAAAATGAAAACACCTCCAATTCACGTAACATGAAAAAGAATGTCTACCTATCCTTATGACGCAGAAAAAATCTCATATCAAACTAGAAAGTCTCTAATTCAAGAAAACGTCCATGTAAATTTATAACATACTCATCCTTAGGAAAAAATATGTATTATTTCTCATTCACATCTATGTTCCATGTAAATAACTCAACCTTTGGTGAAACACAAGCACCTTAACAATTTGCATACACCTTGCATCAAAGTGAAATACTTCATAGTCATTAGGCCCCTAGTATGCATCATTGTGACATGTTTTGATATACATTTCAATGTCTGAATAATACACATGATTCAAACCACAATCCAAGCCATCAACAAAAAGTTCAACACTACAAGACACCTCAAGTGAATCTAACCAAATTTTTCTTCTATTTGTCTCTTTTTTTAAGCTCACCTTGGAAACTTACTACCCAATGTTTCCTATTGAAATCAAAATGGTAACACTTTACCTCTTCTTCCTCATTTATTCTAACAACATATTCCCTTATGACTTACTTGAAGCACAATCACCATAGGGGAGATAAAAAAATCTTATACCAAATAAATAAGCTCTCATACATCCACATAATCAGCATATTCATAATCATCAAGGCCAAGGCCTTCAAAATGAAAATCAATGGTTGTTACTATAATATATATTATCAATTTCATCATTAAGTGCTAGCACATAAATGTCAACATCATGAAAATAGATGTGTGTAAAAGTATTAGCATCAATAGCCTCATCATCATCCAAGGAAACAAATAAGGTAATACATAAACAAGATATTGGTTTCTTGTTCATTTCTTATATCACATATGTGTACACACTCAACAAAATCAATATGAATTGATTCATTTGGTTGCACACACATTCCTTTTCCTCAACAGGATGCCACAAAGCGTAGGGCCACATATGTCAACCTCAATTTGAGGGTCATCATCTATATCATTATTATCATCTCAAAAGGAAGACTCGTCCAACTGAATGTAAGTGCATACACTATCTTCACCATAATTTTTTTCTCTCTCAAGTTCACTCAGCCTAATCCAATGTTGTATCCACTTCACTATAGTATCCATCTTAATTCTCCTCTTCATAAGTGATACTTAGAAAAATCATTACTGCAAACATTGGGATTTGAGGATAACAATTTTATTATGTAGTATTCCTCATTTTTTCAAGTGAGTCAAGGCATTCTTCAATTTGTTGCAAATTCATAAATGTCATGTTCTTCTACACTAAATTTAGACCAACCTCATAGGCTTCACATAATTTATTTTTGTTGTCTAACAAGCTCATTTTGTTTGTGTATGGATGCATGTAATTTTGTACATGAGTTTGCATAAGATGCATGGGTATTTGAATTGCATGAATAAGCATCACTAAAGTGTTCATTGTCACTTTCCTCATCAAAATATCTACTTCTTGAAATATAAGAGGGTGCATACAAAGGAGTAACTCTAGAGTGATCATTATCAAACTATGAAGCCTTGACTAGGAGATTGTATCTTGCAACGAAAAACTAAAGTTTTATGACTGTGCTTCTTTACCATAAAATAAATATTGTCTTAAGAGGGAAGAATAATATTATTGTATACCTTTTCTAAATATAGGTTGCAACAATCAATCAAACTTGGTTCCTGACAACAAAGACACAACCTCTTCAAAAGAGGACACCTTGAAGTGCACCTTATCTCCAAGGCAAAAAATTAGTTTGGGTTCAACTCACCAATAGAGTAGTCATTTCATTTAGAGCCCATAATTTTATCTCATCAACAATAATACCATTCAACTTTCATAAGTTGATTGGTTGTCAACTCAATACATGAATAAAATGACAATGTTGTTGAGTTTCTCTCAAGTTACAAGGGGCACATATACCACAATTAGATTATTCTTGACAATGACACCAAATTTTTGGGGCAGAACATGTATCTACACAAACCCTAAAGATCAACACTAAAACCTAAAGCCAAGTATATGCCAATAAAGGTAGTGGGCAAGGCTTCTGTTTAAATAATGGTATGAATGAACCAATTATTATGAGTGAGTAAACTCACCTTTAGACTTTTTCTCTACAAGACACAATTAGACTCAAGGCCCTTAAGCAACCATACCCAAAATGTTGTAAACCCTAAGATTTGTCATTAAGTTTATGTCAATATTGACTACATACAAACCTACAATACTATCAATAAGAAGATACAAGCTCACTCTTACCATGTATTAAAAGATAACAATTATACTATTCCCCAACAAATGAATCCACTTAATATCGCATACACAAGAGGGAGAAATACCAACATGATCCTCCAACAATTTATCAAATTTAGGATAGCACAAGCTATGACAATTTACAATATTGAATCATACAAGCATGGTGAAACCTAAACTATTATTATAGCTAAAAATATAGATGATTATGATAAAAAGTGTTATCCCTACACCAAACAAGCCAGTTCCTACTCCATTTAGCAACAAAGCCTCAACTTATAAAGTGAATGGGAACATGACTACAAATCAACAAATGGAACAAAGATTGCATATACACAACCCTAAAATAAAAAGGAACCTATAAATAAAAATAATTATCCCTTATTTTTATCCCTTATACATTGGCAATACCACACATGCACCAAAAGAATACCATTATAAAAGAATTTGCAGTACTTTATAATTCTTGTTATACACTAATCAAATAGTGTTATAATATTTCCAACAAATCTGAAAAGTAAGAGCCAAGTGAGAGCCAAGTGAGAGCCAACCAAGTTCAACATCCACCTTGAGATATTAAAACCCATCATGGAGATAAATTTATAGAAAAAATTTTACTAGACTACCCTTCCACTTGTCTACAACCATGCTTCATCATTTACAAAGTTGGACATTCATCACTTGATACCCTAGAATCTACCCTAGAATCTACTTGAGACAGTTGAAAATTTTCTAAACCAACCCCTATTACATCATGTATATATTTAGGTGTTGGAGCAAATGATCACAGGTTTGTTGTTGCTCACGCGCGTAAGGGCATGACGAATGATCGTGGTGGCCATGGTCTGTTTGCGATTGGGGCGGGCTCCTCTCCTCAAGTGCCTGGTCTTGGTTTCGATCTGCTCAGGGCTCCGCCGGACCTTCCCCATTCCCCCTCGTTTTTCTTACCCTCAGACGACTTTTCCTCCTGCAGCTCCCTTTTTCGTTGAAGGATGCAAAAATCGATGCAACCCTTACCACGAGTTCAAAAGTTCTACAAGTCCCAAATTGCTACGACAAGCCCTTCCCCGCCACACTGCCCCGCTCGTGGTGGGCTCTGCTTCACCTTCTTCGCAGGATACAGACTCTGCTTTGTTCCCGAAGGGCTTGCAAACCTGCAATCTTGGCGATTCTGAGGTGGTGTTGGCCGATGCTCCTCCTAATTTCCACATCTCGGACCACTTCCCGGATTCATGCATTGATGAAGTTTCTGCGGAGGTTGGGAATCAGTCCCTCCTCATTAGGTGCATGCGCAAACGATCGTCGATTGATCAGTTCGTTGCCTGGATGAAGGCTTCCTGGAGCAGTGTGTTCACCCCAATAATTGACATCCTGGACTTTGGCTTTTTTCTCCTTTATTTTGCTTCTGTGGAAGATTATAGTTTTGTGTTGCAAAATGGTCCCTGTTCTTTGGCCAGTCGGACCTCTTCATGTCACCATAGTCTCCTTTTTTGATCGTACAGCTACTAAAATCACTTTCATCCCCATTTGGATCAGACTGTATGATCTCCGTCTGATCATGCGTGATCCTATTCTAATTAGCAATATGATTGACCAGATTGGTTCTTTTGTGAAGTTAGATGGTGACCCTGGGGCGTCTCATCGGAGTTCGTGCTATCATCGATATTTCAAAACCAGTGCACCATTCTGTTGTGATTTATTCCTCCCATTGAACCTGGACCCAATTTTTAAACTATGAAGGTCTTCCCTTCAATTCTTTTGCTGCGACATGATCGGTCACAATATTGTTGGATGCTCCTCCCCTGCAATTTGCTTCAAGCAAGCTTAGTTTGAAAAAAGGGTTAAGAAGTTGGGCACGCCAGATGAGGATTTTATTTGGCGCAACCAAGGTAAATTCACTGTCCCCCATATGGTGCCTAGTCTTGATCTTGTGGCTCCTGCTCTGTCTCCCCCAACTTTGGCTTTGAGTGACCCCTCCATTGCTCTGGTTTCAACTTCATCTCTGCCCATTAAGGATCGCCTAAGCGCTCAGCTGGGTGTTGACGCTAGCGACGGTTTTGTTCATAAGGGCTCTAACCCTTTTATGGAGTATTTGGATGAGTATTATACAGGTTTCATTGATGAGGTGGTTGTTCCAATAAAAAAAATGCACCATCTCCCATACGACCTGCACCATATCTAAACCAAATATTTCAAAAATGGGAAAAAAAGGTGAAAATCTGAAATTGAGAAACTCTGCATTGAAGGTCGTGAAACGGTTGATGATGGTACCCAATGGAACATGGATGCCCTCCTCACCAAGACCAGGAGGAAGGGACTAGCAAATATGGCTAAATGAGCGGCTTTTGATGGGTGGATGGTTTGGTTGGCTTTTGAGTGGCTTAAATCTTGTTTGGTCTTTGTGCTCTCTTGAGGATTTCTATTCAAGTTTTGTATTCTTTGTGCTCCCCATTGGTGGGTTTGAAGCTTTCCTTCTTTGTTATTTGTTCTTTATTGGGAGTGGGCCTTAATCTCATGTATATTCCTTTTTATTAATATTAAAATGAGTTTAATATGTCTTGATTTAGTGTTGTAATGTATTTTACACATTCATATTAAGTTTAGGAAACTTATTAGTAAAATACACTTAATGGTGTCTTATTTAGGGTGTTGTAAAGTGTATCTTCACACTTTCACATTAATCTAGGGCTTTATTAATTAATTGAAGTTAATTGGCCCCTTTAATTCAAATTCAGATCTAATTAATTGCAAATTCTAAAAGATAAAACCCAACATTCATAAATGATATTACACAACACTTAATTTTTGAAGGTACAACTTAGGTTAGTGATGCAAATGGGTCCTCACTAGGTCCCAGGACCCTATTTTCACACGGTCTTTCACATTGTTCGAAGTGTGTCCTAGTTAAGTGAACTAGGACCCATTCGCCATATGGCAAATGGGTCCTCACTTAGACCTAGGACCCCCCCCCTTGGGATATGTTTTTGGCAATATTTTAAAGATTTGAAAGCCTAGATCTGATGTCAGCTTATATTATTTGAATTTTGATAATTAAGGGTAAAATAAGTATAAATACAAGGCTATTTCACCTAGAAGATCTAAGCAACTTTATGAGCAAGCATAATAGCAAGTTTATGAAAGCAAGAGCTGACAAGAGCATTTCTAAGGCATTCAAGGGTAGATTATTGAAGATTATTGTAGCAATCAAAATCCACTTCATCATGTCAAAGGCATAATGCATCATGCATGTTGAGCTAATGTTGTAATATAGCATTGAAGATCAATTCAAACATAAAAGCAATGTTTTTAATCAAGAGTTGTGATCAAGATCTACATTCATTGATGCCACTTCATGCAGGATTGTTGATTTGTACTCCAAGGTTTCAACTAAAGCGTGGTGAGTTGTGACATTGTTTGTTCATTCATCATTCTTTTTATGTATTTTTTCATTTCAAGGTTTAATTACCAAAACATGGTTTGACCAAGGAAAACCTCTACTCCCTAACAAAACAACATTTTTTTCTCCTTTGATGTGTGATTGCAAGTTTTAGGTTGAAGATTATTTGGAAAGAAAAAGTTGCAACACTGCAAAGTTGTCAAAGTTGTCACCTTTCTTGCAAAATCATGGAAACTGAGCTACAAAATTTATTTCTGAGTTTTTGATAGTCTCCGACTAGGATCTGGGAGTGCAAACATTGAAGAACATGACCCAAATAGCATTTTTCCAAAGCCCTAGCCAGAACCCATTTGCCATGTGGCAAATGAGTCCTCAATGAGATTTTAAAAAGCACTTTTTGGAACAAGTACACAACATTTGACCCTCTTAAAACTTGTCTTTTGAAGTTGTTATATCAATTAAATTTAATTTGTGTTACTCATTTACACATTATAAGCCTCATAATTGAGTGAAACTAGGAAGATAGGTGCATTAGGTTCATCAATCCCATTTTGGTGAAGCTGACCTTTTGAGTATTGTATTTTTCTTATTTTGGAGTCATTTTCATTCTATATTTAGATCTTGCATTCATTTGCATTAAATTAGATCTTATTTAGGGTGTTTAGTTTGCATTCAACTTTGCATTGCATCTAGGGTTTTTAGGATTGCATTGTTTGCATTCTTTAAATATGAAAAATACAAAAAAATTAGTCATCTTGCATATCATATATATCATATTAACTTGCATTTAAACATTGAAACAAAAATTGCATATCAAACTAGGTGTTTTAGGTCGTCATTTTGTCACATTTTGCACTTAAATTTCACATTGCAATCCACATAAAATCAAACTGAAACTTACTCTTACAAACTAAATCTAAAAACCACTAGAAAACACTTGAAAATCAATAAAAATTAGTTTCAAAAACCTCGTCTAGGACCCATTCTCCATAGGGAAAATGAGTCTCTAACCAGACCTTAATCTACATTTCTGGAAATTAAAATCTTCAGTTTTGTGCTTCTGTTTGCTGCTTTCAGATTTCAATTTCAATTTGTTAAGTTTTTGTTTCATTAATTTCATCATATCTAGCTTAATTCGGTACATTTAGTGCATTATGTGATTTCAAATTTGCATTTACAAGATTTCATTTTCAAATTGTTGCATAGTGTAATCAGCAAAATACCTTGTTTAGAATTTGAAAGTTGTATTTACACATTACATTTTAGGTCATTGCATTGCATTTTAAGCCTCTTTCCATTTTGGGTTTGTACACTAAGCTTGTGAACCTTGTATGAGCTTTACAACTTGGTTTCCTATTCGCAATATATTGTGATAAGTAATTTGAGACTCATGTCATCTCGCGATACACCATTTGCCATGGATCTTGGGTTTTCTAACTCTCTTTCTAATAGTGTTCATAATCAACCCCCTATGGATCATAGTATGCATACCTCATTTCCCATGACTTCCTTACCTACAACTAATGTGCATGATGTTAACAACACCATCCCTACCACGATTAGTTTAACTCAAGCTTTTGGGTATACCCAAAGCCAAGGTGGAACTTCAATTCCTCCTTCTGCAATACCCATTTTCATTCCTACATACACTAGCACTCAAGTTACCACATCAATCCAACCTACTAGCAATGTCAACACTTCCTTGGGTATTTCCACAAGGAATCCTTCTAGCTTTGTGCATTCAAATACAATATATCCTCAACCATCCTCCCTCACAAATTTACAATTCTCTTTCCTTCTACATACATACACCACTCCACCTTACTCCCCTCCACCTTACAATAACAACAATGATGCCATCCTTAACACACTTTTGCAAAACATGTTATCCCTTCAACAACAAATCGCAACCATAAATCAAAACAACAATCGTCAACCTTCATAATATATCAAAGCCAACCCGTTATCCTTGGAGATATTGAGAACACAAATGCCACAAGGTATACAAGTTCCTAAATTTGAGAAATATGGTGGGAAACGAGATCTTGTTAGCCATGTTTTCGCTTATACAACCCTATGTAGTGATTTCATCTTTGAAGATAAGTTGTTGGCTAAACTATTCTCTGGATCTTTGAAAGATACTACTTTAGAGTGGTTTTTCTCTTTATCAAGCAATTCAATAAATGCATTCAATGAGCTTATTGATGCCTTTTACAACCACTTCCACATTCACATGGGTCCCAAGATGACCCTAGCTAATTTCATGGCATGCAAGCAAAAGGATGGTGAAAAGGTTATTGATTTCATAGCACGCTACCAAATGCTTTATTCACAAATAAACATTGAGATTCTTGATGTCAACCTTCAACAATTGTTTATTGCCAATTTACAAAACAAAATTCAAACCAAACTCGAGATGTTGAAATTTCCATCCTTCACACAATTATGTTCAGCCCTTCGTGATTATCAGAATATGACTTACGGTCATGATATGAAAAATCCTTCTAGCCGTCCTAAAAAATCTAAATCCACAAATCAAAATAGTTACCAACCTTTCAAGAAACAAAATAGGGGCTTTTTACAACTTAATTCCCCTCAACCAAATCAACAAGTTGATAACCAAGTGGCTGACATAAAGACAACAAATTCATATGCCTTTGGGGATAGGAATAGAAAATTTACCCCTCTACTCGATACCCTTCATAATATCATGTTGCAGCTCATGGAAAAGAATATGTTTTCTCTACCTCCTTTCCAAGCTCTTGATCCTAACAAACCATTACTCACAAACTATAGACCAAATTCTTATTACCATTATCACCGAAAAAATGGACATGATATAGAATATTATAAGTGTTTTAAACATCTTGTGCAAGACCTCATTGATTATAATCATCTACAAATTGGAGGTGTGAACGATCAAGGTAATAAGTCTATAGCTCCTCCTAACCAAAATTTACAAATCTTTACAAATCTCATTGTCGAAACATACTATTTCATTTGTCAAAGCTAGTGAAACAAAGAATGATGTGATGAATTTTGACACAAATGATAAAAACATAAAAGATGAAAATTTGGATGAACCAACTGAAGTAGTGGTGTTTATTAAACTAAACCTCATAAGGGACCATCCAAGATGCCTCTTGAAAGTGCTTTCTCACAAAAAGACATATTTAAACATACACCGGATGGTCCTCTTTACATAGCTGGAAGAATCAATGACAAGCCTACTAATGGGATATTAATTAATCCCGTTTGTGTAGAAAATGTGATTATTAAATAATTCCTATTTGTGCATGAACTCTATCAAGATACATATGATAAACCGAAAGCATGGATTAAAACGCATATTGGTTTTGCTTGCCCTACAATTGGCTCAATAAATCTCCCTCTAAAGGTTGGACTGAAAACATTGAATGTCTCATTCACCATCATCTCATCGTCAGACCAATTTCATGTGAAGTTAGGCTATCCATGGCTTCACTCCATGAATGTCACCTTGTCAGTTGTGCATAAATATTTAAAGTTTCCCTTTGGCAATGAAATATTTACTGTGCATCATAGTGGCTTTAATCTTGTGTCTTCCTATGGGAAATATTCATTGGATTTCTTTTGGCCTAAGCCTATTGAACCTATTAGACCTCGTGAGGACTACTTTTTCAAAGCATATCAAAATTTTAAGGCAAAGCGCATAGAAAAATTATCCCTTAGAGACATGCCTCCACTCGTGATTGAGCCACCTATCCTTGATGAACTAATGATTGAGCAAAAATCCCTTCCAAATATCAAACAACTTATGACAAATCATCCTACCATTTCCTATAAAAAGACCACAAGACAGTCAAAACAATCTTGTTGTACCTCCTAAAGTCAAAAAAATTTACAAAGCTAAAGAGAAAGTGGTTGAACAACTTCCTATGATTCCTTCTATTCCTTCATTAAGGGAAGAAAAGAAACCTATGGTTGATAAACCCGCTCCTACACAAACCCAAATTAACAATAGATTGAAACGAAATCGAAATGCTAGAGAGCATAGGTGTAGATGTCGTCTTATTTCTCGTATGCTACAAACTAAAGACGAAAAGAGCAACATAGAAAATCAAAATTTGAACTTACCCAAAATTTGAACTTACCCAAAGCAATGCATGATGATTCTATACCTTCTCCGCAACATAAACAAGAACCTTCCAGAAACATTATCATTCGACCTCCTATTGTGATTAATTTAGATGATGGCATTAATATTGCAAAGATTGATGAACAACTACATAATGAGTTGAATTCATTGTTCTCCTCTTCCATGAGCTTAAATGACAATCCTACTAATAAGAGTGTTGAACTTGGTGCTTCCCCTAGTTCAGCACTTGTCGTTGTCCCATTGGCTAGTTGCTTATCTTCTGTATATACCGACTGAGATTGGGATGAAAACAACCTGCTATAGGCTGGCTCGCATGTGCCTTACTAGTATTTTGCTTTGCTTTCATTTTCATTATGTGATTGCACATGTGTAATGTGATCCCCCATACTATTTTTTTTGTGTATCTCTCTCTTTTTGTGCATTCCTCTATATCTACATTATTCTCTATGTTGTAAATATTTTACCCTTTTCACTTGTCTTGTGTTTTCCTTTTGGGGATGACACAAGGCATCAAGACATTTAGGTCTCTTCCATGTTGACCCAAAAAGTTTTTTTTTTCACACTCTTTGTGTCATTCTTCTGATTCTATGAGTATTTGGGGAATGATGGAATTTTCAAGCTCTAGAACAGCATTATAGCAAATATATACTGACCTTGAATCCATAGATCCCTTATGTGTTTCTGGGGCAACCCCTCCTTCCTTTTTCGTGATGTAGATTTATTTTGGAAACATATGACTTGGCATAGGGTTTTTCAAAGAAAGCTCTCATGTCTTAGGAGAAAACATTGGCTACTTTAAATAAATTTCTCATAGTAATGTTGTTAGCAACCACTTTAAAGTGGGGGCATACATCGATAATATCTTTTGAAATTTTGCATATTTCATGGTGTGATTTTGTTTTTCTTGTGTTGTGTCCTTTTTTTAGTGGTGTCATTGGGTTTGATGTCCTCCAAGAGTGATATCTCTTAGCGCATTACTTTCCTCTTAGTGGCATGATGCGACACATTGCATTCCCTAAGTTGTGAGACTTTTACTCTTGACTTGTCCTCTCTTGGAGACATTAGGCACGATGATCCCTAAGATGAAGACCTTACATGAATGAAGTGAAATCCTTTTGAACAAAAACCTATATATATAATGTTCATAAGTGTTTGGCATGCACAACTTGCTAACCTTGTGAAGCTCTAACACAACCCTGATAAAGGCCACCTAGCATAACACAACTTGTTTTCCTATAGAGCCTTGCCTACCATTGTGGCGCCTTATTGAAGTTGTCAGGAGGATAGATTTGATATAGTATGGGAGCCTAATATGATTCTCTCATTTGCCACCCTTTTTAGATACTCACCTAGTGGATAGCCTGAGGTTCCACTACCCCAAAGTGGGCGTGTGTGTCGTTTGCATAGTGGACATCAAGTTATGCTTGTGAACGTTCTTTGGACAAACAGCTGAGACATGTTCCACATCATGTTGGATAGTTGAAGCTTGATATGCCTCCCTTTTCTTCTTAGTTTTTGATGTTGTATGATTGTGTATCTTTGTCATTGTTGCATACATAAGTGTCTTGAATGTCAACTTTAGTGTGAGTTTGACATGGGGTCATACTCTCACTAAAGTGGGGAAAAAATGTAGTGTAAAAAAAGTATCCCTTTTTCACACCTAATTTGGGAATAATTAATATTAAAATGAGCTTAAATATGCCTTGATTCAGTGTTGTAATGTGTTTTACACATTTGCATTAAGTTTAGGACCCTTCTTAATAAAATGCACTTAATGGTGCCTTATTTAGGGTGTTGTAAAGTGTATCATTACACTTTCACACTAATTCAAGGCTTTATTAATTAATTGAAGTTAATTAGACCCTTTAATTCAAATCCAAGCTTAATTAATTGCAGACTCCGAGGGATAAAGCTCAACATTCATAAATGATATTACACAACACTTAATTTTTAAAGGTGTGTGTCCTAGGTTAGTGACCTAGGACCCATTCGCCACCTGGCGAATGGATCCTCACTAGGTCCTAGGACCCTATTTTCACATGATCTTTCACATTGTTTGAAGTGTGTCCTAGTTAAGTGGGTTAGAACCCATTTGCCACATGGAAAATGGGTCCTCACTTAGACCTAGGACCCCCCTTGGGATGTGTTTCTAGTTGTGATTTAATGATTTTAAATCCTAGATCTGGTGTCGGCTTGTGTTATTTGAATTTTGAGAATTAAGGGTAAGATAAGTATAAATACAAGGCTATTTCACCTAGAAAATCTAATCAACTTTATGAGCAAGCATAATAGCAAGTTTGTGAAAGCAAGAGTTCATAAGATCATTTCTAAGGCATTCAAGGGTAGATTATTGAAGATTATTGCAGCAATCAAGATCCATTTCATCATGTCAAAGGCATAATGCATCATTCATGTTGTTGAGCTAATGTTGTGATGTAGCATTGAATATCAATTCAAGAATATTCAAAGAATTATTTCTAATCAAGTGTTGTGATCAAGATCTACATTCATTGAGGCCACTTCATGCAAGATTGTTGATTTGTACTCCAAGGTTTCAACTAAGATGTGGTGAGTTGTGACATTGTTTGTTCATTCATCATTCATTTTATGTATTGTTTCATTTCAAGGTTTAGTTACCAAAACAGGGTTTGACCAAGGCAAACCTCCTATTCCCTAACAAAACAACATTTTTTTCTCCTTTGATGTGTGATTGCAAGTTTTAGGTTGAAGATAATTTGGAGAGAAAAAGTTGCAAAGTTGCAAAGTTGTCAAAGTTGTCACCTTTCTTGAAAAATCATGGAAATTGAGCTACAAAATTTATTTTCGAGTTTTCGACAGTCTCCGACTAGGATCTGGGAGTGCAAACATTGAAGAACAAAACCCAAAAATAACTTTTCCAGAGCCCTAGCCAGGACCCATTCGCCATGTGGTTAATGTGTCCTTGATGAGGTTTTAAAAAGCACTTTTTGCAGCAAATACACAACATTTGACCCTCTTTAAACTTGTCTTTTAACTATTATATCAGTTAAATTTAATTTATCACTCATTTACACATTATAACCCTCATAATTGACTGAAACTAGAAAAATAGATACATTAGGTTCATCAATCCCATTTTGGTGAACCTACCCCATTTTTCTTTGGTTCATATATATATAACCATCCCAAACTCACCAGGTACAATTTTCTCAAACCCTAGGTGCCACCAACTTTTGGTACTTAAAAATTACAACATAATCATTTGTTTGAAACCTAACCGTGCAAGAATCACATAGGTTGGTTGTCTTGATTTTTCAAGTCATCATGAGGAACAGCATACGATGCACACCACTAGAAAACCCCTAACAAACCAACACCACACACTTGAGGGAAAACAAACCAACACAACATACTCTACAATACACTAAAGCAACATTTTAACAAGAGGTAACATATATCACAAAGATAGTTTGACTTGCAACACACAAATTGCATGAATGAACCATTAAAATCCTCTTTTCATCATCCTTTGAAACCAATCAACAATAAAAAAGGCATGCCACTTACAAAATAACTAGTTGGAAAATATTAAGGGGATTAAAAAAAATTACCCCATTTAAGAATTAGTGGTCTCTAAATAGATTTGGCACAAGTTCTTGATCCACCAAAAGTTGGTTGAAAAGTCTACAATAGAATTGAAAGCCCAAAGACAATGAGAGAAAACAACTTCTTTGAAATGAAGAAATAAAACTTGACTTTCCTCCAAAAGTCTTCTAAGTTTCCAATTAGAACATGAGCCTTTTTGGAGCACATTAATCACTAAAAGGGAATAGCCTTCTACCACTAATTGATGGATTCCTAAAGAGAGAATCAACACAATCCCAACATCAATTCCTTCCATTTGGCTTCACTATTAGTTCAATAACTCAAAAAAAAACACTCTAAACAAAACCACCTTTATTGGCACACAAAGTAACTCATACTCCAACACTATCTAGATTAGTCCTTGAAGCCACATCAAAGTTAGGTTTGATGGAACAAAGAGAGGGATTCAAACCCCCATTTCCTTATTCGCTTCATTCTCAATTCCTCCAATACTTTCTTAATTTTATTTGACTAATTACTTCTTAACCCCTAAAACAGGTATATTGGATTCAACTATTTCTCAATAGTCAAATTTGAATTGTCACCTTAATCTTTTATAAAATATGTGACTCACATAATGAATGGCAACAAGTTCAATAATAGATGCACCTTGAACAAAGGTATTTCCCTCTACATTTAAAAGAGGCGGATCTCTCATAAGATTAAGGTTTGTCTTCTAGTTCTTTTATTTTTTCTATTTGAAAAGAACAAAAACAAAACAAAACAAAAGGGAAGTTGCCCTAATATATGACCCACAACTAATTTCATATTCTTTCCCAATCATTGCTTGTTGCAGTGATCCATGGTTTCTATGTGTTTGGTGTTGGTTTGCCATTTATCTTTGGGTTATCTTCTACTATTGTTTCATTTGCCACATGTGTGCTTCCTATTTTTGATGCACCGTCCATCACGAGATCACCTATTGTTGCTATTTCTTTTGTTGTTGATGTGCAGTCTATTGTGATTGTGGTGTCACCTACCAAGGGTTTATTTGTTGTTGTTTGTGTGTCATTCGCTTCTGGTGTATTGCCTATTGTTTTCAACCTTAGTATTGGTGTTGTTGTCAAGCCCAAGGTTTGTTCACCTCCTATAGGTGGTGTTGTCAAGGTTATTTGCAACCCTCTCCTTGGTTCCTCTACTACCGCTCACAATGGGGTGGCAAAAACTTCCACTACTAGTACCCCCTCCTTAGTATTTGTGCCTAATGTCGAATGTAACTTTACTTAGATGGCTAGTTTTGGTGTTACTCGCCATTTGAGGAAGAAATCTTGTCCTTTTTGTTGTGCCAAATCTTCTGTGGTGGTGGTGTGTTTCCCTTTTTGTTATGCCAAATCATCTTTGGCATTCTCTTCCTAATCTTCACAAGTGGGTGTTGGATTCTTGGAATCCTCTTGTGGCAAGTAAAATTGAGCTCTTCCCTTGTGCTAAAGGTTTTTTATTGCCTCTTTTGAGGACAAAATTTGGTGGAGCAAGTTGTGGGTTTGGGGAGAATACTCTCCATTAGGCCTTGGATAACCTCCTTTAACCCTCTCACTGAGCCACTAAATGTGCATCTAGTGTGGGTTAGACTTTTGATTTTCATGTTATGAGGACATTGGCAACTCTATTGGTTGCTTCTTGAAAGTTGATGGTTTCACTTCTTACATGGGGCACTCTACTTTCGCTTACATTCTGGTGGATATTGACATCTACAAGCCTCTTCACAAGGATGTCGTTTTGATGGTTGGGGATATGCCTTGGACTCACCCTCTTGATTGTGAGGGCCTCCCCTTCAAATGTTTTCAATGTTTCTCCATCCATCACTTAGCTACGAATTATCCTATCTCACGACACAAGGGTTCTACCACATGGTGGAAAGATGCTAATGAATATTGTTGGAAATAAGATGCCATTTAATTGCAATCCTAAACATCATTTATTTCATGTATCTCCTAAGTCTTTGGAAAATGTTCTCAAACACTAGGATTAGAAAGAGATTAATTTCGAATGAAATAATCATGTTAATTGACATTTGTAATTAATTTTAAATGATAGGAGCACGTGAGGGCATCCAAGATGAGTTCCTAAATAATAGGAGTGCATGGGGCACCCACATGAAGGTAGCACCTTGAGTTAAGTTAACTGTTTGGAGTAAGAGATAACACTTTTGTAATGCATGTAAAGATCCTAGGTGTTAGGGATTGATGTTTGCATACATGAAGTTCAATTTAGTTCAATTCAAATCAGTTTAGTTTAGTTCAATTCAGAATCAGTTTAGTTCAGTTCAGCTCAGTTCAATTTAGTTCAATTCAGTTCAGTTCAGTTCAGTTCAGTTCAGTTCAGTTCAGTTATGGTTTAGTTATCTTCAGTTAGTTTTAGTTGAATGCTAGTTGACTTCAGTTAATTTGGAATGCATGACTAATGACTTGAGTTGCAGGACAGATAACAAGTGACTACTTTTAGTTAACAGGGGATGACCATTCTTGCATGAATGGTGGAGAGATGTTTCAATTAATAGAGAATGACTTGTATCCACCTTGGGCGCCCAAGTTGGCTTCTTGGAGTTAACACTTTTGCATGCTAAGATATTTCAGAAGGTTGAGTTAAATGGGCCCATTCTTGGGCGCCAACTTTGAAGATAAGCTTTGAAGATATATTTGAAATAAAGGTTGAGTTATGACTTCAATTTCGGACGCCCAAATGGATGAAGGAGTTGATTTGACATTGTTCTTCACAGTTGAACTCTACTTGCAAGAGATAGGCATAGGTTTTTGGTGATAAGCTTTGAACTTTGTAATTGTAACTATAGAGTTTACAAGGTTAATTATTGCCTATTTATCTCAAGCAAGTTGAAGAGATTTTGTATCAATTTTATTGCAGATTGTGAAGAAGATTTGTTTAAGGAAGAAAAAGCATCTCAAGGAAGGATTGGAATTATTGCAATCTTATTCTAAGATTAAATAATACATTGATTCTTGGTGGAATTTTTTCTCGAAAGGGTTTCTCCACGATATATGTTGTGTATCTTCTAATATTTTGTCTAATTCTTCTACAACCTTCTATCTTCATTCTACAAATGATAAAATGAATTAATCAGATAATCACCCATAAAGAATTTGTAACAAAAAATGCATATTTAGATTAGCAAGTATAATAGTTTTAAAAGTTTTTTAAACTACATAATTACCTCAATTTTCAATAGATATCACTTAATTATTCATACTCTTGATTCTTTATCGATCAATCCGCTCAAAAAAAGGATGAGTCCTTTGCTTTTGGCCCAACTTTGATGTGTCCCACAAACCCTATTAAGAAGCCTCCTACCTAACCTCACAACCCAATCTGCCCTCAACTCCAAACTACTCATGTGGTGGATGGCCACCCTTCACCTCGTCGTTCTATAATTCTCTCCTCACATGCGTTAGCTTTGTGTGGGGGAAACCTCCTTGCTTCCTTCTTTTGAGAATTTGGAGGATGATCTCTCTTGGACTTTTGTGAGGAAGAAAGATCTTCCTATATCACTTCCCTAAACTCATGTTCGAGTGGGGCAAGAGGGACCCTGAGGGTCCCAACTCTTTCATTCACTTGTTGATGTTCTTTCTTTCATTCTCTTTTGGTCATGTTGTTTCTCTGTTGTATCTTACCAACTTGGGCTTATTTTGCCTTACCTCATGACAACTTTGTAAAAGGTCAAGACCCTAGTTTCTCACTTTCCTTATTCCTTTTTATGGTCTTTTTGTAAAGGGTCTAAGCCCTTTCAAAATCCCTAGTTTAATCAAACACATGTTTACATGGGGGACAACCTTGACTTGTAATAATTAAAATGCCTTCAATAAATCTCAAAATTGAGCATTTAGAATTATTAGCTCAATTTGTAAAACTAGGGGGCATCAGCACTTCAAAACATCCTTTGTACGTCCAAACTATGATTAAATGGTCGAATTTTTCACAAAATAATTAAAAGTTACATTAATATCTGCATTTGACTTGTCATGGAATCATGCTTTTTCACTTGTAATCATATATTTCATCCTAACACAATACCTAATTTATACAATATAAGATGTATAACCTTCTAATATGAAGACTACCATTCGATCTCCACTGCCATATCTATGCATCTTGATTTTCCTCGTGTATGCAAGACTGAGGATGAAACGACTTATAGGTTCCACTAGACTCATCGGTCATCTTAAAAATGATTAGCATTAAGTCAATGTAATGTATAAAAATATGAGCTTGACGAGAACTCTGAATGATTTTTTCCATGTAATGCATAGACATGCTTAGAACTTGAATCATTTTTTCCATGTAGCGCACAACATGCTTAGAATTTGAATCATTTTTTCCATGTATTGCATAGACATGCAAGAGATTATTTTACTAGAACATTAATCATCAAATGCATGATAACCAATATCAATTGTGGATACACAATTATATTAACCCGTCGGTTTTTAGCTCCCATATTTGTCTTTTATTGACCAATTTAAGGGATGTCCATTTACAGCCTCATATTAGTAGTGCATAAATGTTTCTGTAAATGTCTATATCAGCCGGGATTTTACTTTTGGGTTAATGGTTATAAAAAATGAAAAAAATCACATTTTTTTCACATCTGCAAATGCTGACAAAAGCATATAATATTGCTCGTCTTGGAAAACAGAAACCTTTGCTATTAGTTTAATCAGCATATTTCAAATCTCTAACATCTTTTTACCATCACTTAATAAGTATCAACTCGCTGTGAATCATACTGATCCAGAACTAGCATCTAACCCTGATGATTACACACTTCATTAATAATACAGAATGTGCCAACAAACTCTGTTCATGATCTGAACTGTTAAAGTATATTCCTTACCATCCAACACTTTTGACTCAAGAAAAATATTGGCATACAAAAAATGATACAAATTCAATTCAATTAAGCAGTTTTTCATGTTAGGTCTTGATCCTCTCAAACCCTGAAATATATTCCTTGATGCTACTCTTTATGCACAAGATTACATTCCTGCAAACCTTCCATCCAAATCCATTTCAAGCGATCTTCAAACATATTCATTATGTTATCTTCCTCCCATTGCCTCTGATCCTGCATTTCACCTTGAGAGTAAGTTATAAAATATCCCATTAAGTAAACATTATAGCAGTAAACGTGCACAAGCCACATAAATTCCTATGCAGTACTCACCCTCAAATACTTGGCTATACTTTTGAGCTTTATATCTACTTCATTTGACACTCTACCAGAAGAATCTTCAAATTCAACTCTATTTGCATGTTGAAATTTCATGTTCCATGTTTCCCCAACGATGGTAGTAACATTGAGATTCATTGCTCCTTTGACCTTAAATCTATTTCTCGCCAAGCCTCCAAGGGGCCAGTGCAATCCTCCTTTTACACTCACTTCAATACGGGCAGATTTCACTATTCCTTCGATAGATTCTTTATCTTCTTCCTGTAATTTAGATGTACAAAGACTCAGTTACAGCCCATCATCTTAAGTTTAATTTCAATGAGAAGCCAATAGCAAATTTCTCTTCACACAATTAACTAAAGAATGATAGAAAATCTCTTATTATTAGAATATTCGATACTCACACTAAGATCTGTCAAATTAAAATACTTTTCTGTCACAACTATTAAGCGCACATCCATCGGTTTGTTCAAGCAAGATATATCTGCAACAAAGTGTCTCACAGGATCTGGCTCGATCTGCATAGGGAACAAGGATATATAATCTCCATCAATGTACACCTTACAAAGGAAAGCATGGAAATGAAAATGTGCCCACAAAAGGATTTTTAGTCCCTGCCTTCAAGAAGCTGCCCAAGTCTCTGAGATGTGAAAACAAAATCAGAAGGATGAAATTATATTGTAACATATATACTTTCTAATCATGCTTAATAATGTTATAGAGGCATTACTTTATAGTTGGCAACATATAGAAACTATGGCTATGATGTATATATTTCTCAACTGTATAGTTCGCTTTATTTTAGCCAAAAAAGAGGCCCTATTTCTTTAAATATACATGAATAAGTACGCCAAAAATAGAACAGCAGCATTTGAAAGAGAATGACTACTTCAACTGAAAAAACAGTGATACAAAAATGTGGAAAGAAAGAGAATAGTCCTTCCTCACCAAAAAAATTACTAAGCCACTAGCTACAACCCACAAGATTCTGGAGCCAAGTGATATGGGTATGATCTGATAGATGTAATCTCCAGAAAATTTTGAGTTAAGTGCAAGGTTAAAATATTCACTATAAAAGCCTAAAGTTCAGTCCAGTTGAGCTCAATACTCTCAGAATAGTTGCAGCATCAGACTTACAAGAGCAAATTCACACTTACATTGGGAAACTAGTCCATCTTACAGAAGTAAAAGAATGTTTAAACAATTGCGTGGAATGAGCAGAACAAAAGACAACCGTAGAAACTGTGGTTCACGATACAACTCATTGGAATATGATATCCTCAGATGAAGCAGCCTGTTTTTGAAATATAAAGCAGCAAAACAAGGGTGCTGACCCATAAGTACAAGGCACCAAAGGCCATCCATCGAAAGCACACTAACAGCACAGTGACAGCAGAGAAGAAGCCATCACTCACAGCCCATCATCAAAAAACAAAAAGTTAACAGTATACGTAAGATGACAAGGTTCAACATGCAAGCATGAAACCATCCAAATAAGTCCAAAGACCACCAGGGGCCCATCAAGTTTAGCAGAAAAAACAAACAACAAGACATAAAATAAACAAGAACAAACAGGCCCAGCGGCCTAATTTTTATCCTTCCTGCCAGGCAAATCATGTAAGGCAGTCGCCCAATCCATCGTTAGGAACTCAAGCAGCTCCTTGAAATCAGCATCAAGTTCAGCACCATCAGCGGACTTGTCCTTCTGAAGCAAACAAAGACCGGTTGCCGACCTATGCATGACCCTCAGGGCAAATTGGGACACCTCCTGGACTTTCTTTTCAAGCCTCTCCAATCTCCCCTTCAGCAAGCCAAACTGTTCCCAAGCCTGGTCTTTTTCCTTGTGATCATCCTTCAAGGGGGCTTTTCCTTTAACAGCATCAGAAGACCGGGGGGTAATTTCCAGCACATTGTCTCCTGACGGGCCCTTCTTTAAACTTTCCAACACATGGGACGCACTATTCTCCGACACCGACCGGCCTTCCCCTCCCACCACCATTTCCTCGTGGTTGTCATTGTCACTCTCGAGATCCTTGTCTGAATCACAGGGTTCCTTAAGGCTTCCAACCTTGTCCTACTTACAAACCAGTCTATGAGATCGACGAGGGATGTTAGTTTCCTCAATGATCTCAACATCAAAGTCAATTTGCTAGTAGACTTTAGCTTTCTTAGAGGCTTTCGCCTTAGGGCGCGAGGTAGGGGCAAGCCGCTTTCTTTCCCTACCCGTATCTCCCGAGCCCGAACCAGGGGAAGTGCCATGGGGATGGGCTTTCAAGGCAGGATTCTTGAGGCATTTTTTCTTGCTTGGGCCCGGCTTGTCCAAAATACTAGCAGAGGGGGGAGTAGACGAAACCGGGGTCTCGTCACAAGCAGGGAGAGACGGAACTTCATGCACAATGATAGGCCGAGCAGGGCAAAGCGCCATATGGAAATGGTAAAGCCTAGACATAAGGCCTTGGTGAAGGATACTATAATTTTTTCCAGAAAAAGTGGCTTCATTAAACTCCGCCACACTGCTGTCAAGGGCATGATACAGGAAGAAAGGAATAGAAATATGCAGATGGTTCCAAAGGTGGTTGAGGAAATTAAAGTGGTAATAATAATAGCAGACTCCATACCTTCCTTCCAACGTGAAATATTTCATGATCACCAAACAGACTTTATCCCATGGCTCCGACAACGCCTCGCAATCAAAGCCACCCCGCAACTTGACAGGTTTCTCATCACCACGAAAAAACTGATTCAGACTAACCTAGTCCAGAACTTTCATAGTTTTCTTCCAAGTGCGGCCACTATTCAGGAGCCCAGTAACTTTAGCAATGACCTCAAAAACTTCGAAGGAAATTCCACCAGTGGTGACCCTACCCTCATTCCACGAGGTGACAAACTTATGAGACAAGCCCTCATCGTGACCAGTCATGGCCTCCATGAACTGCGCAATTCCGCCCTCTTTACAGATGTGCCAAATAGTGGCATCCGCTTTCCACTCGTCACACCTGTCCGGCTCCACATGCACTTTGTCCCCACCCATAGAGCCCACACCAAAGACGCCGACGACCAGAACAGGGGAACTAGGGCAGAAGAGTTGGTAGTCAATTCTAGAAGCATCGATAGGAAAAAGGCCAACGCAAAGTGACCACAACAGTCGAAAATAGAGGCAATAAATGTGACTTCTCACAATCCACGCAAGGGCAATAGCTCCCTCGTGCGAATCGTCCACTTCAAGTAAGGGCATGATATCGGCGTAGTACTTAGCCGTCACAATAAATCTCATGAAATCCGCAAGCTTAAAAAGTTGATCACAAAAATTTAGGGGGTTCAAAAAATGATGACACCATCGTCCCGTGGGGATAAAAAGATTCGCCATAACACCCACCCACAAGAGGTCGTACAAGCCATCGAACACACATATGAGGCCCATCACCTCACATAACGGCCAATTATTCAAAAGCCAGCTCCCGCCAGAAAATCCAACCAAAGTTAGGAGCCCAGCAAAAATAAGTAAGCACCCTCTAAGACTCATCATTTAGATGTTTGAGATCTTCCTTTAAACACACCAGAGCCAAAGGGGGCAAAGAAACCTCATTTTGCCAACACCTAAGCCCTTCAATATCAAGACCCACCGCCGCGAGGCTGTCAACAGTCGCATTCCCTTCTCTGAAGACGTGCTAGACAGAAAAGTCATGAAGAGCATTTAGAAGAGGGAAAATGTCCTCCATAATACCCTTTAGGGACCATCCCACTTTCATCTTTCCTTTAGTGGCTTCCACAATTAGCATTGAGTCCCCTTCAATTTCCAAAGTCTTTGCACCAATTGACAGCGCAATCTTAAGACCCCAGAGGAGAGCCATGCCCTCAGCCTGATTACTAGTATGATTGCTCAATTTCCCCGCATAGGCAGCAACCAGGCTGCCAGAATGGTCCCTGATTATACCTCCAGCAGCTGACATCCCTCCCCTAGCCGCCCCATCAAAGTTAAGCTTAACCCAAGGCGGTTTAGGGTTTCTCCATCTAGTATGCTTCCTGATAATTGCTTTGGAGTTGTCAAATCTCAGGATCTCATTGGGTAAATTCCAGGCAGTAGCAATGTTTCTATCCCAAGCAGTCAAGGGATTAATAGGCTTCTTCCATTTACATGTTGAGATATTATCCAAGAGCAGCTTATTAAGGATTATCAATAGACCATCCACATTGTTTGCCTTTTCTCTGAAAATCCTGTTATTCCTTTCTTTCCACAAGCACCAGCAAATGTGGGGTGGAATAAGTTGCCAGAGTAGTTTAATTGAAGCGTGATTGGAGGGGCATTTCCAATTTAAGATAAATTGGTGGATATCTCTATTAAAAACCCAAGAGATGTTCAGTCTCTGTAAAACATTCTGCCAAACCAGGGAGGTGAACTAGCAATGAATAAAAAGATGGGGGATGGTTTCTTCTTCCTTTCTGCAAAGAGTACACCAATTAGGGAATTGAAAACCCCTCTTGACAAGGTTATCAATAGTTAAAATTTTTCCATGGATGGAGGTCCACCAGAAGAAGTTTATTTTAGGGATAAACTGATGAAGCCAAACCTTTCTCCAGCACTGCACGTCACCACCAAACCTGAGAAGCAGCAGATAAGCAGACTTAACAGTGAACTCCCCAGAGTGATTCTTTGACCAGAAAATTTTGTCCTCCTTGGGAAATAGAGGGAGTCTAGCCGTTTTCAAAAGCTCTTGCAGCTCCATAACCTTTGGCAGAAGGTTAGGCCAATGTAAAAAAGACAACTACAGAATTTTCCACCTGGCTTTGGGTGAGGTATAATCAGAAATGTAAGTACCAAAGAGGTTTTCAGCGTGTTCCCTTAATATATTAAAGTGACTGTCAGCAAGGGGTCTGCTCCCAATCCAGCTGTCCTCCTAGAACCTAATTGCACTCCCATTACCAATTTGCCATCTAACCCCTTCCTTCAAGAGGGATCTACTCTTAAGGATATTGTTCCAAATCTTGGAACCCGGAGGGAGGTCAATCAGGTCCAAGCACCCTGTTAACCCAAATATGGTTACATCATTTTTTATATAGCAAGCACTAATACTTTTTGCCTGAATGCCCATTTTAATTAAAATGCAATAATGTAAATAGCCCAAAACAAAAAGATGTTTTACTTTATATAAATTAGTAAGTACCCCTTTGTGCTTCCATTTGTAGTCAATGAGAAAAGAAACATCTGTTCTCCTTTCAACCTCAGAGGAAATAACTTATCTTTGTTTTCTATTACACTGACTCTTTACCAATTTAGGCCATAGTGGCATTCCATGTCATGTCCCCTTCCAGTTGACATCTCTCAGAGCTTATGATTAGCCTATTATGCGACCCTCGTAGGCTAATATGATGGATAGAGGGTCTTGTTGGAACTTGGCTTGGCTTCGGAGCGGCAAAATTTACCAGTTGGCTTTCGTTCGGGCTCATTCGGACGTCTTTTGCCTGACTTGCTATTTTTAGCAGTATTTGTCATTCAGCGGAGCACCCCTACTATTTTTAGCAGTATGGTTTGGTCATATGCAGAATCAATCACTTATTCACCAACTTCAGACGGTTCGTGAATCGAACATATTTTGAGGGAGATATTAATATTTTAATTGCTAAATTAAATATTAATTATCTGGAGCTTATATTATAAAGTTATAATATTATTAAATATTATAACTTAAGTGATTTTCTAAAGGGGTCGACCAACATTGAAGAGGGGCCACTTTTTAATTATAATTTATAATTAAAAGTGCTTTCGAAACTATTGAAAAATTAAAAAGAAAAGTTCGAATTTATTTAAATGATGCCTTTTTGAGAAAAGTAGAACTTTTGATGGATATAAGGGTTTTCATTGGGAATTGTGCTAGAATTATGTTGAAAATCGAATTTTTGATAAGTCTTCTTCTGAGAACAGAGCCAAGGGTTCCAGTTTTCATCGTGCATTGGAGAACGAACCATCTTCAGTGTCTGCAGTTCAGAGGCTGTGAAATACCAGCTGATTTATTGCTTGTCAGAGAGATAACTTCATACAGAGGTTGTCACAGAGCTCCACAGTTGATTTATATTCAGGGTTTTCAGTTGGCATACATCCGGAAGAGATTTTTCATTCAAGGCGCCTATTACCTGAGATTTGGATACATCAATAAAGGCCGTATTTTTTATTTGTTTGCTGCTGTCATAAAGCCGTATAGATCTGCTGCAGGGCCGTACCATCTTCAAGAGGCCGTACTTTTTGTCTTGGGCAAATCGCCTTCTTCTTTGGGTTTCTGACTTCACACATCTGGGTGCCTATACTCCTGGATCATTTTCCAAGCATCTGACAGGGGGAGAAGTGAAAACCTATGAAGGCCGTACCATTTCAAAGACATTTCAGCTTGCTGCAACAATCAGGTTTTCTTCAATAATATTGTTGCTTATTGCTTTGCATGTTACCAGATCTTATCTGTAATCAATCTAGAAGGATAATAAATTGACTGGCATCATTTGATTCCGTAGTTTCCATCATTATTGGCATTGTAATATTTTATTTACATTTTAAAGCAATTCTTTCAAAAATCGTATTATTCCTCTTTAAGCAAAAAAACTCCAAAAAAAACCAAAAACGTCAAAAACAAGCAAAAAACAAACAGTTTCAGAGATCAGTGAGAACAGGGGTTTCTACAGTGGTATCAGAGATAAATCCTGCCATCTTGAGGGTTTAGCAATCTTATGCAGCCACAAGAGGTTGGGCCTCATAGAGATTATACTCGCAGGAGAGCCTTGATTGACAGGCAACAGGGTTTGAACAGGCAACCGGGTACCATGGCTGACAGAACAGCTATTCCTCAAAACCCTAGAGATCAGGATGATGTAGAGGTTCTACACACTCTTAGAGATTTACGAGCAGGTCAACGGCAGTCCAACAATGTACTACAGCAGTTGATAGTGGCAATCCAAAGGTTAGGTATGCCGAGGAGACCGTCACCACATCGTGACGAAGACAGGAGTGATGCAGGATCACGGAGAGCACCTAGGACTGCTTCACGGACGGCAGATAGGTCAACTAGGCCTACATTTGTGAGACAGGAGCCCGATGAGGCTGTTGCAGGTGAGGAGCATGAGGATTTGTTCGCTGATACACTTATGGCAGCGAACGATGAGTGGGAGTTACTGTCACCAGAGGTCAGAGAGAGGATCACTTTTGACAGATTTATCACACAAAGGAGAGAACATCACAGGGGTCGACAGGACTGGAGGCCTAGACATAATAATAATAGTGATATGAAGCATGCCACAAACAGACTTACTCTAGCTATGTTTGACGGTAGTGGCAAGGTCAGAGCACAGGCCTGGATCAGTAAACTTGATACTTTCCTCACATTGCATCCTATGGCTGAGGAGGATGCTATTAGGTATGCTACATTGCATCTTGAGGGAGCAGCTTATGACTGGTGGCATCACAGGATGGTGACACTCCAACACGATCGTATCACCACATACCAGGAGTTCGTTGACAGGTTGGTGGAACGATTCGACAGGAAGGATCCAGAATCCTATTTTAAAGATTTGGCCTAGTTGCGACAAAGTGGCAGTTTGGAGTCTTACATAGGTGACTTCCAGCGATTGTCGGTTATGGTTCCTAATATATCAGAGAGGCGTCTTGTAGTGCTTTTCGTGGAGGGACTGTTGGAACCATTGAGAGGTTGGATCAAAGCCTTTGATCCTCCTTCGTTACAGGAAGCTATGAAGAAGGCACGCAGTATGGAGTTTGCAGCACCATCCAGCAAATTCAACTCCAAGAACACTTCTTCATTCAGGGACAATAAAGGGTTTAATAAGAATAACCAGAGATCTGATTTTAAGAGTGACTCGAAGGGGAAATCAGCAGTACCACCCTTGGATCGCGAGGCTCTTAATGATTTACGCAGGAAGAAGCTTTGCTTCTACTACAAAGGTCCCTATGATGCCAACCATGATTGTCCTTTGTGGCCTAAGGGCAAGGCAAATCAAGTGATGTGGGCTTATTACGAGGATTCGGAATCCGAAAGTTCCGAACAGCAAGAGAGTTCTGAGGAGTCAGAACCAGAGGCTTCAGAGCCTAAAGTAGAGGTAGAGTCAGAGCTTCAGATTCAGGAGGCACAGTTGTCTAGTATTCAGCAAGAGGGTTCATTTAGACTTTGTGGAGTTTTGGCAGGGCAAAGGGTTATCACCCTTCTTGACACAGGAGCCACCCACAATTTTATTGATGCTAGATTTGTGGAGAAACGCGGACTCATAACTAAGGAGTTCGAAGGCATTAGGGTTAAGGTGGCTGATGGTTACACTCTCAGGTGTGAACGTATGATTAAGGATCTTCCCTTGCGCTTGAATAACTATGAATTCAAGGCTAATTATTACGTGGTGAACATGGGAGATATTGATTTAGTCTTGGGCATGAAGTGGCTTCATTCCCTTGAGGAAGTCACTCTTCGTCTCAAAGACATGGAGATTCGGTTCGATGTGGATGGGAAGACACACATCCTGAAGGCCATTCGGGATAGTAATGTCAGGACTATTTCCTTCCGTCGGATGGAGAGACTTATGCGACATGACATGGTAGAGTGGGTTGCCAAGTGCACAGACACCTATTCAGGAGGGACAACATAAGGCCGAGTATCATCCTGACATTGAGCAATTGAGAGTTAAGCATGAAAAGGTTTTCAGTGATATTCCACCAGGGAGACCTCCAGACAAGGGTATTGAGCACATTATAGAGCTTGAGGGCGCTAAGCCCGTCATGATTACTCCTTACAGGCATCCTAAGCGGCTGAAGGATGAGATAGAGAAGACTATCAAGGAGCTGCTTGCTATGGGTCACATTCGACCTAGTAAATCGCCATTCGCTTCTTTAGTTGTTTTAGTGAAGAAGAAAGATGGTACCCTTCGCATGTGCATAGATTACAAAGTCCTGAATAAGAGGACCATCAAAAACAGGTACCCCATACCTCGTATTGATGAGCTTATTGATGAGCTCCATGGTGCATGTTCTTTCACGAAGATAGACCTGAGGTCAGGATATCACCAGATCAGAGTTCGTGAGCAGGATGTTGAGAAGACTGCATTCCGTTGTCACTGTGGACACTTCGAGTTTGTGGTGATGCCATTTGGGCTAACCAACGCGCCAACGACATTTCAGTCCACCATGAACAAGGTCTTCCACTCACTACTGAGGAGATATGTACTTGTCTTTTTCGATGATATACTGATTTACAGCAGGACTTGGCAAGAGCATTTGGCTCATCTGGATACAGTGCTCAGCATTTTGGAGAGGGAGTCCTTGTACGCCAAGGAGTCCAAGTGTGATTTGGGGATGACTGGGTTGCTCTACTTAGGTCATATTATCAGTGCAGAGGGAGTGCAGATGGATCCTGAGAAGATCCGTGCTATTATAGATTGGCCTACTCTGGCGAACCTTACACAGTTGCGAGGATTTCTTGGCTTGTGTGGTTTTTACCGCAGATTTGTGAATGGTTATTCACGTCATGCAGCACCTATGACGGATCTGTTGAAAAAAGGTGCATTCTGTAGGACTCATGAGGCACAGGAGTGTTTTGTGAGGTTCAAGGAGTTGATGACTACGTGTCCAGTGTTGGCACTACCATATTTTGAGCTTCAGTGCGATGCTTCTGGTGAGGGCATTGGAGCAGTGCTTATGCAGGACAAGCACCCTATTGTTTATGAGAGCTGAAAACTCAGAGGACCAGAGAGGCTCTACAGTATTTATGATAAGGAGATGCTGGCCATAATGCATGCCTTGGCCAAATTTAGGTAGTATCTCGTGGGCAGTAAGTTTTGCATTAAAACTGACCACAACAGTTTGAGGCATTTCCTGGGGCAGCGAGACCTCAATGATCGTCAGCAGAAGTGGGTGAGTAAATTGCAGGCATATGACTTTGATATCTCCTACATCAAAGGCGCCCAGAATGTGGTGGCTAACGCTCTCTCACGCAGGCCTTATCTGAGCTTTATGGTTCACATTACAGAGGATTGGAGGCATTTGATTGTGGCAGAGTATGCCAAGGACACTTGGGCATCCAATATTGTTGAGGGATCAATGGTTGACACCAGATACACGCTTGTGAATGACTTGATCATTTACAAGAACAGGATTTATTTGATCCCAGGATCGGAGATGAACACTATCATGCGAGCCTTTCGTGATGTACCTACAGCAGGGCATCCCGAGTACTTCAAAACATACAGACAGATTCGGGAGAGATTTACATGGAAAGGACTTGAGGCAGATGTTCTTCAGTATGTGTGTGAATGCCCTGTTTGTCAACAAAACAAGCAGGAGAACACGTATCCGGCAGGATTATTGCAGCCACTTCCGATTCCTAATAGGAAGTGGGAATGCCTGTCGATGGATTTCATTACGGGCTTGCCTAAAGCCCAAGGACGGGATTGTATATATGTAGTTGTGGATCGGCTGACGAAGTATGCCCACTTCTTTCCGATCACCACCACTTACACAGCTACACAGGTAGTAGAGGTCTTCTTCCGTGAGGTTTTCAGACTACATGGGTTGCCTCGGAGCATAGTGAGCGACAGGGATAGTCGGTTCCTGAGTCACTTCTGGCAAGAGGTGTTCAGACTTTGCGGGACTGAACTTACACCGAGCACCAGTTACCACCCGCAGACTGATGGGCAGACGGAGAGTGAATAAATGGGTGGAAGGTTACCTCAGAAACTACATTGCAGGGCAGCAAAAGGCTTGGGTCAAGTGGATTTATTTGTGCGAATATTGCTACAATACTACATTCCACATGACCATTCAGATGTCCCCTTTCATGGCGTTGTATGGTTATGAGGAGCCGAGCTTTCTGGATTTGCTACTGAGTGACAATAGAGTGCCGAGTGCTGGAGATCTATTGCAGGAGAGTCAGGACACTATGAGGGCTCTCAAGGAGAATATTGCTAAGGCACAGAATCAGCAGAAGCAGTACGCAAATCAAAAGAGGACAGAGAGGTCTTTTGAGGTGGGTGACATGGTTTATCTTATGCTGCAGCCCTACCGTCAGTCTACTCTTAAGAAGAGTGGTTCGGAGAAGCTTAAGCCACGATATTATGGTCCTTTCAGGATTCTGAGGCGTGTTGGAGAAGTGGCTTATGAGCTAAAGCTTCCAGTGGATAGCAAGGTCCACAATGTTTTTCATGTGTCACGTCTCAAGAAGGCGTTGGGACACCGTGTGGTACCTTCAGCAGTTTTACCTCCCTTAGATGATGAGGGAAAGTTGATATTAGTACCTGAGTCTATTCTAGAGTACAGAGAGAGATAGTTGCGTAGGACTATCAAGGAATATTTGGTGAAATGGAGAGATTTGCCAGTGGAGGATGCTATGTGGGAGAGCGAGGATATCTTGCAGCATTCGGAGTTGAGATTGCTTAAGGACAAGCAATTTCAGGAGGGGCGGACTGTCATGTCCCCTTCCAGTTGACATCTCTCAGAGCTTATGATTAGCCTATTATGCGACCCTCGTAGGCTGATATGATGGATAGAGGGTCTTGATGGAACTTGGCTTGGCTTCGGAGCGGCAGAATTTACCAGTTGGCTTTCGTTCGGGCTCATTCGGACGTCTTTTGCCTGACTTGCTATTTTTAGCAGTATTTGTCATTCAGCGGAGCACCCCTGCTATTTTTAACAGTATGGTTTGGTCATGTGCAGAATCAATCACTTATTCACCAACTTCAGACGGTTCGTGAATCGAACATATTTTGAGGGAGATATTAATATTTTAATTGTTAAATTAAATATTAATTATCTGGAGCTTATATTATAAAGTTATAATATTATTAAATATTATAACTTAAGTGATTTTCTAAAGGGGTCGACCAACATTGAAGAAGGGCCACTTTTTAATTATAATTTATAATTAAAAGTGCTTTCGAAACTATTGAAAAATTAAAAAGAAAAGTTCGAATTTATTTAAATGATGCCTTTTTGAGAAAAGTCGAACTTTTGATGGATATAAGGGTTTTCATTGGGAATTGTGCTGGAATTATGTTGAAAATCGAATTTTTGATCAAGTCTTCTTCTGAGAACAGAGCCAAGGGTTCCAGTTTTCATTGTGCATTGGAGAACGAACCATCTTCAGTGTCTGCAATTCAGAGGCTGTGAAATACCAGCTGATTTATTGCTTGTCAGAGAGATAACTTCATACAGAGGTTGTCACAGAGCTCCACAGTTGATTTATATTCAGGGTTTTCAGTTGGCATACATCCGGAAGAGATTTTTCATTCAAGGCGCCTATTACTTAAGATTTGGATACATCAATAAAGGCCGTATTTTTTATTTGTTTGCTGCTGTCATAAAGCCGTACAGATCTGCTGCAGGGCCGTACCATCTTCAAGAGGCCGTACTTTTTGTCTTGGGCAAATCGCCGCCTTCTTTGGGTTTCTGACTTCACACATCTAGGTGCCTATACTCCTGGATCATTTTCCAAGCATCTGACAGGGGGAGAAGTGAAAACCTATGAAGGCCGTACCATTTCAAAGACATTTCAGCTTGCTGCAACAATCAGATTTTCTTCAATAATATTGTTGCTTATTGCTTTGCATGTTACCAAATCTTATCTGTAATCAATCTAGAAGGATAATAAATTGACTGGCATCATTTGATTTCGTAGTTTCCATCATTATTGGCATTGTAATATTTTATTTACATTTTAAAGCAATTCTTTCAAAAATCGCATTATTCCTCTTTAAGCAAAAAAAATCCAAAAAAACCAAAAACGTCAAAAACAAGCAAAAAACAAACAGTTTCAGAGATCAGTGAGAACAGGGGTTTCTACATTCCACTAACACAGCAATGACATAGCAAACTGAAAGTATAAATGGGATTTTCCATTACTTGGATTTAAAATTAAAAAAAATTGGCAAACCATAAAGCAATGAAATATTTGGAAAGGCAATCGGGAAAATTGGAACAAACATAAGACATAAAAATTACAATGCCAGCAAGGATACCAATTCAAATGACTCTTCTCACTTCCTCCTTAACAAAACCTAACACTGTAATCATACTAGCAATGATCCTAGAGATTCTCCAACTCTTGGCATTTCAAGTTGTGCAAATGTGTTTGTACCATAGTTACAAGACTCGAACTCGGAGCCCAGACTCGGCAAAGACTCAGCAAATAGAAAAACCCAAGAAATTCAAAGATTTTTAAGGATTTAACACTTGTTTCACACACCCTTTAATAAATAAACCTTAAAGACACAATAACATCATCAAATAGAAATTACTATGATCTCATACACAAACATACATTGATCACATAAGTATAAACGCAAATTTTAGCTGAAGGAAATAACACATTCAAATATATAAATATTGTGAAATGTATACAAAACTCATGGAATATGAAATCCATGGCATCAAAACAAATATCAAAACTAAAAATATAAGTCTATGGCTCAAAAGAGCTTGCATTACTCATCCCAACATCACGACAAGTCATGCGCTAGTGTCTAAGATAGGTCATAGATGATGATGTAGCCATGATATTTGCTTGCATCTCAATGATTGGTGTGTATATTCAAGTGAGGAATTTATTATTAAAATTTTATTGTAGCCTTCAAGACTGCATGCTTTGTTGTCTAATGTATAACAAGATAATCCTTGATTATGGCTTTGCCTGCAAAAGATGCAAAGATTTGCAACAGGGGATATGCATTTTGTAGGTTTAATGATCATGATTCATCATTGGCCTATAACATGCTTAGACCTATAGTTTGATGAGGGTTTGGGGGAAACACCCCAATAGGATCAAAGGGTAGTGCCCCTCGTGGGGGTCTGGGGGTAGTGCCCCTCGTGGGGTCAAGGGCCAGCGCCCCTTGCAAGGGTCTGGGGGCAGCACCCCCTGTGGGGGTCTGGGGGCAGCACCCCCTGTGGGGGTCTGGGGGCAACAACCCTCACGGGGTCCTGGGGCAACGCCCTAGGCGCGCTCCCTGTCACCAAGCCCAAATGAAGACCTTCGAAACCACACAAACCTTCATGGCGCACACCATTTAATTAAAAAATTTGTAAATTAAAGATTGCAATTTTTTTTTTTAATTTATTAAAGTGGCTAGGTCTGAGGCACAAAACTCGGCGAGTCTGCCGAGTCCTGCGAGTTAGGCGAGTACTCGGCAGCCGAGTCTCTGGGACTCATTTAGGGTCACTCGCCTCGAGACTCACGAGTACTCGCCGAGTTTGGGCAAGTCTTGTAACTATGGTTTGTACTAATGGTTCCATCCTACATGAGTCTACCGCATTGGATCTTGGTCAACTACTTCACCCATTTCCATTGCTCATGTGCCAGTTGCCCCTTTCATGCCCTGCAAAAAGGGGCCTGATTGTAGTTCTTTAATCACTACATGGCCTATAGTGCCTGGGGGAGCTTTCCCCTCTAGCACACAAGTTCTTCTACACTCTATAGTCAATCAAAATTCTCTATCTAAGCCAAACGTTGCTCTGTTGGAGCTAAAGATAACAAAACTGGACCTCGTTCCATGTTTTGGGATTCATCATGTACTCATGCTTTGGTACACTGCCCTAATTGAAGAGGTAAAATACTCCAATCTGGAATTGATTTACAACTTTAGTTCTTTCTGGCCTAGTCTATCTAAGTTACATGACTAGATTTCTAGAACACGTCTCCCTAGCCTCAAGGATCTAGTAGAGACCTTTCCTAGTGCTTCAGGAACTTCTGTTCTGCAGAAAGTGTTGTGGTTCTGGGATAAACACAATTTGCTAGTCAAGTCATGATTCCAACCCTTTAACCCTATGACAGAAACCTTTTCCATTATGCCAATTTAGGTGTGGCTGCCATATTTCCTGATTTGATTCTACTCTTTACTACAAGGTATAGAGAACTCCTTAGGCAAATATTTAGCGTTAGACCCAAAAATTAATTAGCAGATTCATTCTACTTCAGTTCAGATCCAAGTGGAGATAAACATCTCCAAACATCTGTCAGATGACATTGGCTCAAGGTGGAGGACTCTGTGGGAAACAAATTCTAGACTATTAGAACATAGCATTCAGATATAGAAAATGCTTCATAGTAGGCCATATTGCTGCAGATTGCCAAACAGATAAACCAAAAGTCTCCAAAAGGGCCAATTGGTGGAAAGATGCCTTCTTATCACATTTAACAACTAAGAAGGTTATGCCTGACTCTTCTAACGACTCAGAAAGCTCCCCAACTATTGTCTTACCTAAGCCACCTCTTGCAGATGAAACACTGAAGAATACAATCGCTCACTTAGTTGTGAGGGATATGCTACCCCCTTCCCCTCATTACTATGCTAATAGTGTTTGCCCATCCCCTATGTTGGTGGTTTAGCATGTGCCGAGCATGAAGGCAGATGGTGCTAGTGGCAAAGGTGGTTCTTAATCTACTGAGAAAATGGATAAGCTACTAGCTTTTGGATAAACCACAGATACCTCTAAGTTTGCTTTTCCCCTGCTTCCCATTCCTCCCTTTAGATCTAGCAATGATATGTGGCCATCAAGTTACTCAAGCAAAGGTATGGGTCATTAGCACCAATTTTCTGAACTCTCTTTTGAACACAATTAATCAATCACTATCTACCTCTCTTGCTTCATGTTATGTCCCTTTTTAGATTTGCAATCAAATATGCAATTTTGTGATGTTTCTAGCACATACAACATAGAGCATAAACACATATTGAATGGCAACACAAAATCCAATGATGAAACCCTCAAATCTGGTTTTCAATTTATTATATTAGTTGAAAAATTACAAAGTTTGATATGCAACATTGAAAAGAAATTTTCAAAAATTACAATCATAAATGCCTATTCATAGGCTTTTATACTATTCTACAGATGGCGGACTTGTTGCTGGAATAAAATCAGATTCAATTCCTTGCTCGTACAACCATTGAGTGACTGAATTTTTTACTGTGTTTAGTGTTGTAAGACAGCTGATAAAGGTGGTGGCAAGCCTTTAAATGGCAGCAGCTATCAGATCTAGATGGAATGTGGATGATATTTGCTGATGGTGATGAAATATACTGTACTGCAGCTAGATCTACCTTGTGGTGACTAGAATATGTTGTACAGCAGCTAGATATACCTTGTGGCAGTTGGAATGAACCCTTAAATCCCCACACACAATCACCAATGATGAAATATAGCTTGATTTGCTTGAAAATATTGACTGATTTGTCCCTTCACAAATTGAAATCTTCACATAAATTGCAATAATCAGCACAATTGTGATCCCTAGGTAGAATCACCCCTCATGGACAAGAGGGTTTTTCTCCTCCAAACCAACAATGGCAACCAAGAGGGTCTTCATCATAGTTCCACAGGGTTTCAGAGCCACAATGACAGGTTTTGAGGACAAGGGGACCAAGGGCCTAAGTTTGGGGATGGCATGGAATGGCAACAGGGCGGCAGCAAGGAGGCAGCGCTAAAATACATATAGTACTTGAAAAAATGGTTATAAAAAGATGTTGACAGTTTCATTCTTGTTCACTCTAAAATTCAAATTTTTAAAATTAGTTTGCCAAAATTTCATAATGATGATTACAATGACAAATGTTCAAAAAAACAAAATGGAGTGAAGTGAGGCCTCTACTCATCCCCAAACTCCTCATCACTAGAAATGTTGGACTCCACATGATCAGGCTCCTCCAAACTAATACCAACCAGCCCTGTTTGTGTAGCATCCTCATTAACCTGCATTGGCTCCTCTAACTCTACATTGAACTGTGATGCTGGATTCAAATTGTACGTGTTTTGCAGTCAATGAGACACAAGGCACTATGTACAGCAACAATCTTCTCTACTCTCCTAGAGTTAAGCATGTTCCTATTAAGAGAATGGAGGAAGCTATAAGTAGGCCAGTTTCTCTTGGCCAACTAGAAACCTGAGATAGCAAACAAACGGCTAGAGAGATAGTCAAAGAAGTCAGACCATGCATAGTCCACTACAAAATTGGGTCCTCTTGTGCCATAGCTTCCCTATCCATCTTCGCCTCCTCAGAATAACCCTTAAAGAGTGGCAAATTTTGTCCACTCAGTACAAATGATGTTGGCCTCTACAAGATCATGCATATTTTTGATGGCATTCATGAACCTTGCCTTCACCTCACAATCTTGTATGGGTGTAACTCTACCAAGCCTTTGCATGTACCGCTTGGGGTTCAATGCATAGGCAGCCATGTGCAAGGGAGTGTTGAGTTTCTCCCATCTTAGATGAATGATTGGTTGAATGTGCTCATTGTAGAATGCCAATGTGAGGTCCTCTTGCACGGCAACCTGCATTTGGTCCAGCATAGAATCAATGCACTCATACACCTCTCCAAGGCTAGGTGCATTGGCATCCCCATATATAATCACCTGGAAGAATAGAGTAATGATGGAGACAATATATATTTTGCATCACCCCAATAAACATCACTCTCACTACATCCTTCACCCTCTTCCCATGGTCTATCTTGGACTCAAGCCACCAACTCCATTCTATTGTCATAACCATTAAATGCAATGCTTCTTGTAATTCAAGCATCCCCTCTAAGAAAACGAAATATGATGCATATCTAGTCTCTACAACTTTCAAGAATTCCTTCTTAGGGGAACATCTTGAAAAGTGCATGTGAAGTGTAGTGGTTGCAAATAAACATCTAAATGTCTCTACCACCATTGACCATTGCTTTGATCCAATCAATCTTTCCCATGTCCTTGAGTGCATTATTCATGGCATGCACACAACAAGCAGTCTACCAAATATGTCTCTAAGCTGCCTCATTTAACTTTCCTGCAACTTTGCACATGGGCCACATCTATCACTACTTGGACCACATTATGTGGCCCAACCTCCTCTATAGCATCTTTTAGGATCTGAAACAAAAAATTGGCATCCTCGCAATGCCCTACACAATCAATTGCATTAAGAAAATAAGGACCATTTGAACATGTAACCACGATATTGATGAGTAGACGATGCCTAATGTTTGTCCACCCATCCATGACTATGTTGCATTCACTTATGACCCAAGATTCCTTCATTTTATCCATTAACATATTTATCTTGGAATAGTTCTTATCCAAGATTGTGGTCCTCAATTTTGTCTCCCCCAGTGGCACACATGATAGTGTTTCCCTTGCTACCTTCACCATCACCTCCTTATAATAAGGAGAGCAACCCAAATGGAATGGAATGCCATCACCAAAGAAGAACTTTCTAATCGTATCATTTGCCTCATCCTTCACTTGCACATTGAATAGTCTTGCTAGTGGGTTAGGAGCATCTCTTGTCCTCTTGTATTTCCCCTTAGCCTCTCCTAACCTTGAAATAGAAGAAATTGGAATATGTGCAACTGGCCTTTGCAAAGTAGAAGTAGAACCTTGTCTCTAATGACCCTCCACTTTTGAGACAAAGAAACAAATGTAGGTGCATTGTTTTCACCACCTAGACTACCCCATAAATATCTCAACCCTCTAGTTCAATTTTTCTGTCTCACATACTTCTACACCTTTTCCTCAAATATGAAGGAGTTGGGTATTAAATTTGGTAATGCTACCCTAAAATTCAAGCTTACAAAAGTGGCACTTCCACAACCTAGTGCCTCCAAATGCCCCAAGTTGGACTTGTAATTTTGATATAAAAGTTATAAGTTTATAATTTAGAATTCAAACTATGCATAATGCAAGAGATTAAGAGAAAGATTTTCTTTTTGTTTTTTACTTCACGTCACACAAAGCGCAAAAGCAAAGTATACACAAACAAAAATCTTTGTCAACCAAGGATTTCACTATTGTATTTCTTACTTCAAGTCGCACAAAGCGCAAAAGCAGAGGATACACAAAAGTTATAATCCTAATTTGACAAAATAAAAATTTTGAACATCTAAAAATAAACCTTTTTAAAAATGACAGCTTCTTGTATAATTGAAAAAAATTGCAAAATTCAAAATAGAACTAATAACTACTGAATTTAAAATTTAAAATAGAAATTTGCAACTAGGTATAAGAATTTCATCAATGTTGATGACAATATACAGCCATTTCTATGGAGTCTATCAACATAAACCATGAAACTAATTAAAAAAAATAAAAATAAAAGTCATAGAAGTCTATGTAGACGGCCATATTAATAAATAATTATATTGTAATCGACCGTACTAATTAATTAAATAAATGTTGTAGTCGATCATAATAGGAATAGATAATAATAGTTTAAATAATACATGCACAGTTTAAAGTAAAAGTTAGATTAGTTGTCGGGCAAGTAGTTAGGAAGAGTTGCCGACAGTTGGTATCTTAACCAACCTCGGCCACCTATATATGTATCTTGTCATTTGTAGTCGAGGAGGCAATTGCTATGTATTGTTGAGATACTTCATGAAATCAATCAATCCATTGTGCTGTGCAATTACTCTTACAATTGTTCTATGATTCATATTCTAGTACATGTATTATGTTTGTGAATTATTCCCGTTTACTCCCGTAGTACGCTAAACACTAACCAGTGAGTAAACATTTGGCGCCATTGCCTGCGCGGACTTGGGCATCACTCGTCATGGCAGCGTAATGGGTCAACCGGCGGAAGAACCTATAAATGCCAATGAGGAACAGGAAGACCTATTGACTGAAGATCTTGTCAATTTGTGGAAGATATTTTTACGAGATCACGTACGTAGGGAATCCCACATATGGGAGATCCCTGAGGAAGTTATCTGGGATAGATTAGAAGTGAACGACAAGGTTAATCACCTCCTGAATCGTATGCCTAGATTGCTGGCCCGCTATTTCATTATTCTACAAGACCTCCGATAAGAAGAGGATCGGGAATGCCGAAGGCAACAAATACTGCAGCGCTGTGAAGAACAAACTAAACGAGAAGAAGAAGAACGAGACACAAGCCGAAGACGCACATCCGGTAGTCAGCAATGATTGCCTAAATATATTTTAAATGCCTGTATGGCCGAACAAAGACAAGAATCGAGTACTTGATAGGCACGGGACTCCGAAAGAGCAAGTTCGGCGATCACTCAGGCTGCAAGAACAAGAAACCGGCGAAGAAGATTGAAGCAAGTCGGTAAGGAATTGGATGAGGATTTAATTGAAATAAATCAAAGCATTAAAAGAAAATATGAAAATCTGACAAGAATAGACACATCCATTGGACGAGCGCACCAAAGTTTGACAGAAGGAAGGGACAGAAAACCCTTCGGCAACCAGTATATAGGCAGATATGATCCTGATGAGAACGAAGATGAATTGAGTAGTAGCATCAGCCGTTTTCGGGAGTTGTCCTTATCAAACAATGACAAACGCTTGACGAGTGGAAGATCAGAGCCCAATACCCCGAGGCGGAGAGAGTACGAAAGGGAACCCCAGGAGACTCAAGGTGTTGCGAACGCCGACGGACGACGTGGGAGTGACTCATACGTGGCCGAGAGTGTGACACACCGGAACGTAGCGAGGAAACCAATCTAATCGGGTCCAACACACAAGGACAGCAGGGAAAGATGGCTCATCCGAAGCGGCAAAAGCTGCTGAAGTTCATGGGGAATGGGTCTGAAGATCCCGTACGACACTATAAGACATGTGAGACTATCTGGATAGCCAGTGGACAGGATGATCTCGACCAGTGGCTGAAAGCATTTCCAACAACACTCAGAGAGAGTGCCATTGATTGGTACTCTGAATTGGATCAAGCACAAAAGGCTACATGGAGGTTATTGAAGAAAGCTTTCCAGGAGGAGTTCAAACTTCTTCGAGATGACAGCGAGATTGTTGCAGAGATATAAAATGCCAAGCAAGGAAAGCACGAGAGTGTGCGGACCTATAACCGAAGACTCAAAGATTTGTTGGGGAAATTGGAGGCACAGCCGGTTGACGGGTTGAAGAAAAGATGGTTCATCGAGGGCTTGCTTCCGTCATTAAGAAAGAAAATGAAAGTCGTACCTCCTTCGTTGTACGCCGAAGCATACAATCGGGCAATGGACATAGAAAGTGAAACTAAAACATCCTCCCGAGGGAAAAGAAGACAGACAACGAGGAGAGTACGGAGGACAGCGACAGTGAATCCAAGACTGTACAAGCACTCAGGAAAGATATGATGCGAATGATGAAAGAATTGAAGGCCGACAAGGAGAGTACAAGAGAAGCCAGAGAACTATGGTGTATGAACTGCAATGCGGAAGGTCACACGAAGGCGAACTGTCCCAAGAACTTATTCTGCGATATCTGCCAAGTGATGGGACATTCCGTCAAGGAATGCCCATACAACTTAAAAGCCAGAAGTGCACAAGTACTCTTCACTCATGGAGAGCCGTCAACACCGCTGAACACACCACCAAAGCTCCAATACAATAGCAATGCATCCCCTGGAGGTTACCGGAGCAAGAGAAGTCCAAGAAACATGATACAGTACGACGCAAAAGGAAGGCCAATGATCCAATGCAGGAAGTGCAACGAATGGGGCCACTTTGCCAGGGACTGCCAGAACAGTCAAGGTTCGGGAGGGAGATTGTGTAAGTGGTGTGGACCAAGCGATCATGAAGATAATGAATGCCCTAAGAAAAAGGGTATCCACATGCTGGAAGTAGAAGAACAAGAGGTACTGGCAATCACCAGAGCACAAGCAAAAAAGGCCACTTACCCAAATCCATGTACGGAGAAACAAAGGATGAAGGAAGCAAAAACTGAAGTGGAACTGGCGATGGCGAGAGAAAACAAAGTACCTCTAGAGAAGCCAGGAACCTCTCAGCAGTCGGAGGCAGAAACCAACATCGTACGGCAGGTATTACAGACCACCATACCGATCAAAGTAACTGACCCTCTACAGACTATGCCGCAGTCAGGACTAGCGATCACAAACGTCGTCAAGGATGGCAAGCAATCGCGATTGGAGGAACGAAGGCAAGAATTGATACCAAAACCGCCACTGTACGGTGAACAAACAATTGAGCCAATATTGCTCACAGCGAACATCGGGAAGATGCCAGCGGTCGTGCATATGGAGATCGGAGGGAATATCTTGACAAATGCTATCGTCGACGGAGGATCGGGAGTCAATGTACTACCCGAAGACACATGGAAGAGTATTGGGAAGCCTACACTCTGGCCGCCGACATTCCAACTGGTTGGCGCTGATCAACATGGTATCAAGCTGTTGGGAACGTTGATGGCACAGAAGGTGACGATTGGGACACAACAGTTTTTGCTAAATTTTGTCATCATCCCATTACAGAGGAAAGCGTATGATGCACTACTTGGGAGAGGATGGTTGATAGCAGCGAAGGCAAATCATAATTGGAAGAGGAACACACTCTCGATCGAGAACAACAGGCGAAAGTACGTCATCGACTTGAAGAACTAGGCCATGAGCGAAGAATTGGCTTCCTCCGGATCTGAATCGGATGGAGGTGAGTCGGATGTGGACGACGGAAGGAAAGCTATGGAATCGAACACCCAAGGCGTACTTGAACTCGAGAATTGTTCGGAGGACGAGACAAGCTCGCTCAATGGCTTATTTCATTGGCAGATGGAAGACTATGAAGTGTTCCACCGAGAGTGTAACATTCTACAAATCGGGGAACTCAAGGAAGAAGAGAAACAGGGAAGGCCCAGCCAAGCACTTTCAGCCGAGTATGGAGAGTACAAATAAAGAGTATCAAAACTGGACAATACGCCAGTCCACAAGTCCGAGTAGGTACGAAATGAAAAAATTGTGGAGTTACAAAATGAAAAGTATGAAAAAATTAAAAAATTAGAAAAAAAGAAAAGAGAAGAGAGAGGAGATGAGAGAGAAAATAAACAAAAATTGAAAAAATTAAAAGTGAAAAAAGCTAAAAGTCATCAAAAAAGGGAGAGTAAGAGAATAAATGACGAAAAACAAGACAAATGGAGGAGAGAGGAGAGAGAAGATGAGAATAATAAGGAGAGGGAATTAAAAGAGATTGGAAAAAGAGAAAAGATACAAAAAGGCGAAAATAAAAGAATTAAAAAGACAAACGTATTATATGGAGTTCGAAAAAATAAAAGAAATAGAGAAATGGAAAAATCAAAGCCGACCAAGGGAAGAGAAATTAAAATTAAATTTAAAATGAAAGTCGTGGCCATGAGGCAAATCGTACGCGTATGGGGAAAAGCCGCTGAGGGAGATAAAACATGGCGAAGTATTAAAAGAGGAAACCTTAAAGTGCAACGTAGCCTAAGCTCGGCCAAGGAGGACGATGTACAACCATATAACACACTAGGAATAATAGGGCGAAAGCATAAAAGGAACCAAAGAAGGGAAGAACGACTCCAAGTAAGAAATGCATCGACCTACAGGAGAGTTGGTATAAGGTACGCAAGAGTTTTCACAGTACGGCAGACTATTGCCCTCAATCACATCGTACGACATTCACAGTGTCTCAAGGTCATACAACATTCAGGCTATTCTCAAGTTGCACAACATTCAGGCTATTCTCAAGTTGTACGACATCATCCAAACTATTTGCAAGTCGTACGGCATCTAGGAGAGATCTACATCGTACAATGTTTAGCATCTTCTCAATTCGTACAGAGTCATGAGGTGGTCAGGAAGGTCGTACAGCATCCTTACATCATACGGTGTTTAAAAGAGATCTTAATCGTACAACATTTACAGGGGAACTTCATCGTACGGCATTCACAGAGTCTGCAGATTGTAAGAACTTCACTAGTTATCCAAGTCGTACAGCATTGCAATTTAAAGGTCGTACGGATTTTTATCTTGGCCAGGGAACACTAAGCAATTCTTCACATTGTACGGTGTACTGAGAATTCATTGGTCGTATGGCATATCCAAGATCAAGCCGTACGGTAGTTTTTGATCCCTCAAGGCGTACGGACTAAGCAGGAGAGAGAAGCCATACGTAGCAAGCAGCAAGAAGTCGTACCATTCATCGATCGAGAGAAAGTAAAGAAAAACAACGCAAAACGCAAAACCTGTATTTTTCGGCTTCGTCAGCACTATTTGGAACCTGTGGGAAATTCATGGAAATGAGGCACGCGATGCAGTTTCGAGTGGTTTCAGAAGTGTTAAATTGGTCTTGTCGGCGGGGGCACTGCCTCTCGACCCCGCTAGGGGCGCTACCCCCAAACCCCCATCAGATTTATTGGAATTGTCGATTTGCAATACAGCCAGCCATCATAGTACAGTTACAAGAGCAGTTGGAAGCCGAGCAAATGAGAGTGACAACTCTCGAGAAGTTGGCAGAAAGGGATTGAGTATTGGGTCAGTTGATAGAGAATGATACACAAGTGGCCGATGCACAACGACTTTCAGCACAGAGGGAGAATCAATTACACGAAAAGGACAAGTTGGCATTTTTTATTTTCAGTCGTCTGGAAGACGACTACTTTGTAGGGGGGGATGATGTAGATGGCCATATTAATAAATAATTATATTGTAATCGACCGTACTAATTAATTAAATAAATGTTGTAGTCGGTCATAATAGGAATAGATAATAATAGTTTAAATAATACATGCACAATTTAAAGTAAAAGTTGGATTAGTTGTTGGGCAGGTAGTTAGGAAGAGTTGCCGACGGTTGGTATCTCAACCAACCTCGGCCACCTATATATGTATCTTGTCATTTGTAGTCGAGGAGGCAATTGCTATGTATTGTTGAGATACTTCATGAAATCAATCAATCCA
>VDFB02058242.1:330293988-330508505 GCA_007258455.2 Sequoia sempervirens
CTCTACTATTGGGCATATTGTTGATGACAAGGATTTGACCATGTTGGCTCTTAATGGTCTTCCTTCATCTTGGGAGTCATACATTCAAGGAATAAGCACGAGATCAAAACTTCCTAAGTTTGATTGGTTGAGAGCGGATTGTATTCAAGAAGAGTCTAGGTTGGCTGCGAGAGGTATTGGTCAAAGTGCTACTAATGAAGACATTCATGTTCTTGCCATACAATCCTTGAAGAAGAAAGGGAAAGAAAGAAAGAAAGGATATTTCAAGAGGAATAGAGATAAGGGATTTGATGGTGCTCATGCATTCAAGAAGAAGAAAGATCTCTCTTGCATTCAATGTTTTAGATGTGACAAGTTTGGTCACTATGCGAAGGATTGTCCAACCCGACCTAAGCAGCAGACTACTTTTGCAGATGTGGATGAGACCTCGCCACAGAAGGATTCAAGTGGTTTCTTATTCTATTATGCTCTTTCAAGCAATGTGCCTACTGACAACAATACTTGGTTGATCGATAGTGGTGCTTTTCACCACATCATTGGATTTAGAGAGCATCTAATTGATTTGGTGGAGAGAGATTCTAGTGTTCAAGTAATCATTGGAGATGATGCTACTTATTGTGTGAAAGGAGTTGGGACCTCCTCTCTTCACTTGGATTCCGGTATTTCCTTGCATCTGAGTGATGTTCTATTTGTTTCGGGTATCAAGCGAAACCTTGTCTCTATCTCAGCCTTGGAGGACAAGGGGTACCAAGTTGCATTTTCAAAAGGCAAAGTTCTTGCATGGACGAAGAATTCTAATATCAAGAATGCTCGAGTGATTGAAGTTCGTCATGAGAGCCTCTACAGACTTTGCACTCGTCCACTTCAAGCTCTATTGCATGATTCATCAAGTTCGTGTGAAATTTGGCATAGAAGATTGGCTCACCTTCACTTTCGAGCACTACCCACCTTGGAGAAGATGGTTACAGGTCTTCCGAAACTCAACCAGGAGCATGAAGGCATTTGCAGAGGTTGCACATTGGGTAAGAATACTAAAGGTCCATTTCATAGTAGTGAAAGTAGATCTAAATGTATTCTTGATCTTATTCATTCTGATTTATGTGGTCCAATGTCTGTTGCTTCTTTGAGTGGCTTCTTGTATTACATTATTTTTATTGATGACTACTCTAGAAAGACTTGGATTTATTTCTTGAAATCTAAAGAATCTGAGGAAGTATTAGAGAAGTTCAAAGAATTTAAAGCTCAGGTAGAGAACTTGTCCGGGAAGAGGATCAAGGTTCTAAGATCCAATAACGGTGGAGAGTACATTTCCAGCAACTTCTGTAACTTTTGCATTGAAGCAGGGATTAACAGGGAGTTCTGTGTCCCTTATAATCCTCAACATAATGGTGTTGCTGAAAGGAAGAACATATCTATTGCAGAAACAACCAAAGCTATGATTCATGACCAAGATTTGCAAACCTTCCTTTGGGTTGAAGCATCTAGGATAGCTGTTTATGTTCAGAATAGAAGTCCTCACCACATTTTGGAGAACATGACTCCTGAAGAAGCATTCACAGGAGTGAAGCCGAAAGTGAGTCACTTGAGGATCTTTGGTTGTCGAGTGTATGTTCATGTACCGAAAGATAAAAGGACAAAGTTGGAACCTTCTGGCAAGAAGGGAATATTTGTGGGCTATAATGAGACATCAAAAGCCTACAAAATCTACATTCCAGGTTAGAAGTTGATTGAGATCAGTAGGGATGTTACATTTGAAGAGGATGTTGCATTTAGGAGATCCAAGGGCACTCACATGGAGATAGATAATGAAGATCAAGAGTCTCCTCAGGATATGGAAGTTGACCATACTCTTGAGATTCAGAGGGAGGCTCCTGAACCTAAAGAAGATGATGATCCAATTGAGCCCTTGGAACCTACTGATGGGCCTACAGATATTGTGATTGGAAGAAAAAGACCTCTTTGGGCTAGGCAAACAATGCAGGAGGCAAAAAGGTTTGCAGCCCCAAGAGGAACATTTAGAGAAAGCAAGAGACCGCATAAGTTTTCCAGCTATGTTGCATTGATGAGTCAAATCATTGAGTTAGAACCTTCCAGTGTTGAGGAGGCTACTAGTCAGCAAGTTTGGAGAGATGCTATGGCTGAAGAGTATCAATCCATTCTCAAGAATGATGTTTGGGACATTGTACCTAGACCTGAGGGAAAATCCGTTGTTTCCCAAGTGGGATCTCTTCAAGATCAAGCATGCGCCTGGGCTGGAAGCATCTAGGAAGTACGGGCGGCTAGGTTCTGTGGCTAGAGGATACAACTCTTCTAAAAAGGAGTTGGACTATGAGGAAACCTTTGCTCCAGCTTTTACTGCTATAGACTTTGAAGTTAGGACCATCATTGCTATTGTTGCATCTAAAGGATGGAAGATTCATCAAATGGATGTGAAGACAACATTTCTGAATGGTGTAATCGAGGAAGAAGTATATATTGAGCAACCTAATGGCTTTGAGGTACATGAGAAGGAGTCTCATGTTTGCAGGCTGAAGAAGGCTTTGTATGGCCTTAAGCAAGCTCCTTGTGCTTGGTACGAAAGAATTGATCATTACCTGTCAAGCTTGGGCTTCTCCAAGAATGATGCTGATTCAAACCTGTATTTCAAGGTAATTAATGGTGAGGCATTGATCTTGGTTCTCTATGTTGATGATCTATTTCTTACTGGAGAAGGACACCTCATTATCAAATGCAAGGAGTTGGCTTCCCAATCAATGAAGGATCTTGGTTCATGCACCTTGGTTTAGAAGTATAAGCCCGATGTGAGATCATTCTAAGTCGGGCGGGAAGTATACCATTGATACTCAAGAGGATACCTGGTATGAAGGATTGCTAAATCCATGTTCACGCCTCTGGAGACCAACTTGCATAAGTTGAAAGCAGGCTTCAACTAGTTCGACGGTGGATCCCGCATGATGTACGTGCAGCTTGATTGGATTGTTGGATGTATTCAGTGAATACTAGATCGATATTTGCCATGCAATGAGTGCACTTTAGTTTACCAGCGTGCGGAACCAAGGCAAATACATCTAGTTGCAGCAAAGCATATCCTGAGATACTTGTGTGGCACAATTGGATATGGCTTGAGATAATTGGATATGGCTTGAGATATTCGTCAAGTGTGGAATTGAAGCTGCATGGATATACTGATCGAAAGAGCACCTCTGGATGATGTTTCAGTTTGGGGTCTACGATGATATCCTGGTGTAGCAGGAAGCAGTCTTCAGTGGCACTGAGTACAGCAGAGGCTGAGTATATTGCAGTTTGTGTGGCAGCTCGAGAAGCAGTGTGGCTTCGGAAGCTCCTTGCAGGATTGTTTGGACAATCAATGGAACCAACTGTCATTCATTGTGATAATCAAAGCTGTGTGAAGCTTTCAGTCAATCTTGTATTTCATGACATAACTAAACATGTTGAGATCAAATACCACTATATCAGAGATATGGTATTGAGGAAAGTGATCCAGTTAAAGTATATCAACACTGATGAGCAGACGACAGACATTCTCACCAAGCCTCTCTCCAAGATAAAGTTTGTGTACTTTCGAGACAAGCTTGGTATGGTGGAGAATGAAGCCCTAATTGAGAAGGAGTCTCAGTATCAGTGATCTTTAATACATTTCTCTTTGAGAGAGATTTGAGGTGCAAGCCCTTGTTAATGCATTTCTCTTTGAGAGAGATTTGAGGTGAAAGCCCTTGTTTCCACCCTCTGGGAGTAGCCATGGTGGATGTCATGTGTGTGACTCCATGACAGCATCACATGAGAGAGTCCATGATGATTTTTCTTTTACTTGTGTTTTCACCCTCTGGGAGTAGCCATGGTGAATGTCACGATGAGGTGATGACATCACGTTGAGTGATGAGCACTTGTACACATTTACCATCCATGGGAGTAGCCATGATGGTTGATATCACGATGAGGTGATATTTCTTCTTTCCACATATGGGAGTAGCCATTGTGGTTGACATCGCGATGAGGTGATATGTCTTATGCAGCTGGAAGTATTCCTCCCTAGCTGTGAGGGAGTGTTGATGTTATTAGCAGTCGCGGGCCTCTTACTTCCACCCCACGAATTTAAATCAAGCAATAAATAAAATATAGCCATCAGCTATTTCATTTATTGGAGACGACTTAAGTGAAGAGGTGCTTCATTTGGATAGAGAAATAATATTTATTTATTAATAACAATTATTATTTGTTGAGGCCGACTCTCCTTGATAATCGCGCCATTCCATTTGGGTCATGTTCTTTGGTGGCCGACTTTGTATTGTGAAGAGGTGTGTCTCTTCCCACGAATTGTATTTATATGAGATCACTCCATTCATATCATCATCAAGTTGAGTTCATTCATTCCATATTCAAGTGTGATTATCACCTACAGCAATTCGTCATTTATCAAGGAGAGTTCGAGTTCTTTATCTTGTGTTTGCATCAAAGTGTGATGCTGATAAGTGCCATAAGTTTGGCATCATTGTAAAGATAACATTGTTGTTTATATTGCAATATAAGAAGAGATATTTCTTGCTGGGTTTTTTCTCCCTCAAGTGGAGGGTTTTCCCAGGGTATATGCTGTGTTATTGTGTCTGATTTTTGAATTAATTTCTGAGTTTTACATCTGATCATAAAAACTAACATTCTTTTGGCTCATTTATGTTGCTTTGAAATTTTTCTATCTTATTCTCTAATCCTCAAATCATGGACAACTTCTTGATCAGTTCTAGTATCATCTTTTCCATCGTCTTGGATATCTCATGTATTTCTCATTGCTGCACTTCCATACGTTGAATTTTTCAAGATTCAATTTTTCCTTTGGTTTCATGACCCAACTTCTGGGCTTACAGCATTCAAAAATGAATGCTGTCATTTATTTTTTGCTTTTCAGCTAGTGTGGGAATCATCCATTTTACTCTTGTCATTTATCTTGTCTCCTCATCTGCTGCTCCATGTAAGGCAGTCCTTCCCTCAACATCGGTAACTGTATAATCACTTCCTAAATCTTTATGTATCTTGCAGCCATTACTTGCCTGTTATCCTTCTTAATATCCTGCAGGGTTTCATCTTTTCCATCAACAGTCGATATCCATTTTGATCCTCACTCTTTCTGTATTATTTGTCCAGTATGGTGTCTGGGACTGTGGAACTCTTAAATTCACATTATGAATTCATTCCACCACAAACTGATGCTGGTTATTCAAAAAACATTCGATATTTTCTTGATATGCACATGCCTTAAAAAAAATTTCTGAATATTTTTGCTGCAATTTGTAAAGTTTGAATCCACCCCGCCTCTTCTGTAATACCTTCCTTTGTGTGGTTAATAATTAGATTCTTGTGCTTTTGTATTTTTGAGTTATGGATATAAAAATCTACGCAATTTTAGATGACTTTTTGACTTGTGCAGTATTTCAATTATATGGGTATGCTTGCTGTCGAAGGCTCATATGACAAGATGGAAGCATTATTGAACAAGAACATACCCCCCATAGACATATTGCTGCTGCTGGCTGCTTCTGAAGGTGACAAACCAAAGATAGAAGAACTAATGCGAGCTGGAGCTGATTATACAGTTACTGATGTTGAGGGAAGGACTGCCTTAGATAGAGCAGCGGATGAGGAGACAAAATATTTGATAGCAAATTTTCCCAAGTGAAGCATACAAGTTTTTAGCTTTGTATCAACATATTGCCTTGTTATTTTTATATTTAATTGGTTGATGTGTGTATTAGTAACATGTAGATCTCTGTAATTGGGTAGATTGCAGTCAATTCCTTCTACTGTTATGCCTCGAAAAATAATCATTAAAATGTAACTACTATAGAAAATGTTCATTTGGAAATTTATGATGTTCGTCTCACCATCAATTTTAGGTTAGTCTAAATGATTTAATTGCTGTTATTTACCAATTTAAAATACAGTCAGTAAGGTATGTCTGTCTGAACTATACTTGTATGGACCTTTTATTGCTTTTACTTTCCAAGTCAAAAGTTTCCTCAAGTCTCAAGCAATGGTGCCAATTCATCTGAATGTTTAGTAGACTGAGGTTTTCATGCTTTAATCGCAATGCATGTCATGGCCTGCCATACATGTAGTTATTAGAGCATTTTGGCACTTGTAATGCCAGCATAGTTGTATGCCTACTTAGATAAGAAACCAACCAGTTTCTTGTTACTGTTTAATGAAGTGAATTTTGGTTTTGGAAAATATATAAATATATCCATGAATATTTTGGTCTTTAATATTTTGATCTACATTTGAACGCCTGTGTGTTTGGATTCTTACGTTTCAAGTGATCTTGAGTTCAGAAAATATAGTTTATGTAAAACACACAAGAATCACTATTATATCTGTATGTTCCTTGTGTGCATTTGAATGGTGGATCATTTTACAAGTTTTGAATGTTTTATACGTCTGTCTAATGAGTAGTGTAGTAATTCAAACTGCAATGGTGAGCATTATGGATGATTACTTCTGATAATCAAATTACAGATATTCAAAATATTCACTAATTTATATTCTAACATATAACCTTTTGTTGAGTTTCTTGGCAATATATGTCAACCAATGTAGTTGGTGTTGTTGAGTATGATATGAAATATGGTGAAGTAGTCAAAGTTCACGAGCAAATATTTATCCCAGTTAACAAAGCAATGGAACTAATCTTTACTAGTTGGTGTTGCTGAGTATGATATGCCATATGGTGAATTAGTCACAAGTTCATGAGCAAATATTTATCCCAGTTAACAAAGCAATGAAACTAATCTTTACTTTGATTGCAGTGACAATAAGCAAATCAGTTGTTATTGGAATAAATTTCTTAAAAACTTGTTAACGTGGAATGATTGGTTTTGATAATGGGACGAGAAATATCCAAATTGGTATTTGCTGAAATTGTAGTCTAATACAGAACCTTTGGTTGAGTTGCTCTGTGTTGGCATTTCTGCAATATCTTCCAACCTGAAGGATAATGAACATTAGTTGATGAATTATTTATTTGTTTATAGGTAGTTGTAAATTTCAATTATATTATCAAATCTATATATACAACAATGTATCCTCAAAATGTGATAGAAAATGAAAGCAGTAGAATAATTTTATTTTTATGTTTTCTATTGTACATTATGTAGTTTTTTCAGTTTCATTACAGTTTCCTATATTCCTTCATTTCGTATCAGAGCAATGTAGTTTCTTGTGCTTGGATGTTTGTTTGTAGAAGCCGTGCAAGGAGAAAATGGTAAAGATTGGCATGTGTATTGGCAAGAAGACCTATTGCATAGCAATATAACCTTTAGCACTAGAAGCTATCTGTGCATTAAAGTCTACAGATGAAATAAGGGGTCTGAATCTGCAAAATATTTGATGAAGTATGCTGGACAGGAGAATTATGAAGACATAAGGAATGGCGTCCAAAATCCTATTGCTTGTTTATGTCAAAAATATTCATGGAGTACGCAGAAACTAGCGTGAAGACTGGAGGGATGGAGGAGTAGATGTTGGAAGAAGATGGTGAAAAATCTAATCACTAAAACCTTGCTGGCCAGTTACCGGATCTGCATCTACAGCCTCGCGGGAACCCGTTCTGGGTACCTAACCCGCAGCACGAGTTCAACAGTTGGTTGAAGCAGGCGGCAGCCGACCGCGCCTGGCGCCAGTGCCGCACTGCTATCCATTGTGGTCGGGTGATCGCGACTCCTCGGGCGCACTAACGGGTCGCCTTCGCGGCACGCTGGACTCTGGGTACCACGGCATTCTGCAGCGGTAACCCTCATGAACCCACGGCCCAACACTTCAAAAGTGGGCCCAAAAGTGAATAAAAAGCAATTTTTTAATTTCTATTTTGCTACAAAACCCTAAAATGACCCAATATGAGGCATTTTAACACTAAAGCATTTCATTTTTACCTCTCATTTTGCTCTCTCCATAATTTGTGTCCATCTTAGCATTTTGAAGGGAGGTGATTGCATTTGAAGGAGATCGATTGTGGAGTGGCAAATAGCTTCTACAAAGGAGATTTAAGTGTTCAAGGTATGCATTTAAACCCTATTCTTCAATCTTTTGATGATTTTTTTTTAGTTTCTTAGTTTTTGATGAATTTTTTCAAGTTTGTGAAGAAGTTTTTCAAATATATATATTTTTTTTTCATTTTTTTTATAGATTGCAACAATGGCAAGTAGTCAAAGTTCAGTGGGTGGGGATGGAAGCCAAAAGTTTAAAATTGATAAAGGATCTCCTTTATGGAGACATACCACACGAATTTCACAAATTCCTGGAGGTGGGGGTTTGTTTGGAAGTGTAATTTTTGCAATGCACAATATAATAGCTCCTACTACCGAGTAAAACTTCATTTTATGGGCCCTGGTGGTAAAGGGATTAACATGTGTGTGGGTCCAGATAAGAAGGGGTTATCTACTGTACAAATAGCAGGATTTATAAAAGAACAAGAAGATGCCGACAATTCAATTGCAAGAGGAAAACAAACTAGTTATAGTTCCGGGAAGAAAAAACAAACATTACCCACTCATCAGATAGTTAGGCCCTCTAGACATCCCTTCTTGTCTATACCCTCTACGGAAGAAGAAGATGAAGAACCAGAAACCACCACCCGCAAGAGAGGTCCATTAGAGAAAGCATTTAAAATGGAGGCAAGAGATATAGCTGAAGAAAAAATTGCACGTTGCCTCTATGCCAATGGTCTTCCATTCAACTTGGTGAGATCACCATATTGGAAGGACATGGTGTCAGCAATAAATAGTGCACCTCCTGATTTCACAAGTCCTGGGTATGAAAAGGTGCGTACCACCTTATTGCAAAAAGAGAGGAAATATGTAGAGGCCCAACTAAAACCAATTAGAGATTCTTGGGTTGAAACAGGTGTATCTATTGTTTCCGATGGATGGAAAGATTGCAAAAACCGTCCATTGATTAATGTTATTGCAGTGTCCCCCAAGGGGGCAATGTTTTGAGGGCGGTTGACTGTGAAGGGCAAGTGAAAGATGCAATGTTCATTTCCAGGATTCTCATTGACTCCATAGAGATGGTGGGTAGTGAAAATGTTGTCCAAGTAGTTACGGACAATGCAAAAGTTTGCAGGGCTGCAGGTGCTTTGGTAGAGGCCAGATATGAGCACATCTTTTGGACACCGTGCACTGTACACTCCCTCAATTTGGTGATGCAAGCAATTGGCACCCAAATAGAGTGGATGAAAGAAATATACCAGGAGTCTGAGGAGATCCAGATGTTTGTGACAAACCACCATATGTCACAAGCAATTTTCAGAACTTTTTCAACATTGGAATTGTTGAAGGTAAATTTTAAAATTTAATTATATTTAGTTTCATTTATCATTTATGTCATGTTTTACATAATTGAATAAAATAATTTTTTGCATTATTTACATATTTTAAATGTGTTATTAACTTACTATTAACATGTTCTTAGGTTGCCGAGACCCGGTTTGCATCTCACACAATTGTTCTGAGACGACTTGTGAAGGTGAAAGATGCATTGAGTCAAATGGTTATTAGCAACCAATGGAGTATATGGAAGCAATCAAATTCAGAGAGGGCCCAAAAAGTCAAGGCATTGATCTTGAATGACGATTGGTGGGATCGTGTGAATTATGTATTGGAATTCACCGAACCTATCATGTCTATGCTTCGGTTTGCTGATACAGATGAACCATGCTTGGGGGATGTCTATGATAGCATGGACACAATGTTGGAAAAAATAAAAATAGAAATACAAAAAAAAGAGAATGATCCTGAAGACACCTTGTACAAAAGGGTGGAAGCAATTGTTCTTCATCGTTGGAACAAGATGACAACTCCATTGCACCTCCTTGCATATGCCCTATCTCCGAGGTACTATACCACTGAAGTACTTTCTATCCCAGGGAGAATACCGCCATATAGAGATGCTGAAGTTGCTAATGGGTATAAGACGGCATTTAGTAGAATGTTCAGTGATCCAGAAGTGCATGCAAGTGTCATGAGAGAATTTGGAATGTTTGTCACAGGAAAATCAAAAAATCATAATGCTTCTGTTGCTAGAGACCAATACAAAATGGATGGTCTTACATGGTGGTACCTCCATGGTCAAGATTATATGTACCTCCAACCTCTTGCAATCAAGATCCTCTCACAAGTAAGTTTTTTTTTTTTTTGCCACTTGTATTGTAAAATTTAACACTTAACATTCTTGAATTTATCTTGCATTTTTTTATTTTATTTTTAATTTTGTTGGTTTTCTCTCCAGGTTGCAAGCTCTTCTGCCGCTGAACGGAATTGGAGTACATACTCCTTTATCCACTCAGTGAAGCATAACCGGTTGGCTGCAAAAAGAGCTGAAGACTTAGTGTATATTCATTCCAATTTGCGTCTTCTGTCACGTAGGGATCCTCAATACAGGCAGGGGGCAGCGAGGCTTTGGGATGTAGCACCCGAGTCTACTGACTTGGATGCAACCATTCAGGATCTTGCTAGAGCCACTATGGATGATGTGGGTGATATTGATGACATATCACATGGTGTTGGATCCGCTTTGGGTTCAAATGATGATGATTTTGAAGTTGAAACCACTCAAAATCCAAGTCATGATGATTCTGACAATCCTTTTGATGATTGATGAGCATATGAACAATGAACATTGAATCATGTTTCAAATTTTCAATGTTTCATGAACTACATTTTGTAATTCAGTAATTTTATTTGAATATTTTTCAACTATCAATTGGCATTTAATATTTATCTTTGGCATTTGGCATTGATCAATGATCAAGTATCATACTATGAAATGATTTAGTTTTACAATTCTCTATGTTTCTCTTTATTTTTGTATATATAATACATATATATAGATTTATAATATATTAAATTATTAATATATATATATATACACACGTACTCCATACGCACTAAACCCCTAAAAAATTTTTGCCCTGTACCACGCACGGTTCGTATTCAACCCGCCCCGAACCCGAACCGGTAACTTAGAAAAAATCTCAATAGAATCACTTCTATGAGTCAAAGAGAAGGAATCCATTGGCAGTATCAATGTTTTCACGGCAAAGTGGGTCACCCTGTCTCATCTTTTCCATTTCCACCAGTGTGCACAACTTTACTTTACACCCCAAGACCTCACAAGTAAGGGTAGAATTCTGTCTGGTACACAACGCTTTCAGCCTTTTCCTATAAGTTTTCCTTATTATCCATGAATGCAAAATCCATTTGTATGTGAAGTGCAGGTATACTATCCCTACAGAAAATTTGGAGGCATTTTCTCTGTCTTCTGACTTACTGCTCTCTATTACTTGTTCAGGCCTCCACATACAAACTTATGGCCATGCTTACCATGCTTGTTAATGGCTTCCAAACTCAACAATGATAAAAATACTTAGATAACACTAGTCTAAGGACTATAGGATCTCTGCATGGAGGAGTTCCAAGGCGTCAGTCCCAACCTATAAGGAGGGATTACTGGTCTCCATCTTCCTCATAGACTGTACACTATACCGGTTCGTACCCACAGGCTCCTCAACCCGTCGGCATCGCATTCGGGTTCACGCTCAGGCTGGAAGGGTGCGCAGCTCAGACTGTGGCGCGCCAGGGTTCGCGGGTGCACCTAACCCCGGCAACCCACAGTGCTAAGGCACGCACCCTGTGCGCACTCCAGCACGAACCCACACGTACCCAGCACGAACCCAGGCGAACCCATGGGCCAAGTCAAAAAAAAATGGGCCCAAACATGATTAAAAAACATTTTTTTTAAAAAAAATTTCCCCCTAACCCTAAAATGGCTAGTGGCTTTGCACAGAAGTAGTCTTTTGTGATGTATAACACAGAGGGTGAATGAATACAGGAATTCTAATTTGCTAAGAGCTGCACAGAAGCTCTGTTTTTAGCATAAACAGAAGAGGAGGAGCATTCAAGCTGAAGCAGCCCTGGTTTGAAGATTTCTGTGGATGTTGTTCTAATCCGGTCAAGTGCAAAAGTTCTGCATTCAAATCCAAAGCAGAAGCTCACCTAAAAATTCTGAATAACAAGAGAATCTCTAGGCTCATTAGAGGTGAATCTAGTGGCATATTGACAGGGATAGATGAAACAGCATATATCTGATTAGTTAAAAAAATCAGAAATAAAGAGTGAGACAGATCATGTTAATGCCTATAAGTAACCTTGAATTTTGACAGAATAAGTAGTGCAATAGAGAAGAACTAGGTTAAATGACCCTTAAATACCAATTCCAAAAATGATAATTTGACAAAATTTTCAGGAAGTTCAAATAAATATAGAAATTTGGAGAACCATGAAAAACAAAGAATGCTGAGAATCAAATATTCAAAATGTAATATCTTTTTTCTAAAAATACCTTTGGTTAAGAGACCTGAGACCTGGAAAACTTGTTGGCAAGATCTGTTAGAATTGGCATTTAATATTTATCTTTGGCATTTGGCATTGATCAATGATCAAGTATCATACTATGAAATGATTTAGTTTTTACAATTCTGTATATTTCTCTTATTTTTTTGTATATATATATACATATATATAGATTTTATAATATATTAAATTATTAATATATATATATATATATACACATCGCACTACACACTCCAAACCCCTAAAAATTTTGCTCAGACCACGCATCGCGGGTTGCATTCGAACCCGGCCCTCAACCCAAACCGTAACTTAGCTGTACAATAATAGGATAAAATACATCCAATCACCAAACCCATCTTTTACAGTCAAAGTTGTTCTCTTATTTGAATTTGGCTTAACTAATTTAAAGATTTGACCAACTCATCATGTTTGGCCACCCTTTTTAAGATAATATCGCCTTGGAGGAATACTTGAATCCCAAGGGAGAATTATGCCCAATTAGTTAATTACCATAGAATTGGGAGATGCGATAATCCTAAAACATATTATTATAGATGACAGGAAGGAGATCAATATCCTCCACTAGCTAACTGCAGACTCGGAGAATAAGATGACATTCCAAAGTCATATCCTGACCTAAGCTCTTCTCATCATTGAAACTTATTGAGGTCAAACAAAGACTAACATTGACATCACTGTCATGAGAGCCATGGCTAAACCTAAATCAGACACTATCACAAGGCACAACTGACTAGCTATGCATCTCTCCTAGTAGCCTGTTTTTATTCAGTCTTCATAGTTGTGAGAATTTGTGGTGTTACAAGCTTATTCTAAACAGGGCAGCAAATTAAAAAATATTCTGTAGATTTGGCTTGCAGGTTAGCAATGATCAATATAGTGTTATTTAAACAAAATATTCTCACATTAACAAGCATTTATGTACTTCATAGTCACCTAGAGATGAGGGGTTTGAGCTTGGAAATAGGGATGGGGACAGGGGTACCATTTCAAATCAAGGTATGGAATTAAAAGAGCAAAGGTATGGTAAAATAAGATATATATTGTCACCACATGATGATGGTATAGTGATGGGGTCCTCATCGCTATTGTGGAGCTTCTTGGTGATTGACACATATCAACTTAATGCATGTTTTCCTAAGACAATATAATGTATAAATTTATAATGATCAGTTCAGTAGACCCAAAAGGCATAATGGTATATTAAATTTGTTGTCAATTATTCAAGGGAATGCCTAAAGCATAAACGGGGTCATACTAAATTCATTCTTATGGTAATATGTATGCTTCCCTTTTATAAATTAGGTTCTCTTTAAGGATGTTTGCTAAATAAAAGTTCATCTCAAGCTGCCATGGAGAAATGGTAGACCAAGAAGGGCTCACAATTGAGAGACTGAAAATATATTCTTGGACAATTGATTGTAGAGTCAAAGTGCAGGAAATGGAGAAATGCTTGCCAGGACTACTTGAAATAAGGAAGGAAATTGCACATGCAGTCATGTGATCCTGATGACGATGGATGTCAACATCACATGCTACCATACACATAAGTTGTTCAGACACAAAATTAAAGAATAGAAGCCATATACCTTGCAACTGCTACTAAGACGCATAAAGTGAAGTTCAGGAAGCCATCAACAATCAAGATTTGGTCAATAATAAACCATCAATCATAGGATCAGGACATCATTCTTCTCAGGCTTGAGCAAGGGCCGGCATGTATTGGTGGTGAATGGCCAGAGAACAACTAGTTGACCACTAGTGCCTAGTGGTGATTAATTAAAATTTCTACATGTAATAGGTCACATGAGGCCATGAAATCTAATGAACATGTATTAGAATAATTCTATGAAGTTTCATGGAGATCCAAAAAGGTTTTATGGGTTTTTTAACTAACAAATGGCGACCAGCTCACCAATTGCAACCAAGGACAATTTTAGTGCCCAAGAATTAAGTTTTGCATAATAATGACCAAACGACTTGAGATCTGGTGGGGATAAGAGTAATTCACCCTTCAAGGTTCCCATAAAATTTTGTGCAGAATATTCGTCTGTATGATTAGTCAAACTACCTTTGGAAATGCTCTAGTAGTTGCAATTTTCAAAGCGACGGTTGGGCAGATGAGTGGCTGTTCTGATCGGCTGCAAGTGGTGAATTAGTTCCAAACATAAAAATCTGGAATTCAACGAGTCAGAGAATTAAAGAGGTAATTTCAAAGAGTGAAGACCGATAGACAGTTTGAGAATCTTGAGCAAGAGAATGAGAGTTCAAACATCACTGTAAACACATTAAAGGGAGGTTTTGTGAAGTGAGATGCATCCACCCATTGATCTAACTGTATGGGTATTCTAGGCAGGGGAGAAGAATGAGCAGAATAACATGGGGAGGGTGCAGTCCCTTCCAAAATTGAGACAGAAGTGAATAGAATAATAGGAGGAGAATGCAATATATTACAAAGTCGAGGATTTGTAAATTAACATGCTCTAAGAGAGCTACCAGAATGAATTTTTTTCACAGGCCAAAAAGATTAATGAAGGATAAAGTTTTCCTTGTTAGAATATTTACAAACATTGGTTTTCTCTAGGGTAAATCATAGCATTGTCTAATTTGATTGCCTATATTGTGTTGTGAATTAAATTCCTTAACATTTTCAGTTGTTGAACATTCTACCATTGCAAGAGGATGGACTTTTGTTTTGCATGGTGATAATGGGCATTGTTTTCAGTTTTCACGTAGCTATATATATTTGATCAATGCAAATGATCGATTTCAGCTTTTGTAACATCTACTTCTGCTATGGGAACGGGTTCACCAGCCTAAGAATGCATATACATGACTTTGAGTACCAAGAGATATATTTAAAGCATGAACACAACAGAATCAGCATAAAGGATGTAGATGAGATTTTACAACTGTAAAGCATCAATTCACAACTTATGTATGTTGGATTTCAGTAGCTATCAAGTTGGATCAAAAATATATGAAAGAAAGGGATTGATGCAAGGATCTGTATTAACCATAGCTTGAGAAAATTACAACTCAATCAAGAAGAAGCAATGGAAGGTGTGACAGAAGTTAGGCAGAGCAGCCAGGTACCCAACTTGATCCCAACTAGGGATGGAATATCGAGATTAGGTTGAACCCAAGGGAATATTGCTGGCATTAGTGATTTCCATAGGACACAGAGTTTCTTAACAAATCTTGTGGTCATCACCAACCAATCTAATGATTCAAGTGTAGAGTTGGAAATTGCCTACTCTGCAATTTCCACTCTATATTGCACACTCATTTTATTGTCCACACCTAGCATGTTTTCGGATGCATATAACTTGTTCTTGAGCCTCAATTCCCTCACCAAGATGCCAAAATGGACCCTTTGCTCAACCCCTATCCATTTCTATTGTCAATTGCAGTTTTTGAGTCCCTAGACACTAACATAATTGTAGCTGTGACCAAACTTGCAATTGTGATCACGGTAGTGTGTACATGTGCAAAACACTTTCAAACATTAAAAGATCTTATCATTTTGGCCTTTCTTATCTTATCCAAGCCAACTTTTCCTATCTTATCCATTGCTTTCAACCCTTATATATTTTTGCAAGTGCACTAGATCTAGATTTTGCAAGCGTTGTCTTGATCAATAGGGCAGGGAAAAAATTAAGTGAGTTTCAAATCTATGAATTCAAGGGTCAAGACTATATTGTAGCAATCACCATCATGAAGTGCGGTCTCCATTGCAAATTCCAATTTCAGATTCCTAAGGCCAAATCTCCTATTTTTGCACAATTCACTTTTCTTGTACTGGGTCACTACCACAATAGTATGATTGTGATTGCATTATGATATACTCTATTGTATTTTTCTAGTTCTCTGTTGAGAATCAAATTTACAAGACTTGTACCTTGCTTCTCTAGTTTTTTGAATGTTTTTGTCAACCTATTTTTCTTCAACCATCAAATCAAGGAGCCCTTGCTTCCTCCTTTGTCATTTCAATAGCTTAGAAAGTTTATTTGTAGAAAAAATCCATCTTTGTTTTTGTTTAGTTAGCATAATTTTTCGTTTACCATACTCCTTATTTCCCTATGCTTAAACAAAGTGAATGAACATATCAGTTTAAAAAATACACACTATACGGTAGTTTAAATTCTTCCCTACACCAACCACTAGTGGAAAGACCATGAATGTGACAAGAGTAGATGGTTCAAGACTATGGAAAGGACACATTAATGCCTCAACAATTAGGAGGACAAGCTCCATGGATCTCAAAAAAAAACCACAAATGAGTGCATAGCTTCTAAAGCTACTAGAATGAACTAATGGAAATATAAAATTAGCAGATTATGAGTTCATATTGAAGTTGTTTTAAAGACAAGATAATCTCAAAAAATGTGTACTTCCACCAGCAGGTGGAGCCAGACCAAGAAGGCAAAACAAGTATATTTTCTTTCTACTATGCATAAAGGAGTATAAAGAAGCTAACACCAACTCCCTAAGGTGAAAGCAAAGTTAAAATTAAGTGATTGCATGAGCTGATGTAATGCCCACACATTTGTTTGCCTTGAGATGTCTCCTATCAACATCGTATTTCCAACCATGTACCATGGGATGCATAGTTTGTGCCTATATGTGTTGCTTTGAGTATTTATTGATGTTTCAGCTTCACAATTTTCATTAATAGTCATTGTTGTGATTGTTGAATATGCATTGGCTGGTGTGTTTTCCAAATGAGTTATTGTATGCTTTTATGGTGTATGTTTAGACCAACCACATGTTTAGAGATGGTGTTCTCTTGCATATTGATTGTTGGTGTTGCTTGCATTGAGATGCATGTATGGCAATGTGACAAGATCCTTGTGAGGACTTGATATGCTTTGTTATGTCTTGTTTGTTGTATTGAAGGTGTAAGAGCCCTAATGCATAAATGCCATGTCTGGGATCAGGATCTTGTTGTATTTTTTGTCATGTATATGTTATGCTTTCTATGACTAGATTGCCACAATGTTTTATCCCATTGCTATCTTTATATGTGTAGAGATTATGGTTGTTACCATTAATGATCTAGATGATTGTCAATTATTGCATTTCCCTGTTTGGATGATGTGCATTAATAGTTAGTTATTCTAGTTAATATGATTATATATGATATATAAGATGGTTGTGCATTGCTTCAGCTATTATATATGGTGCAAGAACACTTGATGTGTGACTTGAGTATGCAAGTATGGGGTTATTTCTCCACCTGAATATGTAGATTTGGATGTTTCCCCAACGATGATTATATTAGAGATGTCATTTTGGGTTAGTGTGTTTGATAGTCTCTACCACACTCAATTCAAGTGTAAGACAAGTCTTGATTCTTCCCTTTGAGTTTGGATCCAAATTAATAGCAATTCAAGAATCCATATGTTGTGAAAAATTGTAAAGTGTGGTGAGCCTTTTGCATGTATTTAATTTATCTTTTGCATTGCATTTATAGTTACTCCCAAAATTGTAACACTAAAATATAAAGCATGGAAATACAAATAAATAAATAAAATACATATTAGAAATATAAGAAAATAAATATTAACAATTTAAACATTAAGGAGGGGTAAAAAAATTTATTAAACCAAGAAAAAGTTACAAAGCAAGGGCATTAAATAGCCCTATCAAGTTCCACCAAGTGATCAATTATAATTATCACAAGATAATATTGTAATTATAATTATTAAAATATAAACATAAATATTAACATCCTAAATATTATTATAATTGAAAATATTGAAATATACATATATATTCAACTAAACAAACATATAATATGTTAATATAGAATAATATAGAATTAGTAAAAGACAGCAATATATAATTAATATTAACGCAGCGATTCCATTTAGGAGTTAATTGCCCAAGCAAAGCAGATTAGTGGAGAGTAATTAGATGTCTTATAAACAGCAGCAAGCAGCGATTATATGTTACAAAAAGGAGTAATTAAATTAGTATAGCAACTAGATTTAGAAGAGCAGCGATTAAGTGAATATACGAAAAGGGGGCAGAAGTGACTTATAAGAGACGCATGAAAAGCAATGATTATCGGTTATAAGAATGCTGCAAATATATTTGGAGTGAATTAACTATGGAGCGATTATGATAAGAATATATTAGGAGTGATTTAACTATGGCAGTGATTAGTATTAAAGTGGCAGCGCTTATGTAAATAAAAGTAGGTAATGTTTAAACAAAGTGTCATAACTATTTGCCAAAGGATGTCTCTCTCTTCATAAAGACAAAGATATAAATAAAGTTTGAAGACTGTGGAAAAGGGAATATGAGAACCGGGATTTAAAAAAAACAAAAACAGAAAAATAGTGTAGCAGATTTCTATTCAAAACAGGGGTAAAGTAAAGATATATGGACATCGATTAAGTATAGAAATAGAGGCATTTTCTGAAGGTAGCAGCAGATACATCAATCTGATATCCTGGTATATGGAAGAAGAAATATATGGGAAGAAAGAGGGCTCAAGGAGAGATAAGTGAAGATAAATGTTAAGTTAATAAGGAAAGTTAGCTAAGCATAAATGCATATACATACACACACACATATATATATATATATTGAAATATAAATATATATAGATAGATATTGTACGATAATGCAATAATGATGCTTTCAGCAATTATTGAACCTTATAAGTAATTATGATGCTTTAATATAAGTATGGATAATAGATTCTTATCTGTTTGATCTACACTAATGATATCTTCTAAATGTTAACAAGATCGATGGGAAAATAAAAAGGAGAAGAGCAGGGCAATCAGCACAGCCTCTATTTGTTAGTATAAATTACTTTATGATTTCAGAATTTTGGATTCCATTATATCAATTATGTCCAATTATTTTATGATTTCAGAATTAGGAATTAAATGATATTGTGGTAGGAGCTTTATATAGGATTATAATGTATTGCTCAAATATGATCAATGATTCATGCACATTTTCACTTATATCCTATGATAGTATATTCATTATGTATTGTTGATGTATTTACTTGTAAACATGAATTTAAGTTATCTAATATGCACATACCTTCACCATGATGGGAGAAGGGAGAATTGCCAAGGGAATACAGCAAGCGGACTTCTTCTAAGTATGCCACCTGGGTTGGGGTGTGAGGGTGAGGGTGAGGGGGGAGGGCGGTGCAGAATGAGCTCACAAAGGGCCAAGGGGGTACTGCCTTTGTACAAAGGGTATTGCCCTTGGCCCTAGGAGAGTTGGCTACCAGGACACCTTTTGCAATCTCACTTCCCTTATCATGGTGTAGCAATATAAGGAGATCAATCACAAGGGAATGGAAAAGGATGGAAGGATGAGGGATCCTCACTAGGCCACCTCACATGAATGGCATGTGCCACATGAAGTCAAGGAGGCTGTAATGTCCCCATTTTTAGCACTGCGCTTTCCAGTGATTGATTTCCTATCCTCGATGTGCTGCAAGCTGTCAGAGGCAGAATTAGGGTTTCCGACTACTTGATGGTTTCTTTTGAAGATTCTGGGGTTTGCATGTTGGAGTTTAGTTGTTTGGATTCTGGATTCCTTCTGGGTTTCCAAAGAGCTTCACAATGGTATGACATGCAACTATGTCAGGCAACCTTTCCGAACTTACTATTTTTAGTAAGTTATGACAGCTACATCTTGGAGTTTGGGATTGTGGATTGCGGATTCTTTGGGTTTTCAAAAAGCTTCGCAATGGTATCGCATGCACTTTGATCCAAGCAACCTTCTGAATTTACTATTTTTAGTAAATTCTATTTTTGGCAACGGTCCAATTGGCATTAGTTCAGCAGGCTTTCCTCTTCAGGCAATTTAGTTGGTATTGTTGATTTTTGGCCTTTTGATGCATTTTTGGAGAGATAAGTTATTTTGATTTAAATAATGTTATATTTTCACATTAACCCCTTGGCCTAGTAGTATGACTTTAAGTTGTTTTAAAAAGGGGGTCTTGAAGGGTGGATGTCTCATCAGAAGGTTATTTTAATTATTTCTAAGGTCAAATATTGCTTGAGGAAATGGATGCCTATTTTGGAGGAAGAGTTTTATTTTATTAAAAATGAATTAATCTCCTCATGTTTGGATGCCCAAGGAAAGAGATAATTGAAGATTAAATAAAAATACAAATACAAGTGGAAAAGTGGATTTGAAATTCAATTAATTTGGGCGCACTTTCTGGAGGCTTCTAGAAGTTCTTATCAAAAGCTATATAAGGAGAGGTTGGGTCTTCATTTGGATATCTTATTTTCTATCATACTGTTATTCTGTTGAAATGCTTTCAGAGTTGCTTCGAGGAATGCATACCTCCTAGCCATTTCTCTTGGTTTCGTGCTTCAAAGATAGCACCTAGCTAAGACTTCGGAGACTGCTTCATCCAGATTTGCAAACAGAGCATCAAGGTTGAAGATTTCAGAGATTGGTTAGTTTTACACTTGCTGATTTTAGCATGGCTAAAAGTAGTTTTAGCTTATAAGTCATTGCACGATTTTTGTTTGGTTCTGGGTACTTTACCTATGTCATTCTCACCCTAGGGTTCCCCTCTTTGGTGAGTTTCAAATTTTATTAGCAAGTCTTGGATTTTATCTTGTCAAATCACCCTTTTGGAGGGTTTTTTCATTGCTGAGTTGTCTTGGGATCTGTGCAAAAATAAATAACATCAGTTTGTTGTAGTTTCACAACTCTATCTTGGTCGCCATCATCTTAGGGTCATTCTACATCAAGTTTGAAGTCATTTGGTGAGGTATTGTGAGTTGTGTGAGCAATTTAGTGAGTTACGGAGTTGCTGGTTATGCATTTTCAGTCTATGTTCAGTCATATCAGATTGTTAGAGTTTGCTTTAGGAGTTGGGTTTGAGTCCTGGAGTCATATTGAGCATTGGAGAAACATTAAACTTCATCGCAGCATTGATATATCACTAATTCAGTGTTCTTGGCAGGCAACTCTTCTTATTGTAAGGCTGTTACAATAGTACTGTTCAGCCCTTTCTATTTCTTACTAAGTTACATTGTACTCCCACGGCTGTGGAAGAGACTGGCCCTTGCTCAGTCTACTTGTATTGCATTTTGTATCTCCGCCATATGATAGTGCCACTCCCACCTCGGGTGTGGAATGCACATGCTTGGCGTTGAGTTTATTTCATGTATTGCATCATTTACAATAGATACTCCACCATATGGTAGCATCTTACCCAACTTGGGTCGGAGAGCACATTCTTGGCGTTGAGATTTCCTTTCAGCATTGTGATACTTCAAGTTGCTACTGACGACCCTCTTGCCATATGACAATATCATTCTCATCTCAAGATTGAGTCGTGTAATGTCCTACTTCTCAAATGTGATCGTTTTTGTTGACCGTTGGCCTATTCCGGAGACCCGTAGGCTACTCGGATGGTGAAATTAGGGTTTCCTAATTTTGAGGTGGTTGTTGCTTGAAGTTTGGAAATCGGATTGCGGATTCTTTCTGGGTTTTCAGAGAGCTTCGCGGTGGTATGGTCAGTTTGGCATTTCGAGCAACTTCATGAATTTACTATTTTTAGTAAATTCTATTTTTGGCAGTGGACAGGTTGGGTTCAGTTCAGTTGGTCTTCTTCTTCAGTTGGTTCAGCTGGCACTTCAGTTTTTGGCCTTTGGGTGCATTTTCCTTGGAGAGATAAGTATTTTCACATTATAATATTATATTTTAATATTATAACACCCCCTTGCCTAGCATTACAACTTTATGTTGTTTTTAAAAAGGGGACCTAAAGGGTCGATGCTTCATTGAGAGATAAATTATATTTTTAAAGTCAAATATTGGGCTAAATGAAATGGACGCCTACTTGAGGAGTTTGACTTTTATAAAAAAGTGAAATATTTCATTAAGGGAAAAAGGACGCCATCTTTTGGAGGGAAATGTTGAATTCAAAATTAGGGTTTTGGGCGCCCTTCTTGAAGCTTCTAGAAGGCTCTCTTCATGTCTTTATATTCAGGCCTCAGCTCTTCATTTGGGATCTTTTGTCTACTACATCGTTATGCTGCTGAATTGTCTTCAGGCACTCGCTTCGAGGAAAGCACACCTCCTAGCATGGGCTCATCTTCTTGCTTGAAAGATAGCAACTAGTTGAGAGGTTAGCTTGTAATAGGTTTGATTTGCATTTTCAGTTGAGTAATTGCATTTTGGAGTTCTAGTTTGCATTTTCTGTTCATTTCTAGAGTTGCTGAACATCATAGAAGAATGTAAGATTTGCTCACAGCTTTCAAAATAAAATTAATTCTGTTCTGGGCATTGAAGTATTCCATTTCCTTATGCTAGGCGACCATCTTTGCAAAGTTACAGATTTTATAATGCTCATTTGGATTTTTAAATGAAAATCGCCCCTTTAAGAGGGTCATACCATTCTGGAAGTGGCTTTGGGAACTGTGCAAAATAAATAGGGTTCATTTAGTGATGTTTATGCATTCATTTTGGGGCGCCATCATCTCTAGAGCAATCTGCATTTAGTTTCATGTGAATTGGGTGAGATTTGAGTGATTTATGAGCATTTTAGTAAGTTGTTGTGTTGCTGGTCTGTGCAATTTTCTGTCAAAATCAGTCATATCAGATTTGGGAAAAGTTCATTTGTGAGGGAGAAGTTGTTACTAAAGGGATTTGGGGCTTTGGAGATTAGTTAAGAATTATTGCAGCATTTGAAGCTTCTAATCTTGTGCTATTGGCAGGCTCTCTAACTTATTGTAAGCTGAACAGTAGTACTGTCAGCAATTCTCTCTTCTCTTCTTTGAATTTACATGTAATTCCCACTGAATAAGTGGAAGAGGCTGGCTTGCCGCCTATTTACTTTCAGTTAAGTAGTTTAGGGACCCTCTGACCATATGCTCGCCATCACTCGGCGCCATTCTTGGTTAGGGTTACTTCTGTTCATCATGCATTGATCCTCTGACCATATGCTCGTCTGCACAGGCGCATTCTTGGTTAGAGTTCCCTTCAGTTTGCATTTGCATTAGATCCTCTGACCAATGCTCACACCTTGCCCACATCGGGATCCTGGTGTACATTTTGGTTAGAGTTACCTTCCGCATCGTTTTGGTTTTGAGCTAACCTTAACGGGTGCGTGTTGCATTGTAATTGTTATTGAAAAATTTAAAAAAAAAATTGGTCCAGTTCTTTACAGTGGTATCAGAGCCATGATTCTGCCAACCTGTGCCCTACAGTGATTCAGTTGTCAAATGAGTGGCAGTGATTGCAGATACTTCACCAGAAGTCAAGCCAAAAGACAACAGACACAGTTTCCACCAGTGCCAGAAGTAGATACCTTGTCAGAAGCTTTGAGAGAAACAGGAAGAATAGTAGATACCAGTAAAACAGTTGAGAACATGGCTGAAAGTCATAAGCAGGCCATGGATGAAAGAGATGAAAGGATGGAAAAGAAATTTGATGGGATGATTGAGTTGATGTCTCGGTTACTTGCACGAATGGACCAGCAAACTCCTCAGAATCATATTCCTAATCAAAACCATGCTACAGGAGAAAACAGTGGAGTCAATGGGAACAATGGTAATGGAGGGAGTAGAACTATTGGTCAGCATGAGGCCACCTCTAGAGGAACAGCCTCTAGCCTCTCTTTCCTACATTCACTCAGAGGGAGGAACCGCAAGTTGAAGCTGTCATTCCTTTTGCAGATGATGCCAGGCAAGCCTACATGGAGTATGCCACCTCTTGTCATGTCCCCTTCCAGTTGACATCTCTCGAGTTTATGACTAGCTATTATGCTACCCTGGGAGGGCTGAGAGGATGGATAAAGAGTCTTGATGGAGCTTGGCTTGGCTTCGTTGTCGAATTTTATCAGCTTTTTTATTCGGCTCTTTCGGACACCATTTGCCTGAATTGCTATTTTTAGCAGTATTTGGCACTCAGCGAGGCACCCCTGCTATTTTTAGCAGTATGGTTTGGTCATGTGCAGAATCATTCACTTATTCACCAGCTTCAGACGGTTCGTGAATCGGACACATTTTGAGGGAGATATTAATATTTAATTGATTAATTAAATATTAATTATTCGGAGCTTATATTATAAAGTTATAATATTTTAATATTATAACTTAAGTGAATATTAAAGGGGTCGACCATCATTGAAAAGGGGACCATTTTTAATTAATCTTTTAATTAAAAAGAGGCGTCCAACTTTGGAAAAATTAAAAGGTGAAAATACAATTTTATTTTAATGATTGCCTTTTTGGGGAAAAGTCGACTTCTTGAGAATATAAAGAATTTTCATTGAAAACAGAGCCATTATGTTATGATATTGAATTTTGATCAAGTCTTCTTCAGGAGAACGAAGCCAAGGGTTTCAGTTGTCTACAGGCATTGGAGAACGAGCCATCTTCAGTGTTGCGATTCAGAGGCTGTGAAATACCAGCTGATTTATTGCCAGTCAGAGAGATATCTTCATTCAGAAGTTATCACAGAGCATTCACAGAGTATTTATCTTCAGGGTTTTCAGTCTGTATTTCATCCAGAAGGGTTCTTCTTCTTGAGGCGCCTATTTTACTGAGATCTGGAGACTTCTAATCAAGAGCCGTACAAGTTGTACTTGCTGCTGCTGAAGCCGTACTTTCTACAGCAGATCCGTACCATCAAGGAAAGCCGTACCATTTGTATTGGGCAAATCGCCCTCTTTATTGACCTTCTGACTTCAACCCATTTGGCGCCTATGCTCCTGAAACATCTTCCAAGCGTCTGTCAGAGGGAGAAGGGAAAATCTACTGAGGCCGTACCAGATCAAGGACGATTTCAGCTTGCTGCAAATCAGGTTTTTGATTAATAATTTGTCTTATCTTGCCTGCATATCAGAGATTCCTTATTGTAATGGCTATGGCAAAAATAATGCAATCAATAGTTATCAGTTTCTGAGCCTATTTATGTTAGATCTGAGCTTATTGTATTTGTTAGAAATTTTATATCAATTTTCTTCCAAAATCGCATTTTCCATTATTCATGCAAAAATACCAAAAAACCAAAAACGTCAAAAACAAGCAAAAACACAGACAGTTCAGAGTTCAGTTAGAACAGGGGTTTCTACAGTATCGAAGCTAAACTCGCCATCCCCAGGGTTTAGCAATCTTATGCGCCCACAAGAGGTTGGGTCCTGTATTATAATTCGCTAGGAGAGAGCCTTGATTGACAAAGGTGGTTTGATCAAGCACCGAGAAACATGGTCGACGTAATCGTATATTCCTAGAATAGATATTCCTCAAAACCCTAGGGATCGATGATGCGAGGTTTTAGACACTCTAGACTTACGAGCAGGTCAACGGCAGTCCAACGATGTTACAACAGAAATAGTGGCAATCCAAAGGTTAGGGATGCCGAGGAGACCGTCACCACATCGTGACGAGGACAGGAGTGATGCAGGATCCCGGAGAGCACCTAGGACTGTTTCACGGACGGCAGACAGGCCCACTAGGCCTACTTTTGTGAGACAGAGCCCGATGAGGCTATTGCAGGTGAGGAGCATGAGGAGTTGTTCGCATACACTTATGGCAGCGAACGAGGAGTGGGAGTTAGTACCACCAGATGTCAGAGAGAGGATCACTTTTGACAGATTCATCACACAGAGGAGAGAACATCACAGAGGTCGACAGGATTGGAGACCTAGACATCAGAATAATGATCTGAAGCATGCTACAAACAGACTCACTCTAGCGATGTTCGACGGTAGTGGCAAGGTTACAGCTCAGGCCTGGATCAGTAAGCTAGACACTTTCCTCACATTGCGTCCGATGGCTGAGAGGATGCTATTAGGTATGCGACATTGCATCTTGAGGGGGTAGCTTACGACTGGTGGCACCACGGGATGGTGACACTCCAGCATGATCGGATCACCTCATATCAGGAGTTCGTTGACAGGTTGGTGGAACGATTTGACAGGAAGGATCCAGAATCCTATTTCAGAGATTTGGCTCAGTTGCGACAGAGTGGCAGTTTGGAGTCTTACATTGGTGACTTCCAGAGATTGTCGGTTATGGTTCCTAATATTTCAGAGAGGCGACTTGTAGTGCTTTTCATGGAGGGACTGACGGAACCATTGAGAGGTTGGATCAAAGCCTTTGATCCTCCTTCGTTACAGGAAGCCATGAAGAAGGCGCGTAGCATGGAGTTGGCAGCACCATCCAGCAGATTTAACTCCAGAAACACTTCTTCATTCAGGGACAATAAGGGCTTCAATAAAAACAAAGAAAAATCAGATTTTAAGAATGATTCAAAGGGAAAATCAGCAGCACCACCCTTTGGATCGAGAGGCTCTTAATGATCTACGCAGGAAGAAGCTTTGCTTCTACTACAAAGGTCCCTATGATGCCAACCATGATTGTCCTTTGCGGCCTAAGGGCAAGGCCAATCGAGTGATGTGGGCTTATTACGAGGAGTCGGAATCTGAGAGTTCCGAACAGCAGGAGAGTTCTGAGGAGTCAGAGTCAGAGGCTTCAGAGTCTAAGGCAGAGGCAGAGTCAGAGCTTCAGATTCAGGAGGCACGACTATCTAGCATTCAGCAGGAAGGTTCATTCAGACTCCGTGGAGTTTTGGCAGGACAAAGGGTCATTACACTTCTTGATACAGGAGCCGCCCACAATTTTATCGATGCTAGATTTGTGGAGAAGCGTGGACTCATTACCAAGGAGTTCGAAGGCATTAGAGTTAAGGTGGCAGACGGTTACACTCTCAGGTGTGATCGAATGATTAAGGATCTCCCCTTGCGCTTGAACAACTATGAGTTCAAGGCTGATTATTACATGGTGAACATGGGGGATATCGATTTAGTCTTGGGCATGAAGTGGCTTCATTCCCTTGAGGAAGTCACTCTTCGTCTCAAAGACATGGAGATCCGTTTTGATGTCGATGGGAAGACACATATCCTGAAGGCCATTCGGGACAGCAATGTTAAGACTATTTCCTTTCGTCGGATGGAGAGGCTCATGCGACATGACATGGTAGAGTGGGCTGCGAGTGCACATTGGCACCTACAAGACTGAGTATCATCCTGACATTCAGCAGTTGAGAGTCAAGCATGAGAAGGTTTTCAGTGATATTCCGCCAGGGAGACCTCCAAACAGGGGCATTGAGCACATTATAGAGCTTGAGGAGGGCGCTAAGCCTGTCATGATTACTCCTTACAGGCATCCTAAGAGGTTGAAGGATGAGATAGAGAAGACGATCAAGGAGTTGCTTGCGATGGGTCACATTCAACCTAGTAAATCACCATTCGCTTCTTCAGTTGTTCTAGTGAAGAAGGATGGCACCCTTCGCATGTGCATAGATTACAGAGTCCTGAATAAGAGGACTATCAAAAACAGGTACCCAATACCTCGTATAGATGAGCTTATTGATGAGCTCCATGGTGCATGCTATTTCACGAAGATAGACTTGAGATCAGGATATCACTAGATCAGAGTTCGTGAGCAGGATATTGAGAAGACTGCATTCCGTTGTCATTGTGGGCACTTCGGGTTTGTGGTGATGCCATTTGGGCTCACCAACGCGCCAGCCTACTTTTCACCCACCATGAATCGTGGTCTTCCATTCACAAACAGGAGATATGTAATTGTCTTCGATGACATTCTTATTTACAGCAGGACTTGACAGGAGCATTTGGCTCATCTGGAGACCGTGCTCAGTATTTTGGAGAGGGAGTCCTTGTACGCCAAGGAGTCCAAATGTGATTTGGGGATGACCGAAAGGCTCTTAATTTCAGGCCAAGTATCATCGCGTAGGAGTGCGCGGATGATCCCGAAGATCCGCTTATTATAGATCGCCTACTCCAAATAACCCTTACTGTACCGCGGTGATTTCTTTGGTTTGTGGATTTTTATCGCAGATTCGAATGGTTATTCACGCCATGCACACTACAATGACGGACTGTTGGAAAAAAGGTGCATTCCGTTGGACTCTCGAGGCACAGGAGTGTTTTGTGAGGTTCAAGGAGTTTATGACTACGTGTCCAGTGTTGGCACTACCAGATTTTTCGAAGCCTTTTGAGCTTCAGTGCGATGCTTCTGGTGAGGGCATTGGAGCGGTGCTTATGCAAGACAAGCACCCTATTGTTTATGAGAGCCGAAAACTCAGAGGACCAGAGAGGCTCTACAGTATTTATGATAAGGAGATGCTGGCTATAATGCATGCCTTGGCCAAATTTAGGAAGTATCTTGTGGGCAGTAAGTTTTGCATAAAAACTGACCACAACAGTTTGCGGCATTTCCTGGGGCAGCGAGATCTCAATGATCGTCAGCAGAAGTGGGTGAGTAAATTGCAGGCATATGACTTTGATATCTCTTATATCAAAGGCACCCAGAATGTAGTGGCTAATGCTCTCTCACGCAGGCCTTATTTGAGCTCTATGGTTCACATTACAGAGGATTGGAGGCATTTGATTGTGGCAGAGTATGCCAAGGATACTTGGGCATCCAGTATTGTTGAGGGATCGATGATTGACACCAGATACACGCTTGTGAATGACTTGATCATTTACAAGAACAGGATTTATTTGATCCCAGGATCAGAGATGAAGAACACTCATTATTGTTGAGGGATCAATGGTTGACACCAGATACACGCTTGTGAATGACTTGATCATTTACAAAAGAGCGAGTTTATTTGATCCCGAGGTCGGAGATGAACACTATCATCGCGACGCTTTAAGTGATGTACCCTACAGGGCATCCGGTACTTCAAAACATCTGAGCGGTCGGGAGATTTACATGGAAAGGACTTGAGGCAGGTGTTCTTCGGTATGTGTGTGAATGCCGTTTGTCAACAAAACAAAAGCCCGGAGAACGCATTATCCGGCGAGGATTATTGAAACCACTTCCGATTCTAATAGGAAGTGGGGAATGCTGTCGATGGATTTCATTACGGGCTTTTTCTAAAATGAGGGCGGATTGTATATATGTAGTTGTGGATGGGCGTAGTATTGCCCACTTCTTCAGATCACCACCACTTACGGCTACCGCGGTGGTAGGGTCTTCTAGCCCGGGTGAGGGTTTTCCCAGGACTACATGGAACGCGCACCGGAGCATAGTGGCTTGAGGATAGTACGGTTCACGAGTCATACGGCAAGAGGTGTTAGGACTTTCTTGAGGCCCGAGAACTTGCAAACGATTTTACCAGCAGTGATGAGTGACAGTGAATAAATGGGTGGAAGGTTACCTCAGGAACTATATTGCAGGGCAGCAAAAGGCTTGGGTCAAGTGGATTTATTTGTGCGAGTATTGCTACAACACTACATTCCACATGACCATTCAGATGTCCCCTTTCATGGCGTTGTATGGTTATGAGGCGCCGAGCTTTCTTGATTTGCTACTGAGTGACAGCAGAGTGCCGAGTGCTGGAGAGTTATTGCAGGAGAGTCAGGACACTATGAGGGCTCTCAAGGAGAATATTGCTAAAGAGCCTGTGAGAATCGGCCCGAAGCCCGATACACTTGAAATCAAAAAGAAGGGCGAGAGAGGTCTTTTTGGTGGGTGACTTTATGGTTTATCTTATGCTGCAGCCCTACCCGTCAGTCTACTCTTAGGAAGAGTGGTTCGGAGAAGCTTAAGCCACGATATTATGGTCCTTTCAGGATTCTGAGGCGTGTTGGAGAGGTGGCTTACGAGCTAGAGCTTCCGGGATGCAAGGTCCCTGTGTTTTCGTGTGTCGCGTCTCCAGAAGTTGGGACGAGTGTGGTACCCGCCGGCGATTTTACCTCCCTTAGATGATGAGAAGTTGATCCATCAGAATCTTCAGACAAATATTTTGATATTTGGACCCTGTCGAAACAACAATAAGTTGAAGTTGCTTAAGGACAAACTTGGTTTGTCATGTCCCTTCGGTTGACATCTCGGAGCTTATGATTAGCCTATTATCACGACCCTGCGTGGTGATATGATGGATAGAGAGTCTTGATGGGCTGGCAGCCCGGGCCGAATTTACCGGGTTGGCTTTTCGTTGAGACTTTCATTAGGACGTCTTTTGCCTGACTTGCTATTTTTAGGTATTTTGTCATTCCGTGAAGACGCTATTTTACTTGATGGTTTGGTGTATGCGAGTCGGTAAGCATTCACCCAACTTCGGTGGTTGAGTGAATCGGACATATTTTGAGGGAGATATTAATATTTTAATTGTTAAATTAAATATTAATTATCTGGAGCTTATATTATAAAGTTATAATATTATTAAATATTATAACTTAAGTGATTTTCTAAAGGGGTCGACCAACATTGAAGAAGGGCCACTTTTTAATTATAATTTATAATTAAAAGTGCTTTCGAAACTATTGAAAAATTAAAAAGAAAAGTTCGAATTTATTTAAATGATGCCTTTTTGAGAAAAGTCGAACTTTTGATGGATATAAGGGTTTTCATTGGGAATTGTGCTGGAATTATGTTGAAAATCGAATTTTTGATCAAGTCTTCTTCTGAGAACAGAGCCAAGGGTTCCAGTTTTCATTGTGCATTGGAGAACGAACCATCTTCAGTGTCTGCAATTCAGAGGCTGTGAAATACCAGCTGATTTATTGCTTGTCAGAGAGATAACTTCATACAGAGGTTGTCACAGAGCTCCACAGTTGATTTATATTCAGGGTTTTCAGTTGGCATACATCCGGAAGAGATTTTTCATTCAAGGCGCCTATTACTTAAGATTTGGATACATCAATAAAGGCCGTATTTTTTATTTGTTTGCTGCTGTCATAAAGCCGTACAGATCTGCTGCAGGGCCGTACCATCTTCAAGAGGCCGTACTTTTTGTCTTGGGCAAATCGCCGCCTTCTTTGGGTTTCTGACTTCACACATCTAGGTGCCTATACTCCTGGATCATTTTCCAAGCATCTGACAGGGGGAGAAGTGAAAACCTATGAAGGCCGTACCATTTCAAAGACATTTCAGCTTGCTGCAACAATCAGATTTTCTTCAATAATATTGTTGCTTATTGCTTTGCATGTTACCAAATCTTATCTGTAATCAATCTAGAAGGATAATAAATTGACTGGCATCATTTGATTTCGTAGTTTCCATCATTATTGGCATTGTAATATTTTATTTACATTTTAAAGCAATTCTTTCAAAAATCGCATTATTCCTCTTTAAGCAAAAAAAATCCAAAAAAACCAAAAACGTCAAAAACAAGCAAAAAACAAACAGTTTCAGAGATCAGTGAGAACAGGGGTTTCTACATTCCACTAACACAGCAATGACATAGCAAACTGAAAGTATAAATGGGATTTTCCATTACTTGGATTTAAAATTAAAAAAAATTGGCAAACCATAAAGCAATGAAATATTTGGAAAGGCAATCGGGAAAATTGGAACAAACATAAGACATAAAAATTACAATGCCAGCAAGGATACCAATTCAAATGACTCTTCTCACTTCCTCCTTAACAAAACCTAACACTGTAATCATACTAGCAATGATCCTAGAGATTCTCCAACTCTTGGCATTTCAAGTTGTGCAAATGTGTTTGTACCATAGTTACAAGACTCGAACTCGGAGCCCAGACTCGGCAAAGACTCAGCAAATAGAAAAACCCAAGAAATTCAAAGATTTTTAAGGATTTAACACTTGTTTCACACACCCTTTAATAAATAAACCTTAAAGACACAATAACATCATCAAATAGAAATTACTATGATCTCATACACAAACATACATTGATCACATAAGTATAAACGCAAATTTTAGCTGAAGGAAATAACACATTCAAATATATAAATATTGTGAAATGTATACAAAACTCATGGAATATGAAATCCATGGCATCAAAACAAATATCAAAACTAAAAATATAAGTCTATGGCTCAAAAGAGCTTGCATTACTCATCCCAACATCACGACAAGTCATGCGCTAGTGTCTAAGATAGGTCATAGATGATGATGTAGCCATGATATTTGCTTGCATCTCAATGATTGGTGTGTATATTCAAGTGAGGAATTTATTATTAAAATTTTATTGTAGCCTTCAAGACTGCATGCTTTGTTGTCTAATGTATAACAAGATAATCCTTGATTATGGCTTTGCCTGCAAAAGATGCAAAGATTTGCAACAGGGGATATGCATTTTGTAGGTTTAATGATCATGATTCATCATTGGCCTATAACATGCTTAGACCTATAGTTTGATGAGGGTTTGGGGGAAACACCCCAATAGGATCAAAGGGTAGTGCCCCTCGTGGGGGTCTGGGGGTAGTGCCCCTCGTGGGGTCAAGGGCCAGCGCCCCTTGCAAGGGTCTGGGGGCAGCACCCCCTGTGGGGGTCTGGGGGCAGCACCCCCTGTGGGGGTCTGGGGGCAACAACCCTCACGGGGTCCTGGGGCAACGCCCTAGGCGCGCTCCCTGTCACCAAGCCCAAATGAAGACCTTCGAAACCACACAAACCTTCATGGCGCACACCATTTAATTAAAAAATTTGTAAATTAAAGATTGCAATTTTTTTTTTTAATTTATTAAAGTGGCTAGGTCTGAGGCACAAAACTCGGCGAGTCTGCCGAGTCCTGCGAGTTAGGCGAGTACTCGGCAGCCGAGTCTCTGGGACTCATTTAGGGTCACTCGCCTCGAGACTCACGAGTACTCGCCGAGTTTGGGCAAGTCTTGTAACTATGGTTTGTACTAATGGTTCCATCCTACATGAGTCTACCGCATTGGATCTTGGTCAACTACTTCACCCATTTCCATTGCTCATGTGCCAGTTGCCCCTTTCATGCCCTGCAAAAAGGGGCCTGATTGTAGTTCTTTAATCACTACATGGCCTATAGTGCCTGGGGGAGCTTTCCCCTCTAGCACACAAGTTCTTCTACACTCTATAGTCAATCAAAATTCTCTATCTAAGCCAAACGTTGCTCTGTTGGAGCTAAAGATAACAAAACTGGACCTCGTTCCATGTTTTGGGATTCATCATGTACTCATGCTTTGGTACACTGCCCTAATTGAAGAGGTAAAATACTCCAATCTGGAATTGATTTACAACTTTAGTTCTTTCTGGCCTAGTCTATCTAAGTTACATGACTAGATTTCTAGAACACGTCTCCCTAGCCTCAAGGATCTAGTAGAGACCTTTCCTAGTGCTTCAGGAACTTCTGTTCTGCAGAAAGTGTTGTGGTTCTGGGATAAACACAATTTGCTAGTCAAGTCATGATTCCAACCCTTTAACCCTATGACAGAAACCTTTTCCATTATGCCAATTTAGGTGTGGCTGCCATATTTCCTGATTTGATTCTACTCTTTACTACAAGGTATAGAGAACTCCTTAGGCAAATATTTAGCGTTAGACCCAAAAATTAATTAGCAGATTCATTCTACTTCAGTTCAGATCCAAGTGGAGATAAACATCTCCAAACATCTGTCAGATGACATTGGCTCAAGGTGGAGGACTCTGTGGGAAACAAATTCTAGACTATTAGAACATAGCATTCAGATATAGAAAATGCTTCATAGTAGGCCATATTGCTGCAGATTGCCAAACAGATAAACCAAAAGTCTCCAAAAGGGCCAATTGGTGGAAAGATGCCTTCTTATCACATTTAACAACTAAGAAGGTTATGCCTGACTCTTCTAACGACTCAGAAAGCTCCCCAACTATTGTCTTACCTAAGCCACCTCTTGCAGATGAAACACTGAAGAATACAATCGCTCACTTAGTTGTGAGGGATATGCTACCCCCTTCCCCTCATTACTATGCTAATAGTGTTTGCCCATCCCCTATGTTGGTGGTTTAGCATGTGCCGAGCATGAAGGCAGATGGTGCTAGTGGCAAAGGTGGTTCTTAATCTACTGAGAAAATGGATAAGCTACTAGCTTTTGGATAAACCACAGATACCTCTAAGTTTGCTTTTCCCCTGCTTCCCATTCCTCCCTTTAGATCTAGCAATGATATGTGGCCATCAAGTTACTCAAGCAAAGGTATGGGTCATTAGCACCAATTTTCTGAACTCTCTTTTGAACACAATTAATCAATCACTATCTACCTCTCTTGCTTCATGTTATGTCCCTTTTTAGATTTGCAATCAAATATGCAATTTTGTGATGTTTCTAGCACATACAACATAGAGCATAAACACATATTGAATGGCAACACAAAATCCAATGATGAAACCCTCAAATCTGGTTTTCAATTTATTATATTAGTTGAAAAATTACAAAGTTTGATATGCAACATTGAAAAGAAATTTTCAAAAATTACAATCATAAATGCCTATTCATAGGCTTTTATACTATTCTACAGATGGCGGACTTGTTGCTGGAATAAAATCAGATTCAATTCCTTGCTCGTACAACCATTGAGTGACTGAATTTTTTACTGTGTTTAGTGTTGTAAGACAGCTGATAAAGGTGGTGGCAAGCCTTTAAATGGCAGCAGCTATCAGATCTAGATGGAATGTGGATGATATTTGCTGATGGTGATGAAATATACTGTACTGCAGCTAGATCTACCTTGTGGTGACTAGAATATGTTGTACAGCAGCTAGATATACCTTGTGGCAGTTGGAATGAACCCTTAAATCCCCACACACAATCACCAATGATGAAATATAGCTTGATTTGCTTGAAAATATTGACTGATTTGTCCCTTCACAAATTGAAATCTTCACATAAATTGCAATAATCAGCACAATTGTGATCCCTAGGTAGAATCACCCCTCATGGACAAGAGGGTTTTTCTCCTCCAAACCAACAATGGCAACCAAGAGGGTCTTCATCATAGTTCCACAGGGTTTCAGAGCCACAATGACAGGTTTTGAGGACAAGGGGACCAAGGGCCTAAGTTTGGGGATGGCATGGAATGGCAACAGGGCGGCAGCAAGGAGGCAGCGCTAAAATACATATAGTACTTGAAAAAATGGTTATAAAAAGATGTTGACAGTTTCATTCTTGTTCACTCTAAAATTCAAATTTTTAAAATTAGTTTGCCAAAATTTCATAATGATGATTACAATGACAAATGTTCAAAAAAACAAAATGGAGTGAAGTGAGGCCTCTACTCATCCCCAAACTCCTCATCACTAGAAATGTTGGACTCCACATGATCAGGCTCCTCCAAACTAATACCAACCAGCCCTGTTTGTGTAGCATCCTCATTAACCTGCATTGGCTCCTCTAACTCTACATTGAACTGTGATGCTGGATTCAAATTGTACGTGTTTTGCAGTCAATGAGACACAAGGCACTATGTACAGCAACAATCTTCTCTACTCTCCTAGAGTTAAGCATGTTCCTATTAAGAGAATGGAGGAAGCTATAAGTAGGCCAGTTTCTCTTGGCCAACTAGAAACCTGAGATAGCAAACAAACGGCTAGAGAGATAGTCAAAGAAGTCAGACCATGCATAGTCCACTACAAAATTGGGTCCTCTTGTGCCATAGCTTCCCTATCCATCTTCGCCTCCTCAGAATAACCCTTAAAGAGTGGCAAATTTTGTCCACTCAGTACAAATGATGTTGGCCTCTACAAGATCATGCATATTTTTGATGGCATTCATGAACCTTGCCTTCACCTCACAATCTTGTATGGGTGTAACTCTACCAAGCCTTTGCATGTACCGCTTGGGGTTCAATGCATAGGCAGCCATGTGCAAGGGAGTGTTGAGTTTCTCCCATCTTAGATGAATGATTGGTTGAATGTGCTCATTGTAGAATGCCAATGTGAGGTCCTCTTGCACGGCAACCTGCATTTGGTCCAGCATAGAATCAATGCACTCATACACCTCTCCAAGGCTAGGTGCATTGGCATCCCCATATATAATCACCTGGAAGAATAGAGTAATGATGGAGACAATATATATTTTGCATCACCCCAATAAACATCACTCTCACTACATCCTTCACCCTCTTCCCATGGTCTATCTTGGACTCAAGCCACCAACTCCATTCTATTGTCATAACCATTAAATGCAATGCTTCTTGTAATTCAAGCATCCCCTCTAAGAAAACGAAATATGATGCATATCTAGTCTCTACAACTTTCAAGAATTCCTTCTTAGGGGAACATCTTGAAAAGTGCATGTGAAGTGTAGTGGTTGCAAATAAACATCTAAATGTCTCTACCACCATTGACCATTGCTTTGATCCAATCAATCTTTCCCATGTCCTTGAGTGCATTATTCATGGCATGCACACAACAAGCAGTCTACCAAATATGTCTCTAAGCTGCCTCATTTAACTTTCCTGCAACTTTGCACATGGGCCACATCTATCACTACTTGGACCACATTATGTGGCCCAACCTCCTCTATAGCATCTTTTAGGATCTGAAACAAAAAATTGGCATCCTCGCAATGCCCTACACAATCAATTGCATTAAGAAAATAAGGACCATTTGAACATGTAACCACGATATTGATGAGTAGACGATGCCTAATGTTTGTCCACCCATCCATGACTATGTTGCATTCACTTATGACCCAAGATTCCTTCATTTTATCCATTAACATATTTATCTTGGAATAGTTCTTATCCAAGATTGTGGTCCTCAATTTTGTCTCCCCCAGTGGCACACATGATAGTGTTTCCCTTGCTACCTTCACCATCACCTCCTTATAATAAGGAGAGCAACCCAAATGGAATGGAATGCCATCACCAAAGAAGAACTTTCTAATCGTATCATTTGCCTCATCCTTCACTTGCACATTGAATAGTCTTGCTAGTGGGTTAGGAGCATCTCTTGTCCTCTTGTATTTCCCCTTAGCCTCTCCTAACCTTGAAATAGAAGAAATTGGAATATGTGCAACTGGCCTTTGCAAAGTAGAAGTAGAACCTTGTCTCTAATGACCCTCCACTTTTGAGACAAAGAAACAAATGTAGGTGCATTGTTTTCACCACCTAGACTACCCCATAAATATCTCAACCCTCTAGTTCAATTTTTCTGTCTCACATACTTCTACACCTTTTCCTCAAATATGAAGGAGTTGGGTATTAAATTTGGTAATGCTACCCTAAAATTCAAGCTTACAAAAGTGGCACTTCCACAACCTAGTGCCTCCAAATGCCCCAAGTTGGACTTGTAATTTTGATATAAAAGTTATAAGTTTATAATTTAGAATTCAAACTATGCATAATGCAAGAGATTAAGAGAAAGATTTTCTTTTTGTTTTTTACTTCACGTCACACAAAGCGCAAAAGCAAAGTATACACAAACAAAAATCTTTGTCAACCAAGGATTTCACTATTGTATTTCTTACTTCAAGTCGCACAAAGCGCAAAAGCAGAGGATACACAAAAGTTATAATCCTAATTTGACAAAATAAAAATTTTGAACATCTAAAAATAAACCTTTTTAAAAATGACAGCTTCTTGTATAATTGAAAAAAATTGCAAAATTCAAAATAGAACTAATAACTACTGAATTTAAAATTTAAAATAGAAATTTGCAACTAGGTATAAGAATTTCATCAATGTTGATGACAATATACAGCCATTTCTATGGAGTCTATCAACATAAACCATGAAACTAATTAAAAAAAATAAAAATAAAAGTCATAGAAGTCTATGTAGACGGCCATATTAATAAATAATTATATTGTAATCGACCGTACTAATTAATTAAATAAATGTTGTAGTCGATCATAATAGGAATAGATAATAATAGTTTAAATAATACATGCACAGTTTAAAGTAAAAGTTAGATTAGTTGTCGGGCAAGTAGTTAGGAAGAGTTGCCGACAGTTGGTATCTTAACCAACCTCGGCCACCTATATATGTATCTTGTCATTTGTAGTCGAGGAGGCAATTGCTATGTATTGTTGAGATACTTCATGAAATCAATCAATCCATTGTGCTGTGCAATTACTCTTACAATTGTTCTATGATTCATATTCTAGTACATGTATTATGTTTGTGAATTATTCCCGTTTACTCCCGTAGTACGCTAAACACTAACCAGTGAGTAAACATTTGGCGCCATTGCCTGCGCGGACTTGGGCATCACTCGTCATGGCAGCGTAATGGGTCAACCGGCGGAAGAACCTATAAATGCCAATGAGGAACAGGAAGACCTATTGACTGAAGATCTTGTCAATTTGTGGAAGATATTTTTACGAGATCACGTACGTAGGGAATCCCACATATGGGAGATCCCTGAGGAAGTTATCTGGGATAGATTAGAAGTGAACGACAAGGTTAATCACCTCCTGAATCGTATGCCTAGATTGCTGGCCCGCTATTTCATTATTCTACAAGACCTCCGATAAGAAGAGGATCGGGAATGCCGAAGGCAACAAATACTGCAGCGCTGTGAAGAACAAACTAAACGAGAAGAAGAAGAACGAGACACAAGCCGAAGACGCACATCCGGTAGTCAGCAATGATTGCCTAAATATATTTTAAATGCCTGTATGGCCGAACAAAGACAAGAATCGAGTACTTGATAGGCACGGGACTCCGAAAGAGCAAGTTCGGCGATCACTCAGGCTGCAAGAACAAGAAACCGGCGAAGAAGATTGAAGCAAGTCGGTAAGGAATTGGATGAGGATTTAATTGAAATAAATCAAAGCATTAAAAGAAAATATGAAAATCTGACAAGAATAGACACATCCATTGGACGAGCGCACCAAAGTTTGACAGAAGGAAGGGACAGAAAACCCTTCGGCAACCAGTATATAGGCAGATATGATCCTGATGAGAACGAAGATGAATTGAGTAGTAGCATCAGCCGTTTTCGGGAGTTGTCCTTATCAAACAATGACAAACGCTTGACGAGTGGAAGATCAGAGCCCAATACCCCGAGGCGGAGAGAGTACGAAAGGGAACCCCAGGAGACTCAAGGTGTTGCGAACGCCGACGGACGACGTGGGAGTGACTCATACGTGGCCGAGAGTGTGACACACCGGAACGTAGCGAGGAAACCAATCTAATCGGGTCCAACACACAAGGACAGCAGGGAAAGATGGCTCATCCGAAGCGGCAAAAGCTGCTGAAGTTCATGGGGAATGGGTCTGAAGATCCCGTACGACACTATAAGACATGTGAGACTATCTGGATAGCCAGTGGACAGGATGATCTCGACCAGTGGCTGAAAGCATTTCCAACAACACTCAGAGAGAGTGCCATTGATTGGTACTCTGAATTGGATCAAGCACAAAAGGCTACATGGAGGTTATTGAAGAAAGCTTTCCAGGAGGAGTTCAAACTTCTTCGAGATGACAGCGAGATTGTTGCAGAGATATAAAATGCCAAGCAAGGAAAGCACGAGAGTGTGCGGACCTATAACCGAAGACTCAAAGATTTGTTGGGGAAATTGGAGGCACAGCCGGTTGACGGGTTGAAGAAAAGATGGTTCATCGAGGGCTTGCTTCCGTCATTAAGAAAGAAAATGAAAGTCGTACCTCCTTCGTTGTACGCCGAAGCATACAATCGGGCAATGGACATAGAAAGTGAAACTAAAACATCCTCCCGAGGGAAAAGAAGACAGACAACGAGGAGAGTACGGAGGACAGCGACAGTGAATCCAAGACTGTACAAGCACTCAGGAAAGATATGATGCGAATGATGAAAGAATTGAAGGCCGACAAGGAGAGTACAAGAGAAGCCAGAGAACTATGGTGTATGAACTGCAATGCGGAAGGTCACACGAAGGCGAACTGTCCCAAGAACTTATTCTGCGATATCTGCCAAGTGATGGGACATTCCGTCAAGGAATGCCCATACAACTTAAAAGCCAGAAGTGCACAAGTACTCTTCACTCATGGAGAGCCGTCAACACCGCTGAACACACCACCAAAGCTCCAATACAATAGCAATGCATCCCCTGGAGGTTACCGGAGCAAGAGAAGTCCAAGAAACATGATACAGTACGACGCAAAAGGAAGGCCAATGATCCAATGCAGGAAGTGCAACGAATGGGGCCACTTTGCCAGGGACTGCCAGAACAGTCAAGGTTCGGGAGGGAGATTGTGTAAGTGGTGTGGACCAAGCGATCATGAAGATAATGAATGCCCTAAGAAAAAGGGTATCCACATGCTGGAAGTAGAAGAACAAGAGGTACTGGCAATCACCAGAGCACAAGCAAAAAAGGCCACTTACCCAAATCCATGTACGGAGAAACAAAGGATGAAGGAAGCAAAAACTGAAGTGGAACTGGCGATGGCGAGAGAAAACAAAGTACCTCTAGAGAAGCCAGGAACCTCTCAGCAGTCGGAGGCAGAAACCAACATCGTACGGCAGGTATTACAGACCACCATACCGATCAAAGTAACTGACCCTCTACAGACTATGCCGCAGTCAGGACTAGCGATCACAAACGTCGTCAAGGATGGCAAGCAATCGCGATTGGAGGAACGAAGGCAAGAATTGATACCAAAACCGCCACTGTACGGTGAACAAACAATTGAGCCAATATTGCTCACAGCGAACATCGGGAAGATGCCAGCGGTCGTGCATATGGAGATCGGAGGGAATATCTTGACAAATGCTATCGTCGACGGAGGATCGGGAGTCAATGTACTACCCGAAGACACATGGAAGAGTATTGGGAAGCCTACACTCTGGCCGCCGACATTCCAACTGGTTGGCGCTGATCAACATGGTATCAAGCTGTTGGGAACGTTGATGGCACAGAAGGTGACGATTGGGACACAACAGTTTTTGCTAAATTTTGTCATCATCCCATTACAGAGGAAAGCGTATGATGCACTACTTGGGAGAGGATGGTTGATAGCAGCGAAGGCAAATCATAATTGGAAGAGGAACACACTCTCGATCGAGAACAACAGGCGAAAGTACGTCATCGACTTGAAGAACTAGGCCATGAGCGAAGAATTGGCTTCCTCCGGATCTGAATCGGATGGAGGTGAGTCGGATGTGGACGACGGAAGGAAAGCTATGGAATCGAACACCCAAGGCGTACTTGAACTCGAGAATTGTTCGGAGGACGAGACAAGCTCGCTCAATGGCTTATTTCATTGGCAGATGGAAGACTATGAAGTGTTCCACCGAGAGTGTAACATTCTACAAATCGGGGAACTCAAGGAAGAAGAGAAACAGGGAAGGCCCAGCCAAGCACTTTCAGCCGAGTATGGAGAGTACAAATAAAGAGTATCAAAACTGGACAATACGCCAGTCCACAAGTCCGAGTAGGTACGAAATGAAAAAATTGTGGAGTTACAAAATGAAAAGTATGAAAAAATTAAAAAATTAGAAAAAAAGAAAAGAGAAGAGAGAGGAGATGAGAGAGAAAATAAACAAAAATTGAAAAAATTAAAAGTGAAAAAAGCTAAAAGTCATCAAAAAAGGGAGAGTAAGAGAATAAATGACGAAAAACAAGACAAATGGAGGAGAGAGGAGAGAGAAGATGAGAATAATAAGGAGAGGGAATTAAAAGAGATTGGAAAAAGAGAAAAGATACAAAAAGGCGAAAATAAAAGAATTAAAAAGACAAACGTATTATATGGAGTTCGAAAAAATAAAAGAAATAGAGAAATGGAAAAATCAAAGCCGACCAAGGGAAGAGAAATTAAAATTAAATTTAAAATGAAAGTCGTGGCCATGAGGCAAATCGTACGCGTATGGGGAAAAGCCGCTGAGGGAGATAAAACATGGCGAAGTATTAAAAGAGGAAACCTTAAAGTGCAACGTAGCCTAAGCTCGGCCAAGGAGGACGATGTACAACCATATAACACACTAGGAATAATAGGGCGAAAGCATAAAAGGAACCAAAGAAGGGAAGAACGACTCCAAGTAAGAAATGCATCGACCTACAGGAGAGTTGGTATAAGGTACGCAAGAGTTTTCACAGTACGGCAGACTATTGCCCTCAATCACATCGTACGACATTCACAGTGTCTCAAGGTCATACAACATTCAGGCTATTCTCAAGTTGCACAACATTCAGGCTATTCTCAAGTTGTACGACATCATCCAAACTATTTGCAAGTCGTACGGCATCTAGGAGAGATCTACATCGTACAATGTTTAGCATCTTCTCAATTCGTACAGAGTCATGAGGTGGTCAGGAAGGTCGTACAGCATCCTTACATCATACGGTGTTTAAAAGAGATCTTAATCGTACAACATTTACAGGGGAACTTCATCGTACGGCATTCACAGAGTCTGCAGATTGTAAGAACTTCACTAGTTATCCAAGTCGTACAGCATTGCAATTTAAAGGTCGTACGGATTTTTATCTTGGCCAGGGAACACTAAGCAATTCTTCACATTGTACGGTGTACTGAGAATTCATTGGTCGTATGGCATATCCAAGATCAAGCCGTACGGTAGTTTTTGATCCCTCAAGGCGTACGGACTAAGCAGGAGAGAGAAGCCATACGTAGCAAGCAGCAAGAAGTCGTACCATTCATCGATCGAGAGAAAGTAAAGAAAAACAACGCAAAACCTGTATTTTTCGGCTTCGTCAGCACTATTTGGAACCTGTGGGAAATTCATGGAAATGAGGCACGCGATGCAGTTTCGAGTGGTTTCAGAAGTGTTAAATTGGTCTTGTCGGCGGGGGCACTGCCTCTCGACCCCGCTAGGGGCGCTACCCCCAAACCCCCATCAGATTTATTGGAATTGTCGATTTGCAATACAGCCAGCCATCATAGTACAGTTACAAGAGCAGTTGGAAGCCGAGCAAATGAGAGTGACAACTCTCGAGAAGTTGGCAGAAAGGGATTGAGTATTGGGTCAGTTGATAGAGAATGATACACAAGTGGCCGATGCACAACGACTTTCAGCACAGAGGGAGAATCAATTACACGAAAAGGACAAGTTGGCATTTTTTATTTTCAGTCGTCTGGAAGACGACTACTTTGTAGGGGGGGATGATGTAGATGGCCATATTAATAAATAATTATATTGTAATCGACCGTACTAATTAATTAAATAAATGTTGTAGTCGGTCATAATAGGAATAGATAATAATAGTTTAAATAATACATGCACAATTTAAAGTAAAAGTTGGATTAGTTGTTGGGCAGGTAGTTAGGAAGAGTTGCCGACGGTTGGTATCTCAACCAACCTCGGCCACCTATATATGTATCTTGTCATTTGTAGTCGAGGAGGCAATTGCTATGTATTGTTGAGATACTTCATGAAATCAATCAATCCATTGTGTTGTGCAATTACTCTTACGATTGTTCTGTGATTCAAATGTGATTCATATTCTAGTACATGCATTATGTTTGTGAATTATTCCCGTTTACTCCCGTAGTATGTTAAACACTAACCAGTGAGTAAACAGTCTACCTCTTGCTTGAAAAATGCTAGTTCAATCCCTTAAGTTGGTAGCTTAGCCTCTCTCTTCTTGCTCTTCCTCAACCCTCTTGCTCTTCACTCTCTCTTTCTCCTTGCACTTGCAACTCCCTCTCACACTCAAAATATCAACTTCTTGTTGATTTGTTTTTGTGATTTGAAATGAGGATAGTAGGAAGTTTTATAGAGTTCGTGGAGTTTGGGTGGGCCCCATAGGCAATTAGGGTTCAGCGTTGGGAATGGAGTTCAAAGAAAAAAACAAAAAATTTAAATAAATTGCTTTATGGCAGTCTAGCCAGAAGAGACACCTAGGCATTCTCAGGACAGCCGAGAGACTCCAAGGAGTCCCCCGGATGTCTCAAAGATGTTCCAACATCCTTGACATCCCGAAGACAACAACACTAGTGTCAACATGGCAGGGGGCACATACCCCCAAGTCCATGCATCCCAGAGATGTCCCCATCCCAAAATCATGGGAATTTTGGGGGGGACGCATCCCCATGGAACACTAGTTTTCATCCTCAAGTGCTAAAAATCTACCAAAAGAAATTCATAATAGATGATCGAAATGACCAAATCAACCTCCTTTTATAATGTGGATCAAATCCACGCTTTTGAGATATGTGCCTTGGCACCTCGTTGGATGCAGTTGTATAAACCAAGCATCCAACTCCGACCTCTTTTATTTTGGGGCCTTGGCAAGATTCGGTTTATAGATTGGCCTCCCCTCGCTAACGACCCATGTTGCCCTCGCACTCACCCACTACAAGCAGTACTCGACAATCTTTTGTGATAGCACCAAGACCCCACGTGGCCTTGGCAAGATTCGGTTTATAGATGGGCCTCCCCCCGCTAGCAACACACGGTGCCCTCGCACTCACCCGCTACAAGCAATGCTCGACAATCTTTTGGGATAGCGCCAAGACACCACGTGGTGGCTCTAACACTGTCACCCCCTTAATGAACTAACCACAAAGTTCAACAAAAAAATTGTGTTCCAATAATTATCTTTTGTCCCACTAAAAATCCAAGTACCTTAATACCTTATTGATATGTAGCCACCAATTGAAAAATTGGGGGCCAAATGCTTGGTCTGCCGAGACTTCTCCAAGCATCTTTCAAAAGTACATTCATGCCAAACCTACCATCTACAATTGTATTGATGAGATGCATTCCAAGGATCACCATTACACCACCATTGGTCTTTTTTCCATGTTAACTGCCTATAACATTGGGTCAATCATTTGGTTGCCCAATAGTGGAGGTTTGGTTATTGGTTTTATTCTCACCAAATTCCTCTAATATAATAGCATTTCAAAACTTAGGAAGTTTTTATAATAAATCCATTACTTTAACTAGTACAGTAGTTTGAAGTACTTTCCTAGTAATATATTTTTTGGATTGTAATTGATTTGTTACCATGCTTATGTTTGCATTTGAGTGGTGACATTTGTTTGTTGCTCTATCTGATAAATTAAATACATAAATTAATAATGGAGATGACAATCTGTAATGTCCCCAATTTTGCGAGCATCAGAGTTCAGTGGATTTAGCCTATTCTTAGCCCTCGTAGGCTAATATGCATGGTTAGAGGGTCTCTTGATGGAGCTTGGCTTGGCTTCGGATTGTCAGAATTTACCAGTTGGCTTTCGTTCGGGCTCATTCGGATGTCTTTTGCCTGACTTGCTATTTTTAGCAGTATTTGGCATTCAGCGGAGCACCCCTGCTATTTTTAGCAGTATGGTTTGGTCATGTGCAAAATCACTCACTTATTCACCAGCTTCAGACGGTTCGTTAATCGGACGTAAATTGAGAAAGATATTAATATTTTAATTGTCAAATTAAAATATTAATTATTGAAGCTTATAATATAAAGTTATAATATTATTTAATATTATAACTTAAGTGATTTCTTGAAGGGTTCGACCAACATTGAAGGGGGCCACTTTTTAATTATAATTTATAATTAAAAGTGCGTTCGAGACTTTGGAAATATTAAAAGATTAAATTCAATTTTATTTAAATGATGCCTTTTGAGGAAAAAGTCGACCCTCTTGAGAATATAAGGGTTTTCATTGAAAACAGAGCTCATTATGTTATTGAGTTATTGAAAATTGATCAAGTCTTGACCAGAGCACGGAAGCCAAGGGTTTCAGTCTCAGAGCATTGGGGAACGAGCCATCTCCAGTGAAAGCAATTCAGAGGTTGTGAAATATCATCCGATTTATTGCCAGGCAGAGAGATTTCTTCATTCAGAAGAAATTACAGAGCATTCAGAGATCATTTACCTTCAAAGTTTTGTTAGGGTTTTATCCGGAAGACATCCTTTAAACCAAGGCGCATCATCTTTTAAGGTCTAGACACTGTTTTCAAAGAGCCGTACATTTTGTACTTGCTGGTCTGACAAGGCCGTACCACTGCAGCAGGCCGTACTTCTTTAGATCCAAGCCGTACTTAGACCCTGTGCAAATCGCCTATGCTTTTGGGTTTTGGTCTTCATCTTTGGTGGCACCACAGCATCTGGGTCACTTTACAATCGTTTTACAGAGGGAGAAGAGCAAATTGATGACAGTCGTACCATCTCAAGCAATTTATCAGCAAGCTGCAATTTCCAGGTTTTCATTAAAATATCATCGCCTTTTTATTTGCATGTTAATGGATCTTGCTTGTAATCATTCCAGAAGATAAATAGATAATCTAGCATCAATATTTGCAATAGATTCTGTTATTTCCGGAGTTATAAGAATTTATTTAGATTTTATATTATTTTATTGCAAAATCGCCACTTTCAATATTCATGCAAAAAACTCAAAAACAGTCAAAAAACCAAAAAAAATACACAAAACAATCAAAAAAAAATTAGATTCAAAAACAGGGGAAACTAGGGTTTCTACACAATCCATAACAAATACATGCATAAAATATCTTTATTTGTTGATGAAATTATTACTAAAGAAGACCAAACATGGTAAGCAAAGGATCAAAGTCGATCCGACTAGATCAAACTACTTTCCTTGACAATACACAATGTATTTAAAGGACTCAACAGTTGCCAAGAGGAACATAACCGTTAACCAACCAACACTTATAACTACCCAAAGCCGACAACCGATTAATACATAGTCCGATAACCAATATTACCAAAGCATAATAATAGACATTGTACACCAACTAGACGACAAGTAAACATCAAGGAACATTAGGGAAGACTTTCCAAACTGATGATGATGTTGTGGACAAGGATTGGTAACCAAACTTGGAAGTGAACTTTGCAAACTCGAACTTGGAGTGTAGATGGCAATTCAAATGAGTGCAATGGGGGTCTAGGGGCAACGCACCCAGGTCTAGAGGCAACACCCCCAACGAGGTCAAGGGGCAGTGCCCCTTGCGGGGGGGTTGAGGGCATCGCACAAAACTTCAAAATGCACCTCATTTTCCTAATTTTTTAAGAGCCAAAATACAATGCTGATAGAGCCAAAAAAATAGAGATTTTTCACTATTTACCAAATGTATGATGTCAACCAAGGAAGGAAGTTGTATGATGATTGATTGTCGTGCAATGGGGAATTGTGTTTGTCTCATGATGCAATCAAGCCATAATGTTTCTGGTTGAAACTTCCTAAAGCCATGTGATATCCAAGTCTTGAAAATGTATGGCCCTCCTTTTTCCTTCCCTATATGCATTGTATTCTATAGTCTCTACCTTAGCAGTACATTGATCTTCACACTGTGCATTACACATCATATAATGCTAATCACCGATCGTACAATGTACCAATTTCCCCTTTTGAAATATCCCCCTTAGTTTTTTTTTTTTGAATTTTCACATACAATAATGCACCCGTTAAGGTTAGCTCGATAAACAAACAAAACCAACTGAAAGGGAACCCTTCACTTTTTGATCACCAAGATCCTGATGTGGGCGAGATGAGAGCATATGGTGCAAGGGGATCGTTAGTTGAATATCAATGGATTCAACATCTAATCCACGGGCATCATCAATCACCGGCAGCTGCAAATTGAAGTACGGTAGGTCAAAATTCTAGAAATTGAAAACCATTTGAAAATTGCTTAACACTGGCAAGGAAAAGCACCCTTCTAGGAAAAAGCGCCCAAGAATTCAAGCCACCAGAAATCATTTTCCAGGTTTGCAACCTCCAGTAACATCTCTTCAGAGTTGATCCAACTCCACAATGAATTTGTCAGCCAAACCTCAAGATCAACCAAGCATATGGAATCAAGGGTCAAACAAAGGCAATTTATCAAGAAAAAGTTAAAATTCTTCAAAATATCCTAACATTGGCAAGCTGGCATTCGAAGTCAACTCCCAATTACGAATTTTGAAGACTTTCTCATGTCTAAGCATCCCAAAACTTGGGGAATGCTTCCAGTTAACTACCAATCATGGAGATGACTTCTTCAATCAGGATTTAGACACCCTAATTAATGCTTCCACCTCCAAAACCTATTCATCAAGCATCTAGGCGTCCTTTCTCATCATTCTTGTGGGTTGACTTCAAACGCCAAACACAGAAGCTTTCTTCTCTATGGCATTTGAAGGATCAAACAACAGAGGTTTTCAATGTTCTTTGTATTTTCAAAAACAAGTTGCACAGAAGGACGCCTTTCTAGAGTTTATATCTCCAGGGCATCAATTTTCAAAGACAACAGTTCATAACCTTCAGCGTCTAGCATTCTGGGTTCTCTTCTTTTTCAATCTTCTCGAAGATTGGAAATTTTTCCCCACAACTTCTACTTTTGTCTTAGGTTTTCTTGCATGTTCAAGAAAAATCCATCTTTTCGCAAATTTGACCTTCTAGTTTGTTCAGCACAAGATTGGCCACAAAACCCACACGCCAGAAATTTTTTGAGAAAATGGCCTCGCTGCCCCCATTTTTTTAGGGTTTCTAAAATAATTCATCTTTTCAAAAAACAGACAAGCTAGGTCTACTCAACTCACAGGCGCCTACAAAACCCATGTGCTAGAATTTTCTGAGACAAAATAGCTTCTACACCTTCTACTTCTAAGGGGTTGTTGCATGTTCATAAAAAAGTCATCTTTTCAAAAATCTGACATTCTGGGATCATTTAAAAAGACATTCTCAATAAAACCCACATCTCAAAAATTTTCAAAAAAACTACCCCTCGGCGAAGCTATTTTTAGCCTATGTGAAAAGTTGTTCAAATAGTATCGTGTGCCCAAGCATTCTTCCAAATTTTTAGTATGCAAATCTCTCAAGTTGAATTCACGACCAAATCAATCTTGTTTCATGATTTCTTGAAGACAACTAACACCAATTTACATTGAGCACATCCAATAGTCAATTTGGATGCATTGGAAGGCGTAGATGGCATCACCATTCAATGAATAGCAAGAAGATGTGGAAGGTAGTTATTCCAATTATAGAGCCACCACCGGTTACTACCACACTACCTTCCACACTTCCTTTCTCATTTGAGGATGGCCTACGATTTAGTCACTGCAGAAGAGCATAAGAAACTTTTTACTTGAAGAGAACAACTCTTCAAGGTAAAAACCTACAAGATAATCTCTACAGAGTTGATCGAGGGTAGACAAAAGCTAGCAAGAGCTATCAAGTTCGCGAGAACTTTCGTATCACAAGTCCCTTGCCAGTATCAAGATGAAGATGGGTAGTACATTGAGCTCGGCGAAGTGCAGACGGAATTCCAAAACCTCATTCATACTATTTTCAACGGTGACCCTGTTGACTGCAAGTTGAGTCAAGTTGCAGCCATGTCAGCGAAATTTGATGATGTAGCTAAAAAGATCATGGAGTTTCAAAGTCAGATTGTGAATGGTGAAGTGATGTTGAGACAGTACATCATTCAAAGGAGTATCAGTGCCCCAGATAATGAGGCAATTAACAACTTCTTGGAGGAGATGATTGCTCAAGATGGCAACTAGTGAACTCTCAGTTGGGAGGTCCTACCTTTTCCAAAGATAGCATTTAAAATAGCAATTACACTTGACGCCTTTTCGAAGTTAACTCGCTATCCCACCTTTCATGCATGTCTATTTTTGGAGACACCTCTTCTATAGTGGAGTTCTTTAATTTTAGATCAGTTAACAGATGTAGTCTTCCAGTTAACTGTTAGTTACATTTGTTTAGACATAGGAATAAATCTTGCTGATTGGAAAGACTATTAACTCAAGGAGATTTTAGGATTCCCTAATCCTTTGAGTGTCTATAAATAAGAGCAACCTTGCTCATTGTATTTTAACCATTATTACTATACAAAATTGCTGCGCCTTTGTGCATTCAAGCTTCGTTAAAGTCAATATCTGTTCACTTTGTCCAGTGTTATTTGGTTGATCGTATATTGTATGATTGTCTTCTTTCTACAATTTGCTGTCCCAAACGTGTATTCATTGTTTGAGTTTGAGGAAATAAATCAAAAGTATAATGCGTCTTTGATCCAAAGTCTCAAGATCCTTCAATATTGTTGTTTCTGTAATCTTTATTTCAGCCTACACCTCAAAAGAGCAATGAGCCTTCAAGAGAATCCTAAGATCTAATTTATCGTTTGATGTTATGTTCTTATAATCTTTATTTCAGCCTACACCTCGAAAGAGCAATGAGCCTTCGAGGGAATCCTGAGATCTAGTTTATCGTCTGATGTTTTACTTTCATAATCTTTATTTCAATGTACATCTGAAAGAGCAATTAGCCTTCAAATGCGTTCTGAGAACAAGTTTATCTAAGTTAGCCAAAATCATTCCCTGTTTACTTCTAAATCCTCTTGCTCTGAATTTACTCACGGAGATAGAAGCATTATAAATTTAGGCCTAGTTGAAGTTGAGATTATGAAACCAGAGAAAACCTCAACTACAACACAAAGAGTTCTATAACCTTGTGCTCTCAGCTGAGTTAAAAAGATAGGAATTTAGTTTACATTTCTTTTTACGCATAATCAGCAAAATAGGGAGCTTCCCCTCCTAATTTGAAGAGCAGTCTAACTATGCATAGTTGTCCGTTTCCAATATGCACACCAAAGGTGCGAATTGAAATGCCAACAATATGGGAAAGAAGTAAAATTCAAATTGCCTAAGGGAGTAAGGAATGTGACTATCTTCTTATTAGGCAAAACTGGGTTGAACTCCAAACCAAGTATAGTGGGAAACTATTATGTGTTAAGAGGAAACTGCTGATTGGGCACAATTTACTGGTAATCAGATGTTTATTTGTTGCAAAATAATGGTGGAAGCACCTCCTCATGACTATTATAGTACCATACAACAGCCATGAGAAAGTGCGTCATCAGCCTCATATTGTTTGTTCACATGTTCAGTGATTTCATGCTGCAAATCAAGCATATGACCAATAAAAATTATGCTATGGGTAAATTAAACCTGTTTGCTGCTTACTACCTTTGCTAACAGTAAATTCTGCAGATAAGGCTGAGATTAAAATTCTGCATTGTATGCTAGTAACTCCAGCCTAAGAGTTCTGCTGGATATGATTCTATGTTGCTTTAGCCATAAAAAAAAGGGGTGCATTCCTAGCACTTTGTCCTAAAACTTGTGCATTCCTCAGCAGTCAGAATGTGGCCTCTATGGCAGCCAACATATGGAAGGTTTTGCAAATTTTATTTGAGACTTTTATAGTCATTATGTAACTCTATCAATAGCTATAGTTTGGTGGAGCTTGGGTTGGGATACAATGCTCACCCTCTAATGATTTTAAAATCTCATCTAGAATCAAGAACACCAGCAAATAAATGTATATACCTCTCTAATAAGCTGAACTCTTGCCTCTTGAGGTATAAATAGCTTACCCAACTTGCAAAGTAGCCTATCTTGAGATGGAATCACCCTCGTCTTTCATCTCAAAATTTGGGTTATACTAATTGTAGATATACCTTTAAAATCTTCATTTTGTAATATTCTTCCTTGTATACCTAATGGAAAACGAAGCAAGTCCAATACTTTATCTTGTGTAATGATGAATTTCCATGCTCATGGATTTTGTGAACAAATTAGTACCTAAATATGAATTCATTAATTCCTAGTGTGGAACTGTAGCAAATATTAAAGAAAAATAAATAAACAAACTGAGTCCCTTGTTGGAGAGACCCCTGATTTATGATTTGGTCCAAATAACTCCATTTGAGTTCCCAGGGAAAGAGGGATAGCAAAGGATTGAGGGGTCGAAATAAATTCTGAAGATTGGAGAATCAGATTCCCTCAATATTTATAACTTAGAAGAGGCCCCCTTCATGCTATTCACCGAATCCCATAATTTATTCATGATTAATTTGGTAGTTGTTACATACAGCCAAAACCTTTAATTCAAATAAGAGAGGGTTGTTTGAATTAAAATGAGTCAACTCAAGAGTAAAGGGCATATGCCTAGATAATTTTGCTTGGGGCATTAATAGGTTGCATATTTAGTTATTCCATTGCTGGATAGATTTCACACTTGTTGGCCACGGATTGCTAGATTCTTCATGATGGGTCCGGCTCCCTTCGTAGGGTAGCATGGGGAAGCTTATGGCTTTGTGGCAAGCGGAAATCATCCTGATGATGCTCTCTCTCTCTCTCTCTCTCTCTCTCTCTCTCTCTCTCTCTTCAAGATAAAGCAAGAAGCTTATGGCTTCATGGTAAGCGGAAATCGTCCTGGTGATGCTCTCTCTCTCTCTCTCTCTCTCTCTCTCTCTCTCTCTCTCACTTCAAGATAAAGCAGGAATGGTATAGATTTGATCATGCACGTGATGATATGTTGTTTAATTTGTGTTCTATTTTAGATGAGTAATTGACTCTCACTTGAATACTTGTATTTCCATCTTCAATTAGATATCTTGATTTGTTTGGAAGGGCATGGCTGCTATAGGTAATGTTGTTGCTTGTGTTATCAAATTGCTTCCAAAAGACTAAGGAGAAGGGACGAAGGAGGTTTGTCTTCATTGTTTTTTTTTTCAAATCTGGAATCTAACTTTATTTTGTTACTGGTCACATGATTCTTATCTCAATTTATAAATTTTCTAACATCATGCCCTAATACTATGAATGTGGTAGTTGCTAGGATGGGTGATCATGTGCAAACCTAGTAGTTCATGTTACGTCATTATGAATACAATTCATTCTTATGGATGCAACCATGGAAGCTTTTGTTTAGTCATTGTGATTGTGCAATTGTGCAATAATTTTCATTGGTAGGTAAAACAATTTATTCAATACTAGTTGCATGTTAGGTTATATTGTTACAATCTCCTTCGGAAATGTGGTAGAGAGGTATTCTCCGATGTTTTCGTACCATGGGGTAGTGTTGCAATTTGAAATAAGTGTCCATCTAGAAAATCTTCATTTACTCCCTCTACAAGTTCGCTTAACCTGATCCTTGACAATTGGTCGGCGATAACATGGCTTTTTCCTGGCTTGACAATAATTGTGAATGTGAACTCTTGTAGTAGCAAGAGCCATCTGCTCACTCTCCCGTGTATTATCAATTTGTTCACCAAGTACATAAGGGCCTAGTACTTAGTGAACAGTAGAATGTGAAGGGTGTAGCCAGCAAGCAGTGTCTGAACATTTGTACGGTATAAACCATTCTGAGCGCTTCCCTCTCCATCACATTATAATTATTTTCTGCTTCTAACAGCAACCGATTGGCAAGGAATATTGGGTGGTTTAACCCTTGTGGTCTCACTTGTGCTAATGTTGCTTCAATTGCATGGTTTGATGTGTCAACATGGACATGAACTTTTTTACTCCAATCTGGATATGCAAAAGGATTTGGTGAGCTTATCAATCGTACCTTCAGTTCATTGAAGGCCTTCTCCTAGTCTTTTGTCCACATGAATGGTTGACCCTTGTGAGCATGTCCAGCGGGTAGGATATTTGGGCAATTTTTTTTATAAACCTTCTACAATATCTGACATAACCCAAGAATGACTTTACTCCAATGAGGTTTTGGGATGGTTCCATTTGTACGATCACCCAAATTTTGTCTAGGTCGTTCTTCAATCCGACTTTGCAAACTGTGTTCGAGGAGTTTTCCCTAAGTCACCATGAACCAACACTTTAGATTTAACGCCAATCATGAGGCTCTGAACTGTTCCATATATTCTCAAAGAGCCATCAGATGTGTGTCTTTGTTACTATAGATCAACCAATCATCCAAAAATGCCTTAAAATTCCAAGCTAACATCTTGTTAAATATATGCAAAATTATTTTTTGGAAAGTCATCGGAGCATTGCATAGACCAAATGACATCTGGTTATAGGCATACACTCTATCTTCAATCACAAATTTTGTCTTCAATTTATCCTCCTTCACTATGCTTATTTGATTATAGCTCAAGAATCCATCCATGAATGAAGAGATATCATGGCCAGCCACCTCTTCCAATTTTCAATTAGGGAATGGTATTGAGAATGGGACCTTTAAAGTTACTGCATCCAAGCTTCGAAAATCCACACATCTGAATTTGTTCAGATTCTTTCTTCAGCAATATGACAATTGGTGAAACCCAATCGTTGACTTCAACTTTGAAGATGATTCCCGCTTCCAACATTTTTTAGATTTTTTGTACCTTAGCAGCATATTTTTTGTTCATTCGATATGGCCTCTTCCGTATGGGTCATGCTCTTGGTACCAAAGGGATTCGTTGTACGCATAGTTATCGAAGTACGCCTTTCAATTCTTTGCACGTTCATATTATGTGAAGATCTTGAATGCTACCACCTTCACTACTGGATTCGAGTCATCTCCGAATAGAATTATTTAGGGGCTATCCTCCTCTCCTAAGTTCACCTTCTTTATTCTTGGTTCTTCATACTTGATCGCCTTGTCTTGTTCAAAATTATGTGTTCGCATGTCATCCACCCAGGCCACTCCCTCCTTGTATTTTTCGTACTCCAGAGGAAATGTCTGACTTGGTGAGGCTTTGTCCTCTTCTCCTTCAATCTCCCCAACTTGTACCATATTGCAATCCTATTGGAACATTTTGTAGTCCTCCATTGAGTGAACTCATTTCACCCTCTAAGCAATGTTTGAGGTCCAGGACACCTTCGTCATTTGGTTCCATGAGTCTCCTTTCTTCATCTATTCTTGATCCTCCTTCGAACTCTGAGTTGAACGATGCCAATTCTTCGCTTACTGCTTGGTTCCTCAAGTTGATCACGTACTTTCTCCCATTATTTACTATGGATAGTGTATTTCGTTTCCAGTTGTTGTTTGCCTTGGCTGCAATCAATCATCTCCCAAGAAATGCATTGTATGCCTTTTTCTCCAACGGGATGACCACAACATTCAATAGGAACAATTGGGTTGGGATCATCACCTTTTGTGCCATCCGCATTCCCAATGGCTTGATGCCATGTTGGTCGACGCCCACCAACTAAAACGTTGGTTTCCCAAACACTTCCATGTATCTTTGAACAGTACGTTGACTCCCGATCCTTTGTCAACAACTATGTTAGACTCTTTCCCCCGATCTCCATCTATATGACAACTGGTCTTGTACCAATGTTCACCATCAACAACATTGGGTCAATGACTTGTTCACCTTTGAGGGGCGGCGGCTCCGCTACCATTCCTTTTCTTTGACCTTCTTGTTGCCAACTTTTCTCGTCGTCGACTATGTTTATTATCACCACTCCCAATTGTGGCATTGTTTGAAGGTCTATCACTTTAATTGGTGCAGTCATCTATAGCATCTGCCATACAATGTTATTTTTAGACTTCAACTGCAAGGAGGTACTTGTAGTTCCATGGGAGGTTCTTTGTTCTTCTCCCATCACCTATTCTATTTCGTCTTTTGCTCTCATTCGTTCCTTTTCCATAAGAGAATCTAGGTATAATGCTTTCTTTGTTTGTGCTCTAGTAATTGCTAGCACTTCCTTGTCTCATTCCTCCACATCCAACATGTTGATTCCTTTTTGTTTTGAGCAATTGATGTCCTCATGGTCACCTAGTCCACACCACTTACATAACATCCCCATTTTGTCTTTGTTACTCTGGCATTCTCTGGCAAACTGCTCCCATTAGTTACATTTTCTGCAATAGATCATCAATCGCCCCTTTGCATCATACTGAATTCTACTCCTTGGTCCATTGTTGTTGAACCGACAATTACTCCCTCTTTAGTTTCGATATCCACCAAGAGATGCATTGGTATTAGTTTGTGTTTTTGGCAGTGTGGTCGGAGGGGTTAATTGTTCCGCTTGAATGAAGAGAACTTGTGTGCTTCTTGTTTTCAAATTATACAGGCATTCCTTGATGGAATGTCCCATTACTTGGTAGAAGTCGCAAAATAGCTTCTTCAAACAATTTGTTTTTATATGACCTCCTTTGCAGTCAATGCACAACAATTCTTTACTTTCCCTTATACTCTCCTTCCTGGTTTTCAACTCCATTCTCATCATATCCTTTCTAAAGGCTTGGATAGTCTTTGATTCACCGTCACTTCTATCGTCTATGTTGTTGGCATCATCATCAATCCTCCTCTTCCCTTGAGAAGATGTTTTATCTTCGCTTTCTATGTCCATCACCCAATTGTAGGCATCGGCATATGATGACAAAGGTACGACCTTCATCCTCTTATTCAATGAAGGAATCAATCCTTCAATGAACCGTCTCTTTTTTATTTCATCGGCTAGCTAGATTTCCATTTTGACTAATAATTATTTGATTCTACGATTGTAAGCTTGTATGATTTCGTGCTTTCCTTGTTTTGTGTTGTATATCTCTGCTACAAATTTGCCATCATCTCTTAGAAGTTTGAAACTCTTCTTAATGCATCCCATACCAATCAATGGCTATTCCTCTAAGGGTTGTTGGAAATGCCCTCAACCAATATGAAATGTCATCTTGACCATTCGCTATCCAAATTATCTCACAGGTTTTACAATGTTTTATAGGGTCCTCTGACCTGTTTCCGATGAACTTTGGGAGTTTTTGTCACGCCACATTTGGACTTGATAGGGGAGTCACCATCACCTCTCTGTTGCACATTCTGTGACAATAACCTTTTTGGAGAGTTTTGATATGTATGTTTCAATGTGTTCTTTGCACTCTTGGACACACCATAGTCCTCTACTCATCCCTCTTCAATGTTCATCACCCTCGGGCTGCCTTCAAGGTCCCTTTGGTGCTCCTCTTGTCCTAGTGTTTTGGCTCTGATCTTCCAATGTTCACTTCTTTCATCAATGTCCAATTCTCAATATGGCATATCATCTTTTTCAAACCATTAGTAGGTTTTATTCAGCCTTCCCCTTCGATCGATTTTCTTGGTACAAATTGTTCTTGGTCAGTGAGGTTGGCAATTCCCTCCTTGCCATCCCCTTCACACGACAATGAACCTTCTTTTTCACTTGGCGATGCTTCATCTACCAGTGATGGTCTATATGGTTCTCTGGCAATGTTCTCTTCTTCACTTTCTTCTTCATCTGACATTGATGGTACGGATGGTTCTCTAATTTGGTCAACAAGATCAATGTATGTTTCGTCGGGGAGTGGTAAATGTCGAGCTATCTCTACCCACTCCCCCTTCATATGTTCTCTTGTCCTGACAAATTTTTTCTCTCTCGACTACAACTTCTGCTCACACTTCGCCTTCTGCTCCTAGGTGGGCTCGGGCTTTCCTTCAAGAACCCTTCACCTTCTTATTTTTTGGATGATTGATTCTTGACCGCTTTTTATTAATCTCTTGGTTTTACTTAAGGTTAAGGGCATTAATTCCTTGACATATGTCATCAATCAGTGTCAAGCTCTTCTTCCCTTTTGTTCTTTGTACTGTTGCAGTATTTGTTGCCTTTCTTGTTCCCTGTAATATGATGTAGTATGATGTAGTGATGTGCAATGAAGCTTGGCAGTCTATCAAGAAGGCAATAAATCTTTGGGTTGACAATTAGATTGTCCCAGATGACGGATTGAGGGACCTCTCTCGTAAAAGCTTCCCTCCATATGTGTTCCTTTAGCAAAATGTCCCATAGGTTTATCAAGTCTTTTGTCAACGCATCTTCACTTTCTTCATTTGTTTGCACAAGTTCTTCTACTGGCTGTCCCATTACATCCCTACGATTCCTGTCTGTGTTGTGTATCACCAAGGTTCGTATCAGCAACGGGGACAAATGTTTAATTCTCAATGCTATTTGACCGATTAATACAAAGTAAACAGAAATATATATCAGCAGTAATAAAACATATTAATCACTCAAACAATGCACAGAATATGTCTCGTATTCTTCATTCCTCGAATAAGCAATAAGTACATAATACAAAATTTATGCCGTCCACAACTACAAATGTAAACCTGAATTATATAGCCAGCCGATGTTGGTTGAGAATGATAACCATCGGCAACTACCCAATAACAACTAACCAACAGTTGGGGACTGATTCCCAATTACAACATTTAATTATTTACTTTTGCTGATTACAATATTATTTATTTCACATTTGGCCGACTACAATCAACTATATGACTAGGAGCGTGTATTAAACAGCAGTGAAAAAACTTACTATAGGCTGTGATTAACACTTGAAACACATGGTTTGACTAGATAAAAAATGGTATGGTGACTCAGTAATATGTACAGTAACTCCAATACTTATTATAACAGTTGTGATAGCTTGTAGTAGGTAAGACAATGTTGAGCGTAGTTACCAATAGGAACATCAACAGCAATGACTAATATTTGTTGCCTACCAACAAATGCATCTGATTCTATAAGATATGATTAATGAAATCCTTCACTATAAAAATTTGGACTCATTTGTAAACTTAAACACCACTAAAAATCTCAATAACCAAACTGAAAACTAGAAATGACTTCAATCTTTCAACACAAATGCAATTGCTAAATTGAATCATCTCACTTGGATAAAAGGGTTTTGTCCTCCAATCCCAATTTAAAACCAAAAGGATTTCCATCCTCTGAATTTCCGCACATCAAGGGTTTTTGTTCTCAAATGGGAAGATGAACACAAGTGCTCAAGCTTTGGAAAAGAATTTAAATGCAATGACAAAAATAGATAATGCCTTTGATCAATTTTCCCTCCCTCCCTTTAAAATTTCCTTTTGGTCCCCTCAATTTGAATATCCTTTTCCCTCCTAAAAACTCCCTCCGAAGTGTTTAGAATACATTTTTTAAATTAAATATTAAATGAGGCCTTATGATGTAATAATATTTAAGAAGTCCTTATAAAATATAATTATTGGCCTCGACTTAAAATATTATTTTTAACATTTCCCTAACTTAGCCTACAGGAAATTAGGAAATAGGTCCCCAATTAATTTAATTAGAAAAGGGGACATGACAAAAATTGTTTTAACCATTAGCAGAAGCAATTGTCAAAATCAAGAGAGACAAAAAGAGCTATAAAAATTTAAACCAATGCAGGGAATAAGACACAACAGAGTTTGACCAAAAAAAATCCTCAAATTTACGGCAAATACAATGCATGTTAGAATCCTACAAAAGTCCTCCCTACCATTTTCTTTACCTATGTGAAATAAGACAAAATCTTAAATGTTAAACAAAAGCATTTTGTTCAAATTTTGTAAATCAAATGCATTGAAAATTGCATGTGATATCATAATACTAGATTGACTTTTACATATGTAATTCTCGTAAAAGATTTTGAGGAACCAATGTTCTGCAATGAGGAAGGACAATCCGCATGGCTCATTCCCATTCTATTTTACTTAATTGATTGTGCTAATCTCGCTTTAGTAAAATGTTCCAATCTTGCAAATTTTTCATTATCATTACTTCTTAATTCATTGCATGTTTCTAGTAATCATCATGTGTGCATTTTTCCTTGACAGGTCTATTCAGCAGTTTGTTGAGACATTAGATATAAGGCAAGTTGACAAAGACATGAAATAGAAGTTTTCTCATTTCATCCATCAACAGATGCCCTTTGTTGCAATGTGATTTCCTCTAAAATGATGTTCTAGGATATAAGCATGTTTACTTTTTGAAAATACATCTGTCACAAGCATTATAGCATTTATGTTGGGATATATTGTGAAAAGATGAAAGCGGCAGAAAAGAAATACTAGAAATGTACCTTCTTGAGTTCAATTTGTTTACCATCTGTAGCTTTCTTGCGACATGTCAGCCTCAAACCAACATCAGGATTCAAATCATCCTCAATCTACATTAGTAACATGTGCTAAGTTAACTTCTCATAGCTCTACAAATCCAGCATTAGATTATATCAAGACTGCAAAACCATTATAATTAAATAATTGTTGGTTTAAAGCACCTCTTTTTCAACAAAAGAATTTCAATGGCTGGTACAATGAAGAAATAATCACCTGAATAACATACACAACTTTCTCTTTTAATGTTGGTGAGGCCAAACCTGCAATGGTCCTTCCTTTTAAGGCTTCAAAAATATCTTTTGGAATGTGTGTATCAAATGTTTTCTTCAATTGATTTCGACGACCTCCTTCACCCTTCATAGTTTTCTCCAGGATGTCTGAGCTGACACATTCTTGCCAGGCTAACCCACCACTACATCACAATGATAGGTGAGTAAATTAACATCTAAGTTGCACCATACTTGCATTCACATATTTCAATAAAATTAAGATTCTTTAGCAATATGTTGCGTAATTGTATAATATAATACTTTTCATGCATGGCCAGAATTAAAGCATTAAAATCTCTTAAGTTACACTACTACCAGGAACTAATATAATCACCAAGCATATCATGGTGCTAGGACATATGTAAATCATTTGCAATGTTATTAGGATTCCATTTAAGTTAGACTCTATGTTAGATTAGGCACCAGTCCGATAGTAGAAGGCCAACCAAATAAGTTCATTATAAATCAAAAAAATCATTTTTAAACCTTTTATTTAATTTTTAGTTTATTTGTTTTGCCATTGTACACAACCCATTGTTATAAATTTCTGCTATAACTATTGTGAGCTCGTGAAGGATAAATCCCTTGAGGACTGTTGCATAATGTATGTTACTAGATTAATGGTCTTGTAAGAAACTAACTAAGAACATATTTGAAGGGATTTGTGACCAAGATTTATCCTAAGTTGCATCATTTAACCTGCTACCTAAACTAAGAGATCTTTGATTTGAATACATAGCAATCTTCAACAAAGAACAAAGCCAAGTATTGAGTCATCTTTGTTTGAGGGTTCATCTAAGTTTTCCTAATTGTTTTATCCTTTAAAAGATCTCTAGAATTACCCTCCTGAGCTTGACAAGGCTCCAAGAGAAAACGAAGTTTATAATCATCTTGTTCGTTGGCTTTTTCAACCCCAAATTTGAGGATAGGTGTCTTACTATTTGATAAAGTGGTCACCTTAATTGCATCTTGGTAAGAACCTTAGGGTTAGGGGTTAATATAGAAAAAAACACCAATAAATCTAGCAACTTTGTTGGGAAACCAGCAACTAGATCCTTGGGTCATTTCCTCAAAATGTTTCAAGAGTTTGAATTGAAAAACTTCTGTTGCATCTGGTGGTGTCAGTCCTTGTCCTTGCAAAGGGTGGCATCTCTGTTGTTTAAAGATCCAAACTATGTCCAGTATTTTCATCAAGGATAGAAGGAGATTATTGTTAGAGGAGGGCCTAATTCGGTACTGTTTTGAGGACTCCAATAGTGCTTGTTTGGTCCTTTGAATCTTCAGCTGCTAGGAAAATATTTCTCTTCCAAGTGAAGAGTGGCGACTCTATTTCAGTCATACCACCAAATCAATAGACTCTAAGATGGAAAGAAGAAAGCAGCTAAAGCACCAACAAGAACATGAAGCTACAATTTATTCAAGGAGATAAAAAACATCATGCAGAGCTTCAAATATTGGTCATCTAGATCCACTTATCAAGAATTAGAAGCAGAAGTTAAGTACAGATGTTTCGTACATTGATTCTAGAAAGGAATGCTTGTTTACTTCTAAAGACTCAATTAGCATGATCAAAAAACATAGAATACAATTGTACAATTATGAGACAAAGCAAATAGAGGTGTTTTCTAGAAAGAGAAGAGTTTGTAAGATGATTGTTCAATACTTGCAAAGATATGGCATGCAATATCAAAACCTGCTAACATATTTTGATGGCCGCCATTCCACCTTTTTCAATATGGCAGACAAATATGAAGTTGAGTAGAGATACCTATCATGTTTCCTTAAGGATATAGTGCGTGAGCTCTTGACAATTATTGAATCACAAAAGGCTTGTATACAAAGTTATGATGTGGTTATTGGTTGTAGAAATGAAGATAAATTCGTTGGTGTGTGCATGCAATATTTTCACACTAGATATCACAAAATTGTTGACAAATACTCCAATTCTCCTAATAAATCAGAAATAGTAATAAAAACCTAAATTCAACCAATCTCTGATCTGTATTAATTAACCTAAATCATTAATTAACATTATAAAGTCATTGATTAAAAGAACTTAGTTGAATTAACTGAACATTGACAAACTATATTGGGGCGATAGGGGAAGTCTAAAGATCACGGAAATTGCATATTGACTAAATTTGTATTTCGGGAAGATCTGAGAACAAGAACTCTCAGGATTCTCTATTGTGTTTGGAAGGAAACCCAACATGGCATTCTCTTAGTGTTTTGAAGAAGATATCAATGTCTTAATTTTGACATGTATTGAACTGAGGCCAAAAGGTTCGAGGAAGGTTGTCAAGCAATTGTTCCATTCATAGCATCTCCTTCCAATAACGGGATCTCATACTCTGACAGGCATCCTTAGTGTAGAAACCCTTGTTTCTCCTGTTTCTGAATCTGACTGTTTTTTTGTTTGTTTTGATGTATTTTGGTTTTTTGTGATTTTTGAGCATAAATGAAATAATGCGATTTTGCAAGAAATAGATAATAAATTCAAATAAAATCTTTCAACTCTGAAAACTATAGAATCTATTGAGAAGATGGATGCCAGCCTATTTATTAATCTTCTGAAATGATTACAATGAAGATCCAATTACATGCAAACAAAAAGGCAATGAAATTTTATTGAAAACCTGGTATTTGCAGCATGTTGATAAATTGCTTGGAATGGTACAGTTGTCCTGAATTTGCTCTTCTCCCTCTGTAAAACGATTGTAAAGTGACCCAGTTGCTGTGGCGCCACCAAAGATGAAGACCAAAACCCAAAAGCATAGGCAATTTGCACAGGATCTGAGTACAGCTTGAATCTGAAGAAGTACGGCCTGCTGCAGTGGTACGGCTCTGTCAGATCAACAAGTACAAAATGTACGGCTCTTTGAAAACAATGTCCAGACCCTAAAATATGATGCGCCTTGGTTTGAAGAATGTCTTCTAGATAAAACCCTAACAAAACTCTGAAGGTAAATGATCTCTGAATGCTCTGCAATTTCTTCTGAATGAAGAAATCCCTCTGCCTGGCAATAAATCGGATGATATTTCACAACCTCTGAATTGCTTTCACTGGAATTGGCTCATTCCCCAATGCTCTGAAACTGAAACCCTTGGCTTTCGTGCTCTGGACGAAACTTGATCAATTTTCAATAACTCAATGACATAATGGCTCGATTTTCAATGAAAATGCCTTATACTCTTGAAAAAGTGCGAATTCCTTAAAAATAGGGATCATTAAAATAATTCGACTTCTTCATTAAATTTTTCAATAGTTTTTAAATCACATTTTAATTATAAAATATAATTAAAATGGCCCCCCTTCCATGATGGGCGACCCCTTCAGTCAAAATCACTTAAGTTATAATATTTTTAAAATATTATAACTTTATAATATAAGCTTCAATAATTAATATTTAATTAAATCAATTAAATATTAATATCTCTCTCAATATATACCCGATGCACGAACCGTCTGAAACTGACGAATAATGAAGTGATTCTACACGTGATCAATCCATACTGCTAAAAATAGCAGGGGTCCCTCGCTGATTGCCAAACACTGCTAAAAATAGGAACTCAGGCTAAAAGTATCTGAATGAGCCCGCACGAAAGCCAACTGATCAAATATTGACAACTGAAGCCAAGCCAAGCTCCATCAAGACCCTCTATCCATCCCATCGGCCTACGAGGGTCGCATAATAGGCTAATCCTGTGCTCTGAGAGATGTCAACTAGAAGGGGACATGACAGTCCGCCCCTCCTGAAATTGCTTGTCCTCAAGCAATCTCAACTCCGGATGCTGCAGAATATCCTCGCTCTCCCATGTAGCATCCTCCACAGGCAAATCTCTCCATTTCACTAGATATTCCCTGATAGTCCTCCTACGCAACTGCCTCTCTTTGTACTCCAGGATAGACTCAGGTACTAAGATCAACTTTCCCTCATCATCTAAGGGAGGTAAAACTGCAGAAGTTACCACACGGTGTCCCAACGCCTTCTTGAGACATGATACATGAAAAATATTGTGTACCCTGCTCTCTGTCGGAAGCTCAAGCTCATAAGACACCTCTCCAACACGCCTCAGGATCTTGAAAGGACCGTAATATCGTGGCTTAAGCTTCTCTGAACCACTCTTCCTCAGAGTCGACTGACGGTAGCGCTGCAGCATAAGATAAACCATGTCACCCACCTCAAAATGCCTCTCTATTCTCTTCTGATTTGCGTACTGCTTTTGCTGATTTTGTGCCTTGGCAATATTTTCCTTGAGAGCCCTCATAGTATCATGACTCTCCTGCAACAAATCTCCAACACTCGGCACTCTACTGTCACTCAGTAGCAAATCCAGAAAACTCGGCGCCTCATACCTGTATAACGCCATGAAAGGGGACATCTGAATGGTCATGTGGAATGTCGTGTTGTAGCAATACTCACACAAATGAATCCACTTGACCCATGCCTTTTGCTGCCCTGCAATATAATTCCTAAGGTAACCTTCCACCCACTTATTCACTATCTCTGTCTGCCCATCTGTCTGCGGGTGGTAACTGGTGCTCGGTGTAAGCTCGGTCCCACAGAGTCTGAACACTTCCTGCCAAAAGTGACTCAAGAACCATCCCTGTCGCTCACGATGCTCCGAGGCAACCCATGTAGTCTGAATACCTCACGAAAGAAGACCTCTGCTACCTGTGTAGCTGTGTAAGTAGTGGTAATCGGAAAGAAGTGGGCATACTTCGTTAGCCGATCCACAACTACATATATGCAATCTCGCCCTTGGGCTTTAGGCAAGCCCGTAATAAAGTCCATCAACAGGCATTCTCACTTCCTGTCAGGAATCGGAAGTGGCTGCAATAATCCTGCCGGGTACGTGTTCTCCTGCTTGTTCTGCTGACAAACAGGGCACTCACGCACGTACTAAAGAACATCTGCCTTAAGTCCTTTCCATGTGAATCTCTCCCGAATCTATCTATAGGTTTTGAAATACCCGGGGTGGCCTGCTGTAGGCACGTCATGAAAGGCTCGCATGATAATGTTCTTCACCTCTGAACCTAGGACCAAATAAATCCTGTTCTTGTAAATGATCAAGTCATTTACAAGCGTGTACCTGGTATCAATCGTTGATCCCTCAACAATGTTGGAGGCCCAAGTATCCTTGGCATACTCTGCCACAATCATATGCCCCCAATCCTCTGAAATGTGAACCATAGAGCTCAAATATGGCCTGCGTGAAAGTGCATCAGCTACTACATTCTGGGTGCCTTTGATGAAAGAAATATCAAAGTCATATGCCTGCAATTTGCTCACCCACTTCTGCTGACGATCATTGAGATCTCGCTGCCCCAAGAAGTGTCTCAAACTGTTATGGTCAGTTTTGATACAAAATTTGCTGCCAACAAGATATTGCCTAAATTTTGCTAAGGCATGCATTATAGCGAGCATCTCCTTATCGTAAATGCTATAAAGTCTCTCTGGCCCTCTGAGTTTACAGCTCTCATATACAATAGGGTGCTTGTCCTGCATAAGCACCTCCCTAATGCCCTCACCTGATGCATCGCACTGAAGCTCAAAAGGCTTTGAAAAGTCTGGTAGTGCCAATATAGGGCATGTAGTCATCAACTCCTTAAATCTCATAAAACATTCCTGTGCCTCAAGAGTCCAATAGAATGCACCTTTTTTCAGTAAGTCCGTCATAGGTGCTGCATGTCGTGAATAACCATTCACAAATCTGCAGTAAAACCCACACAAACCTAGAAATCCCCGTAACTGTGTAAGGTTTGCCGGTGTAGGCCAATCAATAATAGCGCGGATCTTTTCAGGATCCATCCGCACTCCCTCTGCACTGATGATATGACCTAAGTATAGCAATTCGGTCATTCCCAAGTCACGTTTGGATTCCTTGGCGTACAAGGACTCCCTCTCCAAAATACTCAACACGGTCTCCAAGTGAGCCAAATGCTCCTGCCAAGTCCTGCTGTAAATAAGGATATCATCGAAGAAGACCAATACGAATCTCCTCAGCAGTGAATGAAAAACCCTGTTCATCGTGGACTGAAATGTAGCTGGCGCATTAGTGAGCCCAAATGGCATCACTACAAACTCGAAGTGCCCACAATGACAACGAAAGGCAGTCTTCTCGATGTCTTGCTCACGAACCCTGATCTGATGATATCCTGACCGTAAGTCGATTTTAGTGAAGTAAGATGCACCGTGGAGCTCATCAATAAGCTCGTCTATACGAGGTATCGGATACCTGTTTTTGATAGTCCTCTTATTCAGGACTCTATAGTCAATGCACATGCGTAAGGTGCCATCCTTCTTCTTTACCAACACAACTGAAGAAGCGAATGGTGATTTGCTAGGTCGGATGTGACCCATAGCAAGTAACTCCTTGATCGTTTTCTCAATCTCATCTTCCAGCCGCTTAGGATGTCTATAGGGCGTAATCATAACGGGCTTAGCGCCCTCCTCAAGCTCAATAATATGCTCAATACCCCTGTCTGGAGGTCTCCCTGGTGGAATATCACTGAATACCTTATCATGCTTGATTCTCAACTGCTGTATGTCGGGATGATATTCAATCTTTTGTTGTCCCTCCTGTATAGGTGCCAAAGTGCAGTCGGCAGCCCACTCTACCATGTCGTGTCGCATGAGCCTCTCCATCCGACGAAAAGAAATTGTTTTGATGTTGCTGTCCCGAATTGCCTTTAGGATGTGGGTCTTCCCATCAACATCAAAACGGATCTCCATGTCCTTGAGACGAAGAGTGACTTCCTCCAATGAATGAAGCCACTTCATGCCCAAGACCAAATCAATATCTCCCATGTTAACTACATAGTAATCAGCCTTGAACTCATAATTGTTCAAGCGTAAGGGGAGATCCTTAATCATGCATTCACACCTCAGAGTGTATCCATCGGCCACCTTAACCCTAATGCCCTCGAACTCCTCAGTGATGAGTCCGCGTTTCTCAACAAATCTAGCATCTATGAAATTGTGTGTAGCTCCTATATCAAGAAGGGTAATGACCCTCTGTCCTGCCAACACTCCATGAATCCTGAATGAGCCCTCCTGTTGAATGCTAGATAGGCGTGCCCCCTGTATCTGAAGCTCTGACTCTATCTCTGCCTTAGGCTCTGGAGCCTCTGACTCTGACTCCTCAGAACTCTACTGCTGTTCAGAATTCTCTGACTCCGAATCCTCATAATACACCCACATCACTCGATTTGCCTTGCCCTTAGGCCTCAAAGGACAATCGTGATTGGCGTCATAGGGACCTTTGCAGTAGAAGCAAAGCTTCTTCCTGCGTAGATCGTTAAGAGGCTCTCGATCCAAAGGTGGTGCTGCTGATTTACCCTTCGAATCGTTCTTAGAATCTGATTTTTCTTTGTTAAAATCAGACTTCTCTCTGTTTCTGTTAAAGCCCTTATTGTCCCTGAAAGAAGAAGAACCTCTGGAGTTGAATCTACTGGAAGGTGCTGCCAACTCCATACTACGTGCCTTCTTCATCGCTTCTTGTAATGAAGGAGGATCAAAGGCTTCGATCCAACCTCTCAATGGTTCTGTCAAACCCTCCATGAAGAGTACCACAAGTCATCTCTCTGAAATATTTGGAACCATAACTGATAACTTCTGAAAGTCACCAATATATGACTCCAAACTGCCACTCTGTCTAAGCTGAGCCAAGTCTCTAAAGTAGGATTCTGGATCCTTCCTATCAAACCGCTCCACCAACCTATCCACAAACTCCTGATATGATGTGATCCGGTCATGCTGTAAGGTCACCATCCCGTGGTGCCACCAGTCGTAAGCTACTCCCTCAAGATGCAGTGTCGCATATCTGATAGCATCTCTCTCGGCCATCGGACGCAATGTGAGAAATGTGTCTAGCTTACTAATCCATGCCTGAGCTGTCACCTTACCACTACCATCGAACATTGCCAGTGTAAGTCTGTTCGTAGCATGTTTCAGGTCATGATTCTGGTGTCTAGGTCTCCAATCCTGTCGACCTCTGTTATGTTCCCTCCTCTGTGTGACAAATCGGTCGAAAGTGATCCTCTCTGACCTCTGGTGGTACTAACTCCCATTCCTCGTTCGCTGCTATAAGCGTATCCGCGAACAACTCCTCATGCTCCTCACCTGCCATGACCTCATCGGCCTCCTGTCTCACAAAAGTAGGCCTAGTGGGCCTATCTGCTGTCCGTGAGGCTGTCCTAGGTGCTCTGCGAGATCCTGCATCGCTCCTGTCATCGTCACGATGTGGTGACGGTCTCCTCGGAGTACCCAATCTCTGAAGTGCTACTGTCAACTGCTGTAATACATCATTAGACTGCCGTTGACCTGCTCGTAAGTCTCTGAGAGCATGCAAAACCTCTGCATCATCCTGATCTCTGTTGTTATGAGGTATCTCTGCCCTGTAAGTCCTGTCAGTCCTGTCAGCCATGTTTCCCGGGTGCCTGCTCAAACTCTGTTGCCTGTCAATCAGGGCTCGTCTACATGTGTAATACCTGTGTGACCCAAACTCTTGTCGCTGCATAAGATTGCTAAACCCTCAGGATGGCAGGATTTATCTCTGATACCACTATAGAAACCCTTGTTTCCCCTGTTTCTGAATCTGACTGTTTTTTTGTTTGTTTTGATGTATTTTGGTTTCTTTGTAATTTTTGAGCATAAATGAAATAATGCGATTTTGCAAGAAATAGATAATAAATTCAAATAAAATCTTTCAACTCTGAAAACTATAGAATCTATTGAGAAGATGGATGCCAGCCTATTTATTAATCTTCTGAAATGATTACAATGAAGATCCAATTACATGCAAACAAAAAGGCAAATGATATTTTATTGAAAACCTGGTATTTGTAGCATGTTGATAAATTGCTTGGAATGGTACGGTTGTCCTGAATTTGCTCTTCTCCCTTTGTAAAACGATTGTAAATTGACCCAGTTGTTGTGGAGCCACCAAAGATGAAGACCAAAACCCAAAAGCATAGGCGATTTGCACAGGATCTGAGTACAGCTTGAATCTGAAGTACGGCCTGCTGCAGTGGTACGACTCTGTCAGATCAGCAAGTACAAAATGTACGGCTCTTTGAAAACAATGTCCAGACCCTAAAATATGATGCGCCTTGGTTTGAAGAATGTCTTCTAGATAAAACCCTAACAAAACTATGAAGGTAAATGATCTCTGAATGCTCTGTAATTTCTTCTGAATGAAGAAATCCCTCTGCCTGGCAATAAATCGGATGATATTTCACAACCTCTGAATTGCTTTCACTGGAGATGGCTCGTTCCCCAATGCTCTGAGACTAAAACCCTTGGCTTCCATGCTCTGGACGAAACTTGATCAATTTTCAATAGCTCAATGACATAATGGCTCGATTTTCAATGAAAATGCCTTATACTCTTGAAAAAGTGCGAATTCCTTAAAAATAGGGATCATTAAAATAATTCGACTTCTTCATTAAATTTTTCAATAGTTTTTAAATCACATTTTAATTATAAAATATAATTAAAATGGCCCCCCTTCCATGATGGGCGACCCCTTCAGTCAAAATCACTTAAGTTATAATATTTTTAAAATATTATAACTTTATAATATAAGCTTCAATAATTAATATTTAATTAAATCAATTAAATATTAATATCTCTCTCAATATATACCCGATGCACGAACCGTCTGAAACTGACGAATAATGAAGTGATTCTGCACGTGATCAATCCATACTGCTAAAAATAGCAGGGGTCCCTCGTTGATTGCCAGACACTGCTAAAAATAGCAACTCAGGCTAAAAGTATCCGAATGAGCCCGAACGAAAGCCAACTGATCAAATACTGACAACTAAAGCCAAGCCAAGCTCCATCAAGACCCTCTATCCATCACATCAGCCTACGAGGGTCGCATAATAGGCTAATCCTGTGCTCTGAGAGATGTCAACTAGGAGGGGACATGACACTTGGTGTGGCTTTTCAACAAGCATTAAAGGAGTCCTTTGGTGCTGTCATTCAATGCTAGATAGAGATTTTAATATATGGTGACAATATTCTAACATACTCTCAGATATAAGTCGCATTTGGGTTGGGATCTAGATTAGCACTATTCCTTAGCCTTTACATTGATTGACGGGGTTCAAGGCCATTGTTGGCATCATTTCCATAATGTTATTGCAGGTGCTACTAGTTATTGCTGGCGGAGTTTAGGCCAACTAGTGTAGTCATTGGTTGGCATCATGTTTGCTCATTTGGCGATGTCTTGCTCATATATTCTCCCTCGTATATGTTGATCGCATGTCTTGTTCATATATTCATGTTCATTCCTGTATATTCTTGCTCACACATGTTGATTGACTATTGAAGGCGACATGTGGAGGGAACGACGAGCACTAGTGTTGGGTGTCTGTGACATCCCGTCAACGGAATTGTTGATTCCTGGTTTTTCTATTCATAGCGATTGAGGCTACTTGAGTGTTGGAGCGATATCCATAACAGAGCAAGGGACTTAAGGGTGTGTCTAAACTACTGAAGTCCGATGATTTAGTTATTGATATGTCATTCAAAAAGTATATTGAAATTTATTGGAATATTCTGTATTGTGCATTGAATATTGAATATGTAAGAACAATTATGGGCTTGCTCAAAGGTTGTGATTTGAAAATGAATATTAAATCCTTTGCTTCATTGAAACAATATTTGAAAAGAATACATTAATCTCCCGAGTTGTCTCGAGTTGTTTAGATCAAATTGTATGCAAATTGGTGTAAAAATCTACATACATATCTGCATTATATATGAGTGTGCACTTCAATTGCTTAGTTTCTATTCTACAAGGCATATTGAAGTTTCAATAGAGATAGAACATTCCAATATCATTAGATAGTTTGACACAAAACATTGTCAAACGTGGGAAATATCAACAATAGTCTCAACCTAAGAGGTCGGGATTATTACATTTTGAAAGAATATAATAAAGACAACTCAACAAGTTTTCACTCTTAAGAGAGACCCAAAAGCAATTCTAGAAAGAACCATGGACACTATTGATTGAAGTTTGTGTTTTGAGAATTATGGGAGGATATATTCATCAAAACCCCATTGATTTTGGACAAGATCTTAATGCTTAATCAAATCTATCACACATAGGATCTTCCCACCCTCATAAAAACAATGACAATACAAGGACCAGCCTTGTAACCTACAAATTGATCTAGTAAACTTATCTTACGAACCAAATTCACTTCTATCTTAGATCATTTCTTCCAGGAGACTTCTAAGTCCCTTTCTTGATCAAAGTAACTCCACATTCATAAAGATCAAGGGCATCAATTTTATTTTATTTTTAATTTGTAAGACACAACCGAAGTTGCATGTATTATATTTAAGTCAAAAAGTATTACAACTTGTCCAAGCCGAAAATTTGGGGGCAAACTGATCAGACAATATGGACTACCCAATACAAAAAACCACAGAGACTTGAGTGACATATAGCCAAAACAGCAAACCAAAGACAAAGACATCACCAACGTCGAAGAACAACACACCACTATCAACACAGTCGATTCCCAAACAACACAAGCAATAAAATCAAGCAAAAAGACCTTCCCCATAATCAATCCACATCATCGTAGCAATTGCCTCACTCCACAACCGCTGCAAAATCCAGCGCCAATTGTAGACCATCCGTCTCAATCAAGCCAAGGCAACAACATAGGAAATCACAACACAACCAAGGCCAACACTATGTTGAGTGAGAGACCAGGCATCCACATTCAAAATGAACGGCTAACGATCCACTTGCACCCCCTGCTATAGCATGCGCACCATGTCATCCAGCCATGGAATGCCAACACCAAGCTTAGCCAAAGTAGCAATGTCCAAGTCATCCCTGATGACAAGCACCTTGAACACCTCCCATAGAAAGAGCAGACATTGAACCTTCACAATTCCAAGGTCAAGAAATGTGGCCAGAAAAAATGAAGAAATGTCTGAGTTCATCCAGTACCAATTGGCCATGATGGAAAAATCTTTTCCAATCACCATTCTAACTACTTCAAAGCAGAGTACGTCCTTCACGCAACAAATCTTCTTGATTCGCTAATCTATTATGAAGCCTAGGAATGCCAATTAATGCTTGGAGCATTGAAGCCTTATTGGGGTCCTGTTGTGACCTTTTCACACATCGCCCCATTGCAAATGGGGACCCCCAATAGTTTGCTAGTTTTTAGGGTTTTGTCTCCACGCAATGGTTTCATGAGGTCACTTCTTTCAGAGTTTCAAGACAGTTTTATGAGAGTCATCCGAGCCAAGTCAATAATCCATGCTTGAATCAATGCGGGAGCCCCAATAGTTTGCTAGTTTTTAGGGTTTTGTCTCCGCGCAATGGTTTCATGAGGTCACTTCTTTCAGAGTTTCAAGTCAATTTTATGAGTCATCCGAGCCAAGTCAATAATCCATGCTTGAATCAATGCATAAACGCCATGGAAGCGCTCAAAAAGTCCGGGAGATGAGGATCACCTGTGCTTTGGACCAGTTCTGACACTTCCTACTTTTTAAGGAATCTGCTTTTTTTTTCTTTTTCATTTTTTCATTTTTTGGCATTTTTGGACCAAACAGGGTTCCCTATTTTTTAGGGATTTTGCTTTTTCTATTTTTAGAAAGTCAACCCTGGTCAACGAGTCAACTTTCCATCTTTAGAACCAAAAATCAACCAAAAAATTGAAAAATCAAAGTGAAAATCAAAAAATCAAATAAAAAACCAGGAAAAGCATAGAAAAGCAAGCAAAAATCTGTGGAAATCAACTAAAAAGCATGAGAAAATTTGGAAAATAAGTCAAAAATCTGAGAAAATCAATCTAAAAGCACAAAAAATCTGGAAAAATCATTGAGAAATCTGAGAGAAAAATCACCAAAAATCAACCAAAGGACATGAAATCTGTGATAAAATTTTGTCTAAGTCTGGAAAATTCGCCATCAAGAGAGCATGATCAGCTATCAGCAAGGTCAGCCCTACTTTTAAGGGACAGGGAAAGATTTCTTTGAAGTCCGCCATGCCTTGGAGAGAAATGGCAAGACTTCTTTGAAGTCCGCCATGCCTTGGAAAGAATTGGCAAGACAAGTATGAGGTCGGCTCTTAAAATGAGGGACTTGGCAAGGCATGTCTAAAGTCCGCCCCACCTTGGCAAAGAGGTTCCAAACTCCGCCCAACTTTGGCAAGACTTGTTTGAAGTCCGCCCAGCCTTGAGGAAGATGGCAAGGACCTTCTAAAGTCCGCCCTTGACTTGGCAAGGACTTGAGGAAGTCTGCCTAGGCATGAGAGAGGAAAAAAATCAAAATTTTTGCAAAGTGTTTGATGCCTTGAGGTAAAAATCCGAAATTTGCCTAAGTATGGGGGCTTAGAAAGAGGGAAAATTGAAATTTTGACTAAGTATTTTAATGTTTTAAAGAGGAAGAGTGCAAATTTTGGAAGGAAAATGCTTAATAAAGTCCGCCATGCCTTGATGAAAGATGGAAAGGACTTGGAGAAGTCCGCCTAGGCCATTGCAAAGGAAGTATGAAGTCCGCCTAGCATGAGAAGATAAGAAAGATTAAAAAATTCGCCTAAGTCTAGATGCCTAGAGAAAATTGATGAAGTTGGCCAAGTATATAGAGGAAAATGCACATGGCAAAGAGGCAAGTAAGTCCGCCGTTGGCCAGAAGGGATAAAATTTATCTAAGTATCATGGAATTTTGCCTAATGAAGACATCCAGACACAGACTTTGCCTAGAGAAATTCGTCCGAGCAAGAGAAAATTTCATTTTGGCATAAGAAAATGTGCCCGGCACAATTCAATGTCCGCCATGACAGGAGAAAATAAGGATCTTGCATAACATTTATTGACGAGATGGCTAAAATTTTAACTTGGCTAGACGAAAATTGGAATAAAATTGGAAAATAAACTTTTAGCCAAAGAAAATGGAGAAAAAAATTCAAAATAGCCATGGGTCCAAAACGAACGGGTTGGAAATAAATTAAAATATTTTAATATTTTAATAATTTATTTCCAATACTTAGAAATTTAAAATGCCTTGGATAAAATAAAGTTTGCCAGAGTTATATTGGAAGAAAATAAATTGCGTCGGACAAAAGATAAATTCCATGATCAAAATTAAATTCGTCATGAATTAAAATTTGGGAAAATCAAATTTAATTGGACATTTAGTGTTTTTTTCAAAATTTTGAAGATTGAAGATAATCGTCTAATCAAAAATCGAATTTTTGAAAATCAAAGAGAATTACCTGGATAAGCTTGCCATGGAATTTTTTCGAAGAATAATGGAAACTTGCCTGTTTGAAAAAGAGAAAACAAATCGAGATCGAGAGAGAGGCAATTCCTAAAACAAATCAAGTTCTTCAGCATTATAATGAGTTTCAGCAACTCATTTTTTCACAGACACAGCTGAAGAGAAGTTAGTCTCTCGAAGTTGTAAGGAAATTATAAGATCAATTATTCAACAGGCAAGATCGATTCTCTCAAAGGAAGAAATAATTTTATGCTGAAGGAATAATTTTTCGAAGAAGTGAAGAATTTATTTGCTGAAAGTCGAATTTCTGAGCAAGACAAGCGCACTTAGTCACTTGATCTTTGATTAAATTCTCAAAGTTTAAATCTGATTTGCAGCCAAAAGTCTTTTCTTGAGGTTTGGAGTTCAATTGGATGAATTCATCATCTTTTCATCTGTCTTTTTCATCTTGGCTAAGTTCTGGCTAAAATTTCGATTAAATTCATCTACTTCCAGCTTGCTTTTTCACAAAAGTTTAATTATTTAATGAGCTGAAAGTAAAATATTCAAACATAAGGCACGAGAGTGAATTATATTTTAAAGTCTTCATATGATGTTACCATTTTTACTGCAGGTTGATGACCACGATAGGAGAATCATTGAAGAAGGCGCCAATGAAGTTCGCCAGCAAGGGGGTACAACGAGAGTCCAACATAAATTCAAAGTGGAAAAATGTTGTAGGTACCGATCTGGGACATGTTGACTTCATAGAGTTCAGGAAAAGAGTATATGGACATGATGGACTTCCTACACCAATTGCCAGATGAATTGTGATGAATGGAATTTTCCAAGCAGCTGGGTTCCCGCCTGCGATCGATTGTGCAGAATTGATGGTAGAATGTGCCATCCATTGTGATGCTCAAAAAAGACAAATCATTGCACCTGATGGAAGAATTCTAGCTCACTTGAGCGAGATAGCAATTCAAGAGACATTTGGCATCCCAGCACATTCTCGTACTGTCTACAAAACCAAGGAAGAAGCCAAGAGATTGTATGACAGCCAGTTTGATTTATGCGCCACAAATGTTAATAAGGCATGGCTAGAGAAGCCTAGGACATCAATAAAGAAGATGCCTAAGAGGCCACGCCGGACAAACTTTAAAGAAGATTATGGGGACATCATTTTGATGCTGAACAGAATAGCTGGTAACCCACAAGGTGCATTTTTTGAAAACTGGATGTATTACTTTATAGATGAAATCACTTCCGGCGTGAAGATGTTCAACTGGTCACGAATGATAAGTGACAATCTTCACGAGCAGTTGATCAATTTGGAAAAGACTAAGTCTTTTCACATGTGCTCATACATTGTCTATTTATTGACCAGGTCATATAAATACTCAGGATTGGTTTGCAAAGGTAAGGTTGGCAACAGAGAAAATGAACTCAAGCCTTATGATTGTTATCTGCAGCTTCAGCTAAGGGAGAAATCCCATTTCAGGCGGGTGCACGATGCTTTTTTAATGTACATCACAAGAACACTTCAAGGAGGAACGCATCAAAGGCTGAGTCACGAGGCAAAAAGTTTGATCAATAGATACGGATCATGGTTCATCCAATTTCCAAAATTTACATATGTCAGGATCTAGGGATTCACTGGAAATCCCTACAAGTTGCCTATCTATCCGACAAATCGGATGATCCTGCTTGAAGTCCTGAGGCAGCTGGAAGAATACCAGAACATCCAGAGGCCGAGTAAGAAGGCCGCTGTCACATTCCCATTCTTCATTGGGAATATGTTGGAATCTTGTCCGTCAGCACAGGCAGCTAAGAGCGCCAAGTTGGAAATCGAGTGGTACCCATTCACAACCTATAAGTCCAGGGCCAATTTTGACCCACATCATCATATCCGGACAGTGGATGGGAGGAGATATAAGCATAGAGTGGAATTGGAAGACTTCTGGGCGAATGCCGCTGATGAATATGAAGTCGGGAGGAGATTATGGTCTAGAATGCTAGTAGACTTCATGAGGGCGATCGAATTTTGTCGGGTGCCTAATCAGTTGCAACACAATGGAAATTACATCCAGCCACACTTCGAGGAGAGTCAACCTCTTCCTTCGGTGAAGTGGTCTGAGCCTAAGCACTCCGATTTGGCAACCTTGATGACCAGTGATCAAGTACTCTCAGTGGTGGGTCGACCATCATGTCCAGGAGTTGAGATAGAAAAGAATAACGCTCACGTATGATTTACTGAGTGAGACGGAATCATACTCCTCCAATGTTGGTGCATCCCATCATGAGGATTTGGTTGAGATTGGCAAGAAGAGGAAAGAAGTAGTTCCAAGTACAGAGCTTGTTCCAAAACGACAGAAGGGAGAACCATCTTGTTTTGCGACGTCTCGGAATATTGATGAGCTGGTGGCCACTGCAGATGAGTCCTTGGCTGAAATGATGAGACCTCCTGCAGTTCAGGAAGAGAACAATGAACTAATCCAGTTGGATAACAATGAGCCCTCATCACCTACGGGCATAGAAATACTGGGTTCGGATAATGAAGTGGAAGTCCAAAATGATGACTTCGAAGAGGGAATGATTTCTACCCTCAGAGGAGTCTTGGATGTTCCAATTGAAGAGAACGTTCAAGAGGAAGATGGTATTGAGCAGCCTACCATTTCGGTTTGGCTGATAGAGAGGATGAAGATTCAGGCACCAATGCAAGACCAAGAAGAAGATGATACTGCGGATTTCTTGGCAAGGTTGGAACAGGTTACTATTAAAAAACCTGCCAAGAAATTTTCCACCATTCAGAGGGATGAGGTCGGCGGCCATTCCTTACATATCGCAGTACCCACAGTGGATAAGGCACAAGATGAGATCACTCCCAAAGAATACGCCATAACCACTATAGACCTTGGCCCGACAACAAAAGGCCAAGAAGTGGAAGAGTTGGATAATTCCGTCTCAACTATCAAGGTGAGATTGGAATAAGAAGTGGCGAAAAAGAAGGAATACAAAAGGGAGGTTGAACGCCTAAAGGAGTATATACGGCATTTGACCTAGCCACTCAATCAGGGTGATGCAGTAGCTCCTCCTCTTCTCAATTCTTCGCAGGAGATAGCCAAGGATGTAGAGCAAGGAATGGTCACAGCCAAGGAAGCCCAGGAATGGATGGTAAGCGAGGGAACAAAAGCAGCCTCGTTCATGGAGAAATTGGCACTTGCCTACGGGCAGACTTCTTTTCTTTCTAGATTGGTGGATATGGCAGAAACTTGGGACTGTCTTCCAGACATTCAAGAGAGGCTCATTCCATGCCTCAAAGTCCTAAAGGGCGTTCCAAGGGATGAATTGGTTGAAGGAAGGGTGATTGTTGCAAGAGCAGCTTATGATTTTCACCATTGGTTTTGGGAAATAACAATACGGAGAGAAATTCTAGAGAAGGCGAAGGCGGATGGGCTCAAAGTTGAAGAGCGAGTTAAGGAAATCCGGGAAAAGATTTATACAATAGCTGTAGATGTGTTTGACCGAGAGATCATTTGGGAAAACGACATGCAGCTGGAGAGGTTGAAGAGTAAGGTTCAGGAGGTTTTCTTCTCTACTATTGGACCAATTATGAAACAGGATTTCGCAAAAGTGGCAAATCTCTTGGCCATTCGGAATGACTTTATGAGGCAGGAGGAGGATTGGGAGAGCACCTTCGCCAGATGTGTTGAGGATTTGGATGGACTCGAATTCAGGATTAGCATGATACCGCCTGTCACGATGGAGGAAGTTGTCACGGTTGTGTCCGGATTCATTGAGCACAATGTTGCCTAAGAAGATAGGGGCGCCTTCCCTTGATGATAGCTTCAACTGCCACTTTACTGCTTGTTTACTGATTGATAACTGATGTTATTTTGGGCAACCCTAATTAGGGTTGAGTTGTATTAATCTTGGCCATTGATATTGTTTTAATCTCGGCCTTTCATTTCATTTTGAAAACTCTATTTAAACTAGTGATCTCTCACTTTCATTTGTGTGAAGACAATGTATGAAATTGTTGCATTGAGACTATTTCCGATAATAAAAACTCTTATGCATGATTTGCTTTGAATAACTTTTATTGTCAAGTAGTAAGCAAGGTTGCATAGCTTCTTCTACCATAGATTAGAGATAGATTAAAGTTAGATTGCAATTAAGTAGAATTTGCTTTGAATGTTTTGGTTAAGTGAATGAGAGATTGATCGTATAGATTAAATGGTGGAATATTGCTCATACTTTCTTCGAATGGATGATTTGCATTCGATGCGTAAAGTTAGCCTGAGCTTATAATTGTGGATTCTTAACTTCGGTCTCATTTGAGGCTTGAAAATTACAATCACACCCTTAGAAGATTGCACCCACTTTGTGTAGTTGTCCTAGGGACGTGAAACAAAGTGCGGTTATTTCCTTTCACCTAATCTCTACTGTCTCTCAAATTCCTAGGCGTAGAATAGATCCTCTAAACCTTTATCCTTTTGCCATTTTTTGAGATTCGAATTGAAAGTCCCAATTGAAGAAGCTTTAATGATAAACCCGTCTAAGTCCCAAACTTGTGAAGAATTCTTTAACGTAAGTCCCTTTGTGTATTACCAGCAAATCATAACGCCCATTGAGCTTATCCACACGTCAAGACCTGACAAAAGAAACCTTGGAATCGCCATATGATCTTCTCGCAATCTTAGCATACGCGGTGGTTTTTCAAGAGAGGATAGAGTGTCTTTGGACATTTTATTCTGAAGTGTTCGGTGGATGATAAAACGTACACCAACAGGTCCTCATAGCTAAAACAGTGTTAGCCAAAGAGCCCATCATCCGACCTTAAATAAACTATGCCTTACTTTCGCACACTTAGCCAACTCTGTAATACATCAGCCCAAATGCTCAAGGCACGACGTGGCCATAGCCAGGCATCAATGTTGGGACTTGCTATTAATATTGCTAGTACTTGCTGATCTAGATGCGAACGTGGGCCATAGTACACATGAGGATCATTTAGCATTCGCCTGTCTAAGCACATCATATCCAATCCCATCCAACTCAAAGGAGTAAATAGCCCTGCCACCAAGGCAACTTCACTTGCCATCGCACGTATCTAGTGGTACCATAATGGGGGCACCATCATATCAATTTTCTGGATTCGAATTGCCCATGTGCAGAATGAACACAATGGACAACTAAGAGCACTTGTTGGTCTTAATCTTTGATGAGTGCCTCATCAAGCCTACTCGCTAATGGCTTAGCCTAGTCCCAAATTGAAAAGAATTGCCCATGTGCCAAATCTATCCATAAAGGAATAGACAAATGGCCCCGCAACACATGGGCAGCAAGCTTAAGTTCCATCCACACCTCTATTTGCCAACGCATCTATGTCGACATTCCCTTCTCTATAGATATGGTTCACTGTGTATAGATCAAAGGCATCCAACTTCTTCAACACCAGATCGAGCATCGCTCGCAACTTCCAATACGTCACCCTCCTGCTAATGGCATTAACCACCAGCACAAAATCACCTTCAACAACCACTTTCTTCACACCCAGCTCTTTACACAAAGAGATCATTTGGATGAGAGCTAAGAATTTTGCTTCATTATTTGTACCACACAGCAACTTTTTCGCAACGGACATCACCACCTTCCCATGGCAATCCCTGACAATGTAACCAGCACTCGATGGCCCTAGATTGCCTTTGGAAGCACCATCAAAATTCAACTTGAACCAACCCTCCAGGGGAGGGGTCCAAGTAGTCCTTGCCCTTTCTTCCTTGGCACCTACCTTCCCAACCCACCCAAGGATTCAAAGCGAAGGCAAAGCAACCCGAAGCCGAGCATCCCACTCTGTAAAAAACGTGTCTTTGCTCATTTTGAGATCTAGTTTTGCATTCAAGGTTTCTACCGATATTGCCTCAATTTTGTTGATGAGGGAGGAGGAGCCATTCCTTTACCCTGAAAGAGCCTTCTATTCCTTTCCTTCCAAAGCTTCCACAACATGATTTAAGGACTAATAATCCATAAGTCGTTGAAGATCGATTTTCTTTTCAGGATGGGCCAAGCGGAGAACAAATAGCAAAGATAATTTGAAAGGGCACTGCTCCACCCCAACAATGCCCATAGCCATTTCCAACACCCTTGTGCATATGGGCAACCCAACAAAATATGATCACTTTTCTCTTCTTCATTCTCACATAATACACAACTTGATGGGCCTTGAAAGCCTAGACGGCGAGATCTTTCAACAATCAATATTTTCTTTTGAACCGAAGCCCAAGCGAAGGCTCCTGCTTTGGGTAGTGTTGATGCGTGTTTTGTGACCCACATAGCACGTTTTTAGAATAAGGTGTCCAAAGACGCTCTATTCTCTCTTGAAAAACTGCCTTATATGCTAAGATTGTAGAGAAGATCATATGGCAATTCCAATGTTTAAGGTGGTCAAATCTTTACAATGGAATTAGCTCAATGGACGTTGTGAATTGTTGGTTATCACAAGGGGATTTATGCTTGCCATAAATACTCTAAGGTCACCGATCTATTATTTTTTTGGATTTTCTGCTTTGATGATCAAAAAAAAGGAAAAGGATAGGGTTAAACGAGTTCTACACTACTTCTACGAAATCAAGAGACAATAAAGACCAAGTGAAACTAATAACAAGACTTTGTTTCGCCAAGCAAAAAAAAAGGTAACATGTCAACTACGCAAAGCAAGTGCAATCTTGAAAGGTTTGTGCTTAAGATTATATTTTGAACAATACCATCAATTGAACAATATCATTCCAAATACCCATTAAGGCATCCACATCATGAGTTCAGATTAGCTTTTCGCATTGAATGAAAATCATTCATCTAAAGAAAGCATGAACAAATAGTTTCACCAAATCTTTATGATCAATCTATCATTCAATCAACTACTTCTATCAAATCTATGTGGAAAGAGAATATGCAACCATGCAACCACTTGATAACAAAGGAATTCAAAGCAAATCATGCAACTTGAGCTTTATTATCATAAGTAGCCATTAGCAACAATTTCATTGAACTCTCTCCCAATTATTCTAATCTCTAATCTCTCTTATTCTAGCTTTCTAATCTCCTCTATGATCTTCTAATATCTAATGATCTAATCTCTTCTAATGAAAATGAGAGAATGGGAGGGGGGTTTATATAGAGTTTTGAGATACAATGAATGGCCAAGATTACATTAGAATCAACAGCAGAGATTAAAAGATGAACCAAAATATGATTAGTGAATTGCCAGCGAAGTGCCGTGAAGAGCTAGTCCTTTGAGTGTGAATCCTTAATCCTGTTGGGAAGCATTGTATCAAATGAATCTGGAGACTATGGTGCTAACCTCCTCGATTGTGACAAGTGGCAACACGCTAACCTTGTATTCTAACAATTCCAGATCGTTTGCACACTCTGCAAAGGCAATTTCACATTCTAATTCCTGCTTCTGAAAGGCATGCCATACAGACAAGAAATTGGTTGCCTTAGTCAAGTTCTATTTGAGGACAGGTCCAGTGGTGACAAGGAACTTCTCTTGGATTTTATTCTTCAAATTTTCCTGCTGCAGATGATTCTCTCTGACAACATCCCTCTCTAATGCATCAGCAGTTGTCTGTAGGACCTTGTTTTGAATTTCCTTTGCTTTCTCTTCAATTCGAATAGAATCTGCCTTCACTTTCTCCAAGACATCATTCCTTGTGATTAGTGCTAGGTACCAACCATTAAAGTCATATGCTACACCTGCTGCAATAACTTTCCCTTCAATCAATTCCTATTTCAGAACTCCTTTCAATACCCTAAGGCATGGAATGATTCTGTCTTGACTATCTTGAGCATTCTCCCATGTTTTTGCCAAACTCGAAATTCTTGAAAGTAGGAAAAATGATTGATCATATGCCAACATTAATCTTTCTGCAAACACTGTTGCTTTATCACTTCTATCATTTATCCATTCTTTGCTCTCTCTTGCTGAAGTGATTTCTTCCTCAAAAGTCTCCTGCAAAGTATTTATTAGTAGAAGTCCTGCTGAGTTGGCCTAACCAAGAGGTTTAGTCAAGTGTTGAATGTATTTTTTCAGACGCTCTACTTCCTTCTCGCAATCCTTTCTCTTTGCTACTTCTTTTTCCAGCCTTACCTTGATTGTAGCAACTAAATTATCTAGATCCTCCACCTCTTGCCTCTTTGTTGTTGGGCCCAAATTGACAGTGGTAATTGCATAATCTTGAGGAGTAATTTCCTCCCTTGTCTTGTCAACTGTTGGCACAGCAATCTGTACTATATGCTGGCCCGTTTCATCTTTTTGAATGGTGGAAAGTATCTTGGTTGGTTTCTTCATAGGGGTTGTGTCCAGTCTGGCCAAGAAATCGGCCATGTCATCTTCTCTTGGCATGTCTACTTGCTCAACTGTTTTTAAACTTCCCTTCAACCAATGCGGAATGGTAGGCTGCTCTACAACTTCCTCTTCTTCTTGAATTTCCTATACACAAGGAGCACTCTAAATTCGCTTGAGGGCGAAAATCATTCCCTCTTAGAATTCGCCATCCACAATATTAACTTCATCATCTAATTGGAAAATCTCAGTGTCCGTAGGAGATGGCAGTTGATCTTCTTCTAGCTGGATGGGAAGGGGAGAAGGAATTCTTATATCTCCCAAAGATTCATCAATATCCATTATGTCATTAATATCTACAAATGTAGCTGAGTGGGGTGGCTTAGCCTTTTGCTTCTTCTGAATAGGCTCTTCAACCACAGCCGTGTCCTTAGACTTCCTTTTCCTTGAACAAACGTTTTCAACTAACTCACTTCCTTGGGACACTCCAGAGTTCGAGGAATAAGACTCTGCCTTGCCCATCAAATCATATGTCAGCTCTACATTATTCCACCACAAATCCTAATCTTGATCTACCCACCACTGAGAGTATTGGACAAGCAGCCTCATGAAGGTGTCTAAATCTGCAAGCTCTGGATCAAACCATCTTATAGGAAGCAAGGGTCTACTTTCACCAAACCCTAGCTGAGTGAACTCACCATCATCTTCAATTTGATCTGGTATCCTGAAGAGCTCGGTTGTCCTTATCAAGCTAACTGGTAGTCGAGACCATATTCTCTTTCTGACTTCGAACTCATCAACAGCGTTTGCCCAATAATCTTCTAGCTCGACTTTGTGCTTATATTTCCTTCCCTCTACGGATCCTATATGGTTATGAGGATCGAAATTATCCGGAGACCGATATGAATTGAAGGGATACATTTCTATTTCCAATCTAGCACTTTTTGTTGCTTATGCTGATGGGCACGATTCTTCCATATTGCCAATGAAAGGTGGGAATGTGACTGCCACCTTACCCTTTTCTCTTTGGAAGTTTTGATATGTTTCCAGTTGTCTGAGAACCTCTAGCAATACCATTCTGTTAGTGGGAAAAATTGGAAGTCTGAAAGGACGTCTCGTAAAACCCTGGATCTGGATGTATGTGAATCTAGGAAACTGGATATACCAGGATCCATATTTGTTGATGAGGCTTTTGGATTCATGAGATAATCTCTGATGTGCTCCTCCTTGCAGTATTCTTGTTATATACATGAGAAATGCATCATGAGCTCTTCTAAAATGTGTCTTTTCTGACAGCTACAGTTGAGGATAGCAATTATATACTTTAAGTTCATTTTCTCCAATACCTATCGAACCTCGACATATCAATCCAGCATATCTATAAGCTCTTGCCAAAATGTAAACAACATATGAGCTCATATGGAAGGACTTGGTGCACTCCAAATTGACTAGCTGTTTGTGGATGCTATTGCTAATCATTCTTGCCCAATTGAACATTCTAACTCCAGAAATAATTTCATCTATGAAGAAATACATCAATGTTTGAAATAATGCACCTTGAGGGCTGCCCATTATTCTATTCAATAGCAAAATTATATCACCATAATCCTCCTTAAAGTCTATCTGGCGCAAAGTCTTTGGCATCTTCTTAATTGGCCTTGGTTTTAGCAACCATGACTTGTTAAAATTAGTTTTGCATTGTTCACTTCTTTCTTCAAAAATTCTCCTTGTGTCTTCCTTGGTTTTATATGAAGCCTTGTGGTGGCTAGGAATGCCAAAGGCTTCCTAAATGGCACGCTCTCCAAGATGTGCTAAGACTCTCCCATCAGGAGCAACAATTTTCCTTTCCTCTAGATTATAATGTCTTGCGCATTCCACCATCAATTCAGGGCACTCAACAGACAAACGAAATCCAACTCCCTGGACAATTCCATTTCGTACCATTCGGCGAGCTATGGCTATAGGCATGAGTCCATTTAGTCCCATCATTCTTTTTCTGTATTCTTCAAAATCTACATGTCCCATGTCAGCATCTTTGAGATTCTTCCATTTTGAATTGACTTTGGATTCCAGCTGCCGTCCTTTACTCACAAACTTTATTTGTCATCCACCTGCAGGAAAGAAAATACATATTAATTTAATTTGGATTTCCTCTCTCCTGAAAATCAGATTTCACAAAAAGTAAGCTGAAAAATAAAAAGACTGAATAAATTTTGCAAGAGTGCACTCCAATAATCTCCATTTTGAATTCTTGAAAATTTTACTCTTTTGATGGCAATTCAACTGTGAAGAATTCTGACTTTACTTCCAAAAATCAAGCCAATTGTTCAGAAATTTCACTCTTCAATTCCAAATTCTCTCCTGAAAATGACCTCTTCTGAATTGCTTCGCAAGAAAAATAAAACTTGATGAAAGATATGGTGAAAATGAATTGTTGAATTGCCTTTTAAGGTTGAGCAATTGATTTGTTTTAGCAATTTCATTTTTCTTCTCAAGTTCTCTTCAGCAAATTAAGTTTCCAAACTTATGTCTCTTTTCTTGAGTTCAAACTCTCCAACAAAGTAAGTTTCCAAATTTATGTCTCTTTTCTTGAGTTCAGACTCTTCAGGATAAACTTTGGAAAATAATAAAATATTTTCATGAATTCTCAATTTTATTTTCCAAACTTTTATTTTTCTCCAAAATTAAAAAAATATTTAATTCACCTTATGGCTAATTGTTTGATTTTCTCTTTATTTTAACTTTTTCAAATTAGCCATCGCAAAAATTATTCGTCAATTTCAATGTTGGATGAAGATTCTTATTTTCTCTCCTGAAGTCTAACTTCATGTCGATTTTTTAATTCTCTCTTGATGTCAAGGTGAATTTTGTGTTGAATCCTTCATTTCAAGGCGAATTTCATACTTTCTATGCCATTTGCATCTTGGCATGGGCATATTTTATGTTGAACTCTCCATTTCTATCCCCTGAAATTGGACTTCTCAATGACTTGCCATACTCTCTCTCTACTCATGGTGAACTTCATGAAGTGTTTTCTATGGTAGACTTTCTTTCTTTCTTGTTGCTTTCGCCTTTCTCTCTCTAGGCGGACTTCTTAGAGAGTTTTCTCATATATCTCATTTCCAAGTCAAACTTGGCAAACCTTTATCCATTTTGATTCAAGATCTAGGTGGACTTGCTAGATAATTTTCCAATTGCTATCTCTTCAAGGCGGACTTTCAAGGCTTCTTGCCATTCGTTTTTCCATCTTATTTGCTCTTCACATTGCCTTCTTAGTATGGCGGACTTCTTCAATGGTTTTCCATTTCTTTTGCAAAGCTTTTGGACTTCATAATAGCTTTTCCATTTCTAAGTCGGACTTTAGGATGAATTTCCAAGCATCCCTTTGGCATAGGCAGTCTTGAGTGATGACTTCCCAATAGCTTTTTCCAAAGCAAAGCGGACTTTCCAAGGAGTTCTCCATGTACATCATCAAGTTGGTGGACTTGCTTCATTCTTTTCCATTTTTGCCTTATGTGTTCGCGGACTTCAAAGACTTTATGCCAAGGAGAGGGCAGACTTTCTTAACCTTTTGCCAAGCTCTTTAAGGTGGGCGGACTTCCCTCTTGTCTTTCCATCTCCTTCATTCATGTGTTGGCGGACTTACTCAAGGCTTTTCCAAACACTTTATCAAGTTGGTGGACTTCCCAAGACTTCTTCTAATTGACTTTCCAAGCTAGCAGACTTCATAGAGGAATTTCCAATTACTTCTTGCAGTTGGGCAGACTTCATAGAGGACTTTCCACATGATTTCCCAAGTCTAGGTGGACTTTGAAGATGTTCTTCCATTTACCACTCTCAGTTGGGCGGACTTTCTCATGGTCTTGCCATTTCATTTTCCATGCCCTCATGAAGCTAGGCAGACTTTCAACCTCTTTTCCATGTCTTCATGAACTCAACTCTCCATACTTAGGCGATTTCCACCATTTTACCATGAATTTCATACTGGTTGCACCATATTTTCTGATTTTTCATTGACTTTTCCAGATTTTCCACTAATTTTTCCAGATTTTTAAATGATTTTATGTGACTTTCCATTGGTTTTTTGGGGCTTCTGATTGGTTTTTTGAAATCCGGGCACTTTCTAAAGATAGGAACCTTGCCAAAAATAGAAACTTTTCCAAAAATAGTAACTTTCCAAAAATAGCCCCTAAAAAATATTGAGTCCAACATGGGCCAAAAATGCCAAAAATGAAGTCCCTAAAAAATAGGGGGGTCTAGAGGGTCAATCCCCAAAAAGTAGATGTCAGAATTGGATGAAACGACAGTCGATCTTCGTCCCTTGGGCCTTCTGAGTCCGTCTGAAGTGTTTAGGCACTGATTCTGGCTCAAAATCTCAACTTAGCTCCGGATGATGATTAAAAACTCTATCTCGAAAACCCTAGAGCAAAAAGAACTGCAGAATTGAAGCTCAAGGCAAAACCTAATAGGTAAACCAAGGAGGGTCCCCATTTATAATGGGGCGATGTGTGAATTAGGTCACAACAGGTAGGCACATACTATTCCAACATAAATGCAAGGGAAGATTAGTGCGTCCATTTCATCGTTGCTTGTATAACATGTTGTAGCCATCCTTTACATTATAACTACCTATACTTGCACCAACCCAAAACAATAGATCTGAGCCATCTCGAAGCAACAATGTGTGTTTCACCAAGGTCTCCTTTAGCAGCTGCACATCTCTTTGGGAGAGATTCAGACAATCGAAGTCCCGCCACTTCCAACCAAAAGGCTTAATCTTCTCATTCTTTACAATATAGTCTTTGACATGTATGCCCCAAAGGCGACGAAGCAAGGCCTTCACCTCATGCACTTCAATCAGACTGTCTAAAGCTTGGATAGCCAGCCCACGAGTCTTCCCAAAACAATGCTTTTCTCCCATCACGAACATCCCAGGATAGATAGTCACCAATTACTCCTTTACATCTTTGCATAAAGTTTCAAATCCACAATCTAAAGGGAGGGTTGGTTGTATTCAAGATGTTCCTATCAGTATCTCCATCCAAATACTTATGATGTAGAATCTTGGCCCACTTGCTCTGTGATTTTTTATGAATTTGCCACACTAGCTTGGCCCCGAGAGCTTTGTTTTGAAGGCTCAATCATTTAAAACCCAAACCTCCATCCTCCTTGGAATGACAGAGCTTATCCCAGGCAACTAAAGCAATTTTACGCTTCTCCTCATTTCCTTGCCAGAAGAAGGTTCTAGATTGCTTTGTTAATTGTATTTCTACACCAAAGGGCAACGCCAAAATCAACATCAAATATATGGGAAGGGCAGAGAGACCCGAGTTAACCAAACTAATTCACCAAGCCCAAGACAACCACTTTCCCTTCCAAGAGTTTAGGCTTGCATTTAGCTTGATTTTTAATGGATCCCATAGCCTAGTGGATTTCAATCCTTTATCAAGTGGAATGCCCAAATAGGTACATGGAAGCTCCCCTTTCTTGAAGTTGAGCACCCTTAGAATCTCTTGTTCCTTACAAGAACAAGTATTGAAAAAGAAAATTTATGATTTCTCCCTATTCACCAACTAACCAAAAGCCAAGGAATACTTTCCCAAGATTCCATTCAGATTGATGGCCTCCTTCCTCTTAGCACACCCCATTAGCATAGTATCATCAGCAAACTACTGATATGAGATAGGCTACAAAGTGTTGGTAACTTCATTTCCTTCCACCTGACCCTCACGAACACTGGTTGTTATTAAGCAGCCCAAGGCTTCGGCCATGAGAATATACAAGAAAGGGGAGATTGGGTCCCCTTGTCGAAGACCCCTAGACACCTCGAAAAAGCCTTCAAGTGATGATACATTTACCAAAACTGAGAAACGTGGAGTTAAGATGCATGTGAATACCCAATCAAGCCATCTTTTATTGAAGCCAAAAGCCTCCAACACTTTGAGCAAAATCCTCCATTCAACCATATCATATACCTTCTTAATATCTAATTTGATGAGCATGTTAGCTTGTTTGGGCTGTTGAATTGAATGTATAACTTCTTGGGAAACACTTATCCCATCCAAGATTGATCTCCCTGGTACAAAGCCTGACTGCTCTCCAAATATCAGTTCTGGCAGAATGAGTTTGAGTCGATTTGCCATGGCCTTCGTCATTACCTTAAAAATCGTGTTGCAAAGTGAAATGGGCCTATATTCGTCCAAATATTTGGTTGCTTCTTCAGTATCAGTGCAAGCAGAGTATTGTTCACTTCACGTAACAGATTCCTCAAATTCCAACATGCTTCAATGGGATCCGCCATTTCCACCCCAATTAGATCCCAAAATCTCTGAAAGAAGCCTGTCGGCAGCCCATTCGGACCAGGTACCTTGTCCCGATGAAGCTGGAATAAAGTTGTTTTGATTTCTTCCCTTGTGAAGCTCTTGTTCAACATTTTTTTTTGATCCACTGAAACAAGTTTAGGTATGTGTCGTAGAAGGTCCTTCTAATACCTAAAGACTTGACCCACTTTTGTTATACAACAGCTTTTGAAAAAATCAAATCCCTTCCTCAGCCACTTCTTTGGGATCCTTTACCAAAGACCCATCAACCAACCTAATATTTGCAATTATGTTCACGCACCTCTATTTTGTGCTATAGTGATAAAATTTTGTGTTTTTATCTCCTCTTAACTAGATTTCCCTATATTTCTACCTCCAAAATACTTCCTCTTTAGCTATCACATCTTCATATTTTCCTATCAATTATTTTTATTTCTCCCTAAGATAGCTCTGCCAATTCATCCCATCCCGAATTATGGTCTCCTCCAACTCTTGAAGCTTTGTTTCAATTTCTTCCTTTGTTTCGAAAATGTTTTTAAAGTGAGCCCAATTCCATTCCTTTAATTTTTGCTTCAGCCATTTCAACTTTGTTGTTAGGCAGAACATCTTTGAGCCATTAACATGAAAACCCTTCCACCAAGATTCAACCAGCTCATTGAAATCGAGGTCCTTAAACCACATATTTTCTAACTTAAAGGGCACCAAAGCAGACTTTTGTCCTCAATTATCTCTAATTGGATTGGGTGGTGATCTGAGCCTGTGCAAGGAATAATACTTGCCTCCCATAGAAAGGGGAAAGCTTCAAGGCAACCTCTGAAGAGAAATCTATTCAACTTCTCCACTATCTAACTGAAACCCATTCTCTTGTTAGTCCATGTGTAGATTCCATTCTTAACTTCAATACTCAGTAGTTGATTCCTAGCAATCCAGTCCCTAAAATCCTTTTGCAATTGGTTTTCCTTTTGAATGCCACCTAGCTTATCCTTGCCTTCCAGAATTGCATTGGAAACCCCAGCTATAATAAAATTCTCACCTTGATGCTGATTCGGGAAGATCTCAATGTCTTGCCACAAATTTCATTTTTGAATACAAGGATTAGGACCATATACATTTACCAATCCAAATTTCAATTTTGAGTAAATAATTTGAATCCTACAACCAAGCCAATGTGAACCAGCACCAAGCTCCTCCACCTAAGATGCTTGCGCCTTCCAAAATACAGCTAAACCCTCAAACGCCCCTTCAGTATGTACCCCTGACCCATTCCAACCTCTCAACTTTCACTTTACTATGTCAAAATCTGTTATGGACAACTTAGTTTCTTGAATTAGGACAACATTTGTTTTAACCAAATCCAACCTGCACTTAACCAAGCATTGTTTGTTAGAGACATTTAAGCCCCTAACATTCCACGAAAGGAGCCTCATGGCGACTCGAGAAGGGGACAACCCTTCTGTGACCTCAAAAGCATGGGTAGCTTAGCCTATCCAACTGCATCGCCGTCAATAGCTCTCAATTCCTGGTGAGACTTCCTGCCTTGTGGCTTCTTTTTCCCACAATCAGGTTTCACCTTCTTTGCAAACTTCTGTTGAATTCCCAAAGTAACAGGTGACTTAGGGATCTTTGTGTCATCATCAAGTTCCCCCATTGCCTCCAAAAGCATTTGACGCTCTTCTTTCACAAGCTCACCAAGTGATGGTTACAACGCTTCCAACTCTACCCCCACCCTAATACCATCCATATGAGGCTCATTTTCATCTTTCCAGAGCCCTTCGGACTCCATTGCAATTCGCAATAAACAACCATTTATGTCTTCCCTTGTGCAATCTGCCAGATCGCCTTCCTCCCCAACCTACGCATTGTTTTCTGAATATAGTTTCCACACCACCAGACCTTTTGTGTTGTCTACTTATTCTTCACACACCCCCAAATCAATCCTAGCCACTCCCAGATGTGCCAAGATTTCCCTCTTTTTTGTGGAACCTGAGGGCAGAGGATCGGTTCCAACTTCCTTCCCTTTACTACTCTTCTCTGACCCCCTGCAACCTTCCCCAGATAACTACAATTTACTGGGAGAGTCAAACTTCATACCAGACTCAGGCCCATCAAGTCCCATCTTAGAGCCTCCGACTGTCATCACTCTTCTTGGAAGGAATTTGTAATATGCTACAAAATGCTCAACAGACACCTTCTAACACCATTTCCTGTTTGATATCATAAGCTCCAATTCTTTGACCACCCCTTCCTCCAAATCCCCCATTACTGCAACCCTAGCTTTCGACCCAGGTTTGCCACTGAGAATTTTTTTGTTTGCCCACAAGAAAGGCCCTAAGGCATCACCTATTGCCATTTGGGCATCCCCACTCCAATACTCTACCGAGAGCCCATCTACCAAATCCACACTAGCATGGATTTGATCCAATGATTGCTTGGATCAAAATTTGTGACCCACTCCATGCAGTAAAACCCATGATTTTCAAAAAACAAAGGTTCACCAAACAAGATTTCATGTTTCAAATTTGTATCTATGCATTCAATTAACATATAATCCTAAGCAAGGGATCGACCACTTACCCTGCTCTCAAATTTGTTCAACCACCATTGCTTTACTTGCTCACAAGTAGCCCCTTCACCACACCACTTTGCTATGAGCACTTACTCTCTTAAACGCTCAATCCTCGGGTTCAAAATTCAGAATGGAACCACCACTACTTGACTACTAGACCTCTTGTTGGATTTCTTCCCCAATGCCAAACGATTTCTCCTACCATACACATCCACATCGGGGGGCATAGGCCCTACACCACTATACGCTTTCGCCAGTCCATCCCAACGTCTATACTGGTGGGCACCTTGCTTCCCGTAGTTTTGTCACGCCAATTATTCAAAGTGTCAGCCTTTGAATTGTTGTTTTCCCCAAACCACCCACGCTTGATGCTCTTTGTCTGTGGCCGATCCCAAACGCTACAATTGAAATGGCTTACGTTTTGAAGTCTCCTCCCACCTTTGCTCGACTTTACACCAGGTCACTGCGCCCAACCCACAACTCACAACCCTGGAGGCGCCATGATATTCTCCCGACTACGCTGAACAACCCTAGCATTCTATTTGAAGATTACTTCAAGTGCGACATCCCACATTCCTGTAACAAGGGTGACACCGATCCACCCATCTTCCCTTCTCAAACACCCACTGAGGAATGTAAGCGTTATCGCCCGCCCTTCTTTTTGCAACATCTGCCTCCTGCAAGCACTCATCCGCTTCAATATCACCCCACGCCCTACCTCCAAGATCGCCTTCCTTTTTTCGCTCTTCTTCACTCGCCATCTCCACCCAAAATTTAAGCAATATTAAGGTTTGGGCCTTGGTTGTTGGCACTACAGGCAAGAAGCCCCACCAGTTCACCAAGGAGCCTCCCCTTAACACCAAGGTAAACAAACTCCATTGTTGATGTAGTAGAGAGCAACCCCGCAAGGTTTGAACCTTGGTTGTTGGCTCTACAGGCAAGAAGCCCCACCATTTCACCAAAGGATCGCCCCAATCAAGGGCATCAATATTAGGCAAAATCAAGTTGCAACGAATTGCTACATAAGCCTATACTAAGTTACATTATGGGCCCATAACCTACAAATCCTAGGACCATTTTCACCGTTCAACCTTGAGATAAATTGATATGATTTAATTAATTAGGTACTTTCCCAAGATATGAAAATGAATTTAGCACCAAACATGGAGATATTACATAAAAGAGTGATAACCTCCAATTGAATTGGAAAATGGAACACAAATTGGGTAATAAGGTAAAACCATAAATTTAAGTCCTAATACTTGCTAGGAAGGCTAAACTAGTGTACATCTTTTCGATTAACTTGATCAATCCCATAACTTTGTACTTAAGTATAAATTACTTGTGGGAATGACAGATGTAGGGGACTAAGACACTATAAGGTCCTCATTAGAAACAAACTTACCTAGGATGAGAGAAAACTTGTCTTAAATAACAGATCATACCAATTTGCAACTCTTGGTTTTGTTGTCAAGAGATAGTGAGAAATAGTAGTACATAAGACAGTAAATTGTTCTCATACTTTAGAGGATAGAATTAACTTTATTAGTAGTATACGAACAACCAATCTCCAAGGATATCATTGTAGAATTAAGTTGGGCATAACTAACTACAGAATTTTCAATTCCTAAACACACCAAAAAGAAAAGCTAATTACCTACAAGGTTGATTTGGGGGATCCAAGTAACTTCAAGAGCATCCTAGATTGTGATTGCTTGAGGACAAGCAATCTTGGGAAGGGCAGACTGTCATGTCCCCACCATGATCAAACTACCGTAGACTTTCATAAAAAGCATATTTAAATTTACATGGCTGAATCATATCTATATTAACTATATCGTGGAAGCAAAATAGAATTAATCTACGCCAACCATACTATTAAACAAAGAGACAGATATTAATATTGATCGCCCGGGTTAAGTGTTAGATATTGAAGGAGCAGTAAACAGAACGTAAAGATAACAATTAACTCTGTACAAAAGCAGCGATCAGTATTGTATAAGGTGGCAATTATGGCGATGACAAAAGACAAGGAGTGCAGCGCCTAGTATTAAGGCTGCGAACATATTACAGATGGGAATTTTGATACTAAACACAGCAGCAGTAACATTTTATAAAGCAAAGATCATCACCGATTATCATGGGCAGCAATGATACAGAAAAAGGCAAATGGCAATTTCAATTAAGAGCTAATATTAATAAATTAATTACTCTTAATTGCAGCGATTAATAACTAAGGATCATGTCCCTTCTCCCAAAATCCTAATATGTTTGCATTGTTGATAATCTATGGATGTGATGGAATTGTCTAAGAATTCCGATCCAAGATTACATCATTAAAGAAATATTTATTTGGTAAGATGAACACCTAACCTTAATTCGTTGCAGTTTGTGATTTGTGGGAAAAAATCTAGGGCAAATCAGGAGAGGAACATTACACATAGTTTTCTTGGAGCCACTGCTGTTCATGTCCATGTACTACTCCAGTTTTGTAATAGAGAACCTTTCAGATATGTGCAATATTATTTCAGTCAACTCAAGGTCAGAATTTCATTGGTTTGATGCATTATATTTCTGCTCTCATAATAGATAAAATTGTGTAAATCTTGCCATATCTTGGTTTATGAATAGACATTTCCTTCTTGCTGTTATCTATTTGTTTGAGTGCTTTGCAAAGTTGAATGGAATCTCTGCAAGATGAAACGAAAAACAAACAGAAAACCTTGAAACAGTCAAGCACCATAAGAAAGCAAACTGTTTAACGAAATTACTCAGTTGGGCAAAGAGAAAATTTGGGCAAGATCACATATTCATGGCCTTCAATTTACTTGCTGGTCGCCACAATTAGCCATGCCAAACACCTTTTTATGCAAGATTAAGGTTATAGGAGTCACGCAGGTCATAAAGGGGCACAAAATGAAAGAGGGCAAGTTTAAAGCTGATGTTGCTAATGTTGGACAGGAAATACAGTTGCAGCAGGTGGAATGTGGGTTATTGGGAGCCAGGTTTGGCATGAAAAAAGAGTGGCATCCATAGAGGAGGTCACAACAACATTTTAAAAAGTTTTAACCTATCGACATCCATTATTTTGAAATTTACCTACTCATCTAAGGCCTGCAACTCTGCCTTGCATCATGATTTAAATTGTGGGGGGTTCCAGGAAGGTTGTGAGACCCCCTACATCAGTTGCCAGGCTCCAAAGGAGACTTAGTAGCAAACCAGGGTGGAGCCATAGTATTATGATGATCTATAATTGGTATTTGGTAGCGCCCAGCTTATGAGAAAATCATCCTAGTCATTGGAGCCTTGCACAGCCATAAAGAAGAGGTTGCAGCAGTGAAATTTAGACATATAATTCATACAGTTCTGCACAGGTATCCTGTACTATGTGATAGCCTAAATAGCAGCCTATTTTGCATTCAATCAAACTTATCAAAGCCTATAGATGTGGCAACTAACAAAGGTCGGGCATTAATCTTTCATCTATGCATTTGTAAATATTAATGAAAATAAAACTGAATGGTAAGAAGGTTTGTGAGTGAGATTGTTGGGCAATTTCAATATGTCAATATATTCAAATTTATTAAGTGTATATTAAAATTTTGCAAACCAAAGAAAGGGAAGAAGAATAGTACTATAGTTGAATATCACAACATACAACAATTGGTAATTTCATCAATAATTTGCATTTAAAACAAAAAAACGGTCCTATTACACACAGAATTACATTTGAACATGCATGGGATTTCTTGAGGAGTAGAAATGAAAAGTTCATTTTAGATTAATATGAAGCAGGTCACAATGATAAGGATGATTAGATTCAAATGGACAATGTGATTATTGCTGGAAAAGATAAGAATAGATCATACAAGGACCAGGATTTTAGTGTGAACATCACAATGTGGAAACACATGAAACTGGCCAATATCCCTTTCCTCCTATGTTACCCAGAGACGCATCCTCAACCTAAATCCCTCATCCCCATCCCTGTCCTGGAAACGCAGGGACAGCAGGCGACTCCGGCGCCAAGCAGCCCTTTTTTAAAAAAAAAAAAAAAAACTCACTTCACTTAAAATATTTAATTCCAAATGCATATTCATGGGAGTTTAGGACACATGTTGCTGCTACTAGAAAGGTATTGATTTTTATTGGCTATCAGTAGCACCTAATTTGAGTGTTTAAATATTTCAATATAGTGTGATAGAAGGAAAACTGACAATGATTATTTAATTCTGAGAGCATATTTGAGTATTGATAATGAATTTTGAACACAAATGTTATATGTTAAGGTTCTATAATCTATATATGCTTGCTTTATCCATGTTTTCATATGAATATTTAAAATTTCCCTATATTTTATATAGCCATCCCCTAGCCATCCCCAAAATTGGCTTGAAAAATTGGGGACTTGGGTACGCATCCCACCATCCCCTGCCATCCCTGTCCCGGAAACTTGGGGTAACATAGCTTTCCTCCCAGTTTATCATATGAAGAAGCTGAACATGAATGTTGAGTCCCCATGAGCAAGAAATGCAGCGACTTATTACAAAGTTGGAGTTGAAGGAAGCTCAACTTGCCACATAAATCGGAATAATTCAAACACCCTCTCAAGAGCAAGGAGGATGAACTTTCTTACAAGGAAGAATATTTTCACCACCATGAGGATGAAGATGATCAGTATGGTGCATCTAGCTATAACTCCATGAGAGGAGAAGATGAATATAATGATTATGATGCAACTAATTCAAAGTCAAGAGGAGCATAGTGCTAATGCACAGCAGCATTAGTTGCCTGCTCACAGCATAGAATATCCAAGGGAACTCATACAGCCAACCCATAAATCCAAGCCACCACGTGAAGAAATGACAGCCCATACAGATGTAGCTGTAGTGTAGGTTAGAAATGGATATCAACTAAGAGATAAACATGTGCCTGCACAAAACGATACTGCTGCTAGGTCAGAAGGAAATTCCATGAACAGCAATAAGAAATCACAGTGGGCAAAGGATAAGATAAAGTACGACAATGTTACAGAGAAAGTGACAAAGAGAAAGAATAGTCTAGTGCAACAATGGGTAGTGAAGAAGGAGGTGCTATCAACTCATGAACTTGAAGTTCAGAAGGGAGCAAAGTTGATTGATGAAGCACAATTGGTTTAGCCCTTGTCACTGGAAGAACTATATGTGGTCAATGAGATGGAGGAGGAACCAAATGAACCTCCTTGTAGTCGATTCAGACCTTGCACCTCTGATGCAAATAACTTGATCTTTCCACAAAAGCAGATGGACCTATCTTGTGAGGGGGTCAACATACAAGGGGAAGAAGAGTACTGGCATAGTGAAGTGGACAGCTACAACATCATACATGAATATCCATCTGTTGCTGCTAGTCCAAATTTTCTTTTGGAAGGTTAGAATAAAGAAGAGGCCATTGTTGATTTCTTGCTTTGCCTTGCTCCAGTTGAGAATAAAAAGGATGAACCATTTAGTTGGACTAGGGAGCCAACTGATGCATATGTGCAAATCAAGGAGATTTTTCAAGATGCATCAGTCTTGATAAGTTCAGATTTATAGGAACCCTTTTATTTTTTCCCTTTTACCATATCATATGATCCTATTGTAGTGCTCCAAAAGGATGAAGGTGGACAGGAGAAGCCTATTGCATTAATCAGTAGGTCTTCACATGATGATAAATGGAGATGTGCACCATGGGAAGACAAGATGATATCCATGGAAGATATCAGTGCACATGTGGGTGCAGCAAACTTCAATAAAGCAGATTTCAAATCTGCATCCACATTTTTCCACCAAAAAAATGGTCCAGGGCACAAGAATGATATCTTTTGCTTGGCAAACATGGATTGTCCCCTTCGATGGAATGAAAATCAGTAAGGAACACTTGACCTACAGAACATGAGGTATGTATTGGTATATACTAGTTTAATGTGGGAAAGTCATAATGGGTTGTTACTCAAAAGCTCAAAATGGAGAAGAATATGGATGGTGGCATGGCAATATGTGGTTGATAAAAGGAATAAAGATTGTGCATGCTACCTTAGGAGTTTCAGTTGTGTTTTGTGAAACTACTGGTTCATGAACAATAGGTTAGCATTACTTCTTGTAAGTAATAGTTTTGCTTTGTATATATATATTGTGTTGTGTTGTCAGTGTGTTGTATTTGTGCAGCCATGAATTTGTTTGTGACTCATGGTGAAGTGTTTGTGTTGTTGTTTCCCTTGTGCAGTCTTGGCACTTGTTGATTAATCATCAAGATGAAGTGTATTTGTCCCACCATTTTTGGTTTATTTTTTGTCTACTCACCTACAGATAACATGGGATCTTGCTGTGCCTATAAGAGGCACATCTTCCCAACTAGAGCACATCTTAGAGCCCAGCCATGTATGTTCAAAAAACTTGCAGATTTAGATGTGTTTACACTTCACCCATATGTTACATTGGTTTTGTGTAAACCTACCTCTTATAACCAATCTGAGACAACATAAGTGGGTTTTCCCTTTGTCAAAAGTTTGTCTAAGTCTGCCTTGCATTGTCCCCTGTGCGTTCATCATGCTTCAAAGTCCACAAAAAGTCCAAAAAATTCTATGTGTGGAGCTGTGTGGGTCATTTCCTGAAGTTTTGTGAGTTGTCAAAGTAAAGAACCATCTTCACTTTCCTTTTGTCTATCAGTGTAAACCTACCTCTTATAACCAATCTGAGACAACATAAGTGGGTTTTCCCTTTGTCAAAAGTTTGTCTAAGTCTGCCTTACATTGTCCCCTGTGTGTTCATCATGCTTCGAAGTCCACAAAAAGTCCAAAAAAATCTATGTGTGGAGCTGTGTGGGTCATTTCCTTGGAAGTTTTCTAAGTTGTCAAAGTTAAGAACCATCTTCACTTTCCTTTTGTCTATCAGGTTATCGAATTTCATCCTCTCAGCATAACCTTCCACCCAATCCTAACAATCCAGTCTAAAGTTTGTAAAATTTGTTTGTGTAAAATTTGTCAGACTTTCAAAATTTTGGACTTTGCCATGCTAGTTGTCCGAACATTGAAATGTGTTAATGCCTTTGAATATTTTCTATCAATGGAGTGTCAAACTTAGTCATCCATTCATATTGCTCCCACTACATTCTTGATCTCCAACCCCCAATAGCTTATTATTGAACTCAAGTCTTTTGCTTTACAAGCTTTCAAACTTAGCCATCCCTTCATATTATTTCCCTTCAATCCTTGAGAGCCCAATCCTTTGCAATCGGAATGTTTCTAAGTCTTTCAGTGGCAAAGTTTCAATCATCCCTTAACTAGCATATCATCTCCATTGTTCTCCGAAAACTCTAAAATCCAACCAGTTGCCTTAAATCGTTCGCAGTACCAGACTATCGGACTTGTCCTTCCCTTTGTATCATCTGTTTGGCAGCCCTGAGCCTCGATCCCCGAAAGTCCTCAGTAAAACACTTAACTCCTCTATTCTCACAAGAATGTTGACTTCCTCATCCTCCATGCCTTTTTCTCATCCTTGTCAACCCCTTTGCTGCCAAAATTTGCCTAAGTCTTTCAGACCAGGAAGTGGGACCATCCTTGACCAAAGTACTTTATTTGCTTCTTCCCCGACTCTCTAACTTTTGCTTCATAATTCCTCAAGTTCTTTAGTTGGAGTTACAGCCTTCCCTTATCCGGGTACTTGTTCCCTGTCACCCCCAACATTTCGATCCCCTACCCTCTGAAAGTTTCCTAGGTCTTTTTTTTGGAATTTCAAACTTGGTCATGCTTCCATACCTTCCCCGAATCCCCAAAGCTCATTTCAAATGCAAACAAGTTCTAAGTGTTCTTTGTTGGAGTTGTCAGACTTCCCTTCATCCCAATACCTATACCAAAGTATGCCCAACTCTCAAACACATGACAATTTAAATTTTTTGGATAGGAAAAGAATCCCTACTTATAGTCAAAAAATTAGCCCATCTAGGATGTACTAATAACTTAGTCATTTTTGGGCATGCTAAAATTAATTTGTGTATTAGTAAAACAGTGTTTAAATGTTCATACAAAAATGCATATATATAGTGGATTGGCACATAAGCATATGTAATTGATTTTTCTTCTTATCAACAGAACCTAGGGGTAACAAGACTTGCCAATTTTGTTTTCCACAGGAAGGGGATACAGAAGAGAACTTTAATTTCAGATGTCCTATTTATTATGAAATCTGAGGGCAGTATCATTCCTTACATAGAGATTTTAAAGACTCCTCTCTTCTTTCATAAATAATTCTGATCAGAAATGATTATCTCTTTACGGCCAAAAGGTTGTTATTGTTACAAATTGAATACTTCAGGGAACATCTATAGCTGCTACATTGACCAGTTCCTTCTATGAGCCTATTACTAGCATTGGCAGTATCACACACCCATTTGATGCAGTTGGTTAACAGAGGAATATGTGCAACAACATCCTCCTATGTGAGCTGCTCATACCAGGAATATGGGATCTACCTCTACTTAACTTTGATCACATTTTAGTTCCCTTCATCCATAACCCAGCCAATTAGGATGGATATCTCTCACTAGTTTTATCCAACCAGGAGTTCTCAGTTCTGTGTATTCCCCTTTAAGCATTATCATATCATGGATTGGCCCCTTCACAATGATAGATGATGATGTTACCAGCCCTTTTGTTCCACATGATGACAGGCCCTCTACTCCAATATTTGGTTGTGATGTTCAATTGCACAGATCCCCACTCTAGATTTTCAACCTAGGCTTCCATTGATTCTTTTAACTTTATAATCTTGATTGATGTGCTCTATTTTAGGTGGTTCATTGGTTTGTCTTATAGTTAGTATTTCTCTTAGGATTTTCTCTACCCTAAGTCTTTGCTGCTGTAACTAGGTGTCTTTTGGAGTCCCATTGGCCCATTTGGTCGCTAGTGTGCATGAAAAGCAATTCTTTCTTCTTAAGAATTTACAAATAGCTCACTAAACATTTTTTTCCTATTCTTTTCAAGTGTGAATTTTATTCAGAAGTTCCTACAATAAGAATCTTAGTAACCCTTTATAAGGTAAAAAACCAATATCTTGCCTTTCAAAGTAAATTTATATTTTAGGCAAGCCCTTAAAATTCTCTGTCTAATTGTAAAGGAAAACAACATCTGCAAAACAAATGAAAGCACCATTTCAGAATTGAAGGATATTTATGCAAAAGAATGCTGAACATTGGTAAAATTCTAGTGAAGAGAAAAAAATGTGTACCCATGAAATAGTATTTTCCCAAATCGAACTGAAAAAGAAGGCTTTGACGTTTTGGCATAATCCTCAACATTGTCAAATGCTTCTCTTAAACCACCTTTTATCTTCTCCCATGTGTACCTCCACGGATGAGTCTCATTGATTATTAAGGATCTCATATCATTTTCCACATCTAAGTCAAAAAAGAAAGAAAAAAATTAAAGAGCAATAAAGATTGCCATTGAGTTGTCCAGAAAGAAAAACAATGGGCAAAATTTATAGAAAAAAAAAGAGGCTGTTAGAATCTTGAATTTTGGAAACTAATTTTGTCATTACGATTCTGAAGTATGAAACCTCGTTTTCAGCACTAAAATTTGATGTTAAAAAAACTATGAAAACTTGGTAATCCTGAACAAAAAAATTTCAATAAACATCAAATGTCATGGGTATAAAAGTCTTAAAGTCGTTACGATCTATATTCCAAGAGAGCAAGATATTAAATTAAAACAAAATTTGCCACTGAAATAGCCTACAAGATTTTTATTCAAAACTTAATTTCTGCGTAATAGCTCTGAAATATGAAACCTCTTTTCAGCACTAATCCTTAAACTTACAATCAAAACAAATACATGATTTTTTCAAAAAAAACTGCACGTCAAGGAAAAAATTACACCAATTTTAGAAGTAATGGTCATCGAAGAAACCCTGAAATATTTATATTACACCATCATGGTTGCTAAACTTTTTTTTATTGTTATTAAAAATCAAGTGAGACAAACGGAGGCGACAACATTTTGAATTTAATTACTATTGAAGTAGCCCCAAAAGATTTTCTTCACGCTGAAATAGCTACTAAATTTCTAAATAATCTGAAAATCAAGAAAAAGAACAGAGGAATCCAAAGCGTTGTGATGTAGTGGAAAAACGTGCGTCCTTTAAGAAAGCAACCTGACCTCAAATAACCCATATTGTGGAGGACATATAATCGGTGCAGGATGGAGGCGTGTTCCTTGCCGAACCAGTCTAGGACAGATGATGTTCCTGCTTACCCTCAAATAATCCAAAATGCCAAATAGAGATCTAACAATTTCAAGAATTGATTGCCATTAATTTAGCCCTGAAATATTTCTTTCATACGATATAGCCGCTAGTTTTCTTAAACGAATTGAAAATGAAGAAAAATAACGAGACTATATCAATCAGATGCAACGGTCGTTGAAGTAAATCCTAAATTGTTATTGGTGTTGGTTAGTAGCTATTAAATTTTAAACTACTTAAAAAGAAAGAGAAAAAATTTGAGAGTAACAATTTTATAATTAATTACCATTGAAATGGTCCTCCAAGATTTGCTTCCTACTGAGACAGTTCTAAAATTTAAAACCAATTCGAAAATCAAGAAAAAAACAGAAGCTGCCACAATTTTAAGAATTGACTGCCATCGAAGTGGCCCTCCAAGATTTATTTCACAGAAAACAGCTGCTAAATTTTTACAACAAAAAGAAAACCGAGAAAAAAGGAAGCTACAACAATTTTAGAATTAAGTGTCATTAAAATAGCCTTGAAAGATTTGTTTCACACTGATGGATTTCGTAGTGTAATCGGAGTGTAAATGGAAAAAACACCCAGTTGATTCCAGAAGCAATCTTATCAAAACAACTTAAAAATCAAGAAAAAGATTGAGGCTACAACAATTTTAAAAATGACTGGCATGCCAGTAGCCTGAAAAGATTTGTCTCCCACTAAGATAGCTGCTACATTTTTAAAAACATATTAAAAGTCAAGAAAAAGACTGAGGCTATACCAACTCGGATACTGTTAAACTCAACAAAGAGGCCTCTGAAGCTGGCAAATCGTAATTCTAAACGCAATACTTTGGATACAAGTAAAATGCAAACCTGCCAAAGACTAGTTAAAGGTTTGAAGATTATTACCGTCTACAGGATGGGGGTTTACAGAAACAGTGTACAGCTTCTCATTTCGCAGATGAGGAAATGATTCGCCTGCGAAGGGTTTGAACTCCAGCTGCACACCAGCCGGCGGATTAACTTTTGCGCCTACAGCAAACAACATGTGAATGATAGACTGGGCAAATTTTATGTTCAAATACGGCTTTACATATTTGGATTTATAAGTCTGCCTTTGAACAGAGAGCGGAGGGGTTTCAGGCTTAGACGACGACTGTGCTCTCCTGTGCGGCGGAACATAAGACATAGTTATTTCTTCTGTAGTATTATTGAATGGCAGAGAGAATACTGCAGGCTTCAACTTCGAATAAAGAATATTTCAACTGCAAAGCTTCGGATAAAAGAAAATCTTCTACTGCAACACTTCGAGAACAAGAGACTTTTCGACTGCGCCGCTTCTGAAAAATGTAGGTATGTGAGATCGAAAGAAAATCTTCTAATTTAAAAGATTAAAAGATCAAATGCCACGTCCTGTTTAAAAATGATGGTGTCGGTCTTTCTTTTTCTTGCAAGTTGTGCACATTGAATTTCCAGCAACTTGGCGAACAATTTATAAACCGCTTTCTTTTTTGTTGCGTTCATGGAAAGCCAAGTTGCGAGAAACGCAGAGGAATTTACGAGTAGAATTAACTTAATAATGGACAGACATTTTATCATTTCTAGAGGAATTTATGAGTATAATTAATGCTTTAAAATGGACAGACATTTTTTCATTTCTAGAGGAATTTATGAGTATAATTATTGCTTAAAATTAAAATGAATGAGCATACATATGCTTTAATCTTTATTTGTCTTTATTTATTTTTATTTTTATTTTTTTTTAATGCATTCATCATTCAATTTTTCTTTATTAAATCTTATTCACATTTATTTTGACATATTTTATTTTATGATTATTATTTTTTTATTTAAATACATTTTTATAGTATTTATGATTGATTTCATTAAGGGAGAGGGTCTAATGATGGGTAGGGTAACTTTGAGTGAGGGGTCCACATCATCAGCGTCTGAGTTGGCTAATTTTTTTGCCACGTCTCTTAACCGTCAAATTAGTAGTTTGTAACATTTTTTGGTTTTGGGGGCAATTTTCAAAAACTGTCAAAAATGTTTAAAATTTTGGCATATATTAATCATGGACATCTGTATGATTGATGATTGTTTGGCGCCATGCCAGTACTTGCAAATATCAGTCCTAGTAAATACACATTAACTGCTACACATTCCTACATTGTTGGTCTTAACGCCTACCACCTCGACATGCACACCATTCGCTTGGTCTTGCTTTTAGTTCACGAAACATTTGTTCATGAAACTTTAGCAGTTGCATTCAAAACTAGCTCTGGTTAGGATGGAGGTCGATGGTTGTGAGGTGATGGGCAAGTCGTGGTGATGCATTCTTTGAGTTTTCTATGTTTATCAACACCATATTCAGTAAAAGGAAACTATTTAACTTCTTGCTACACAAGTGAGGTTGTGTTCTAACCTCACTCAGGCAATAACTATGCATTGCAAAAAAATTCTAAGTTTTTCTTGCGATATTTTTTTGTTTAAATAGCTTATGTCAAGTTGTAATAATTTCCTCATCTAATGAAGTTTTGTTGTAGCTTATTCATGGATGCTTTTGTGTATATATATCTCTATATCGATATATATATATGTATTTATACATATACATATCTGTATACAGATATATACTCACAGGAACGGTGAGCAAATTTATTTTTTTAGCAATAATGCACCTATATTATGGCCGATTGTGTGTATATGTAAGTATACAGATATATATATGCATATATATGGTTGACTGTGTGTAAATGTATGTATACACAGATATATATATATATGCATATATATTTGTGTATACACATAAGAACGGCGAACAAATGTAATTTTGCAACAATAATGCACCTATATTATGGCGGACTCTATGTATATGTGAGTATACAGTTATATTTATGCATATATATGGCCGACTGTGTGTATATGTATGTATACAGTTATATTTATGCATATATACAACCGACTATGTGTATATATGCACATATATTTGTGTATGCACACATATACACACTCTGCCATAATATAGACCTTTGTTTTCATTTTATACCTCTGTAATTTATATATGCATATATATCTGTGTATACACACATATACACACAGTCTACCATAATATAGACCTTTTTTTTCGTTTTATACCTTTGTAATTTTCATATGTATAATGGTAGTATTGGAAGTTAATAGACTCTTCAATATTAAGAGTTTCTTGCAGGAAAAATATGGCCGACTGTGTATATATTCTAAAAATTACACACACACTATTTATGTCTATGTATGTGTGTAATTTTTAGAATATATACACAGTCGGCCATATTTGCTTGCAAGAAACTCTTAATACTGAAGAGTATATTAACTTTCAATACTACCACTATATATATGCAAATTACAGAGGTATAAAACAAAAATAAAGGTCTATATTATGGCAGACTTTGTGTATATGTGTGTATACACAGATATATACGCATATATAAATTACAAAGGTATAAAACGAAAGCAAAGGTCTATATTATGGCAGAGTGTGTATATGTGTGCATACACAAATATATGTGCATATATACACATAGTCGATCGTATATATGTATAAATATAACTGTATACATACATATACACATAGTCGGCCATATATATGCATAAATATAACTGTATACTCACATATACACAGAGTCTGCCATAATATAAGTGCATTATTGCAACAAAATTACATTTGCTCATCGTTCATATGTGTATATGTGTGTATACACACACATATATATATGCATATATATCTGTGTATACACACATATACATAGAGGAACAACGAGCAAATGTAATTTTACAACAATAATGCACCTATATTATGGCAGATTTTGTGTATATGTGAGTATACAGTTATATTATGCATATATATGGTTGACTGTGTGTATGTATGTATACAATTATATTTATGCATATATACAACCAAATGTGTGTATATGTGTATATATGCATATATATTTGTGTATGCACACATATACACAATCTGCCATAATATAGACCTTTGTTTTTGTTTTATACCTTTGTAATTTGTATATGCGTATATATCTATGTATACACATATACACACAGTCTGCCATAATATAGACCTTTGTTTTCATTTTATACCTTTATAATTTGCATATATATAGTGGCAGTATTGGAAGTTAATATACTCTTCAGTATTAAGAGTTTCTTGTAAGCAAAATATGGCCGACTGTGTATATATTCTAAAAATTACACACACAGACGTGTGTGTGTGTGTGTTTGTGTGTTTGTGTGTATATATCTACACATAATTGGTCATTTACATATACATACACATACTATGTGTATACATATAGATAATGCTTGTTAAGGGTTTCATGCACATATATTTTTTGTCAACTGTGTGTATACATATACATACCATTCATGGGTTTGTACAACTTAACTGTCTAGGGTTTCATGCACCTATGTTTTAGTCGGTTGTTTCCACCATTGTCGTGAACCCCTTGCTCAAAAAATTTTGACCCCCATCGTCCACTCTTCCCTATCCATCATCTTTGCCTGAATTGTGGAGTTTTTGGGAATACAGTCATATCCATTTATAAGATTTTCCTAATCAATTTACTAATCATTTATAGGGTTTTCCTAGTCAATTTAGTAATCATTTTACTTTTTTAATTGATATAATATTGAACATCTTTATATTATAATAAACATTAAAATATTATGTATGTATGTATACACACACACACATACATGCATAATAATTATTTGTGTATGTATGTGTGTATATGATACATACACATACATATTTAGGTATTATGTCATTCTCATATGTATGTATAGTAGACACACGTACATACATACTACCACAATATGTATGTATGTTTGTATACTATACATAAATACATGCATGTACATATATGTCACTTAATATACACATACAAACATAGATATTTTATACACACATACATAGATGTGTGTATAGTATACACACACATACATCTATGTGTGTGTATAGTATACACACATAGATGTATGTGTGTATAGTATACACACATACATACATACTTTGGCCAAAAGATAGGTGCATGCCACCCACAACTATGGAGTGTATGATAATGTTCTAATACTGCCATTATATATATGCAAGTTGCAAGTTTACAATTACATATGGTAGATATATAGAAATCGATTTTCATATAGCCTTGTTCATTTACATTTATATGAATTCCATGCATAATTTAATTTATATTGAATTACATTTGCAAGTCTTACATGCAATTACAATTACCATATAATGTTGCATATATGTGTGTGTGTGTGTACATATGTATACATACATATGTATATGTATATGTATAGGTATGTACATATGTATAGTTTGTTTAAGGGCAAGGGGTCGTTGGTGGGTAGGGCATTGTTGATAGTATAACATGCATTGCTTGTTTCATTGCACACATACCCTTGATCCTTTGCAATCAACTCTATTAGATGCATGGTTAGTTTGTTCTTCAATCACACTCACTCTTACATGTATGAATTTGTTGTTTCAGTTTGTATCATTCAATTATTTCTAAGAGTATGAATTGGGGATGTCATACTATAACATGCACTTTTTCATTCATTGCAAACATACCCTTCATCACCTCAACGATATAAGACATACAATTGTGCATATAAATTGGAGGAGTCTGATCTATCCAAGATATACCAAATTAGTGTTGATGATGGCATCAATGGTTCCTTTGTATATCTTGTATAGATAAGACTTCTTCCAATTTATATCCCTCTTAATCTTATTACAAAATAAGGGCTCATTCCTATTAACCTAAGACACCTCAATCTTACATGTTGTAACGCCTCGCCACGCAACCCTAAGGGAAGTTGCAAATAACAACACAAACGCAATGATTTTTTTTTGTTTAAGTATAAATAACATGAAAGTTCACTACCCATTGCCAACACCCCTAAGGTTACGAGACTGAGTTTACTTAAACCCATACAAGATATAAGAATTAAAACATAACGTTTAATTACTTAACAACTTAAATGCACATACATCCCATGCACGATAAAAATACATCAAGGCATAAGAGATTCCACATGATTCCAGTAATATGAATTACAATAAGATTACAACACTCATTCCTCGAATGAGGTAATTCCAATAACCAAGGTTACAAATTACATCTTCCACCTCGATATAAAGAGGGGTAATAAATTACAATAATAACTAAAAAGAATAAAGCATGAAAGTACTAGATCCCACGAACTCTCCAACTGGAAATCTTGTCCACACAAACAAGTAGACGACCCAATGGATTAAGGTGCACATTCCACCCAACCATGTGATACCCGAAGGCTCACCCCCCATGCTAGGAGATAGTAACAAGGATTCCTAGGCAAGACCATCTACCTCTAGACACAGGCTACTCAAAATTGAACTGGATTAAATACAAGTACAATGTCACATAACACAAAGGTTACAATGCTTCCAGAGCTAAATAATCAATTACATCACTGATACAAACATACTATTGACTTAAGAGAAGTGTCATCATAATGTCACATGGGATATCCTGGTAAGTCTTCCTAGGTCCCAGCCCCCATCTTAGGATATCCTGGTAACCTTTAACGACTCCCAACCCCTCATGCAAACCAATGTGAAATTAGTTATCTCTCGTAGAGATGAGATAACTATCTTGCCATTCTAGGCCTTCTTGTCTCATCCCAAGTCTCTACAAGCCCTTGTGTCCATGAGTGAGACAAAATTAATCTTATTAAGTGTTTGATGCAACCTAAGCCTCTAAAGGTTTATTATGTTATCACTGAATTAACTAACTTGCAAGGAGTTTCCCTGACACCACTTTGTGTGTCGGCCCTCATTGCAAGCCACTCCTCTAAGACCACACGTGGAATAACTCCACACCCAAGGGTACACAAGTGCGACCTAAGGAGAATGACTCCCTATACATGACATAAAGCCCACACTTCCGGTTCACGATAACCGGGTATAATATTGGATATGTTTAAACACACTACCCAAGGCACTCCAAAGGTTGACTATCACAATACGACAACCCTCAAAATCAAAAGACAACTCAATCTGGAAGACTTCAGAATGTTTACTCTATTTGCACATCGACACAAAAGAGGGAGAATGCATAAAGAAAGACAATTTGATGATTAATCACCTACTTTAGGATTTCCTAAATCCAAGCTAAACAAAGAGATATTGTTTATAATCAAGTACAAATAATTAAAATCGATTGCAACTACTCCAAGGTAACAAAAATTACATTTATAAAATCAAGAATTTAGACTAATACTTTATCTCCCTATTCTCCAGTTACACAAAATAATTAAATCAACTTGCTAGTTAGAATCATTTGATTAAAAACAAACAATTTTATTTCAACTTCAATAATAAATAGTCAACTTAAATTTAATTATACTTGAATATATATATATATAAAATATATATATATAAATATATACTTAATGTATATACAATTTTATATATGTATTTAAATATATAATTATCATTTAAATATAACCAATTTAAACTGAACTAATTAATTTATTTAAAAATACATAAAATATATATACATTATATATACATATATATACACAATAAATGTATATTATATATATAAGTATATATATAAATAAATAATTATTAAAAAAATTATTTAAATATTAAAATAATATATATATACATAATATATATTAAAATATTATTATATAATATTAAAATAAAAAACAATTTTTTATTTTTTATTTTTTTAAAAATAAAACAAACCTTAATGTGGCCATGAGCCCCTCCCAAAAGGGAGAGGCCAGGCTGCCACGCAGCCTCCCCCATATGGGGGTGCACTGTGTGAGCAACGCCTCCCATGGGGCGGCTGTGGGAGCAGGGCCACGACCCCCCCTCTCCACACAATTTTTTTTTTTTTATAATAATTTTTTATATATATATAAAAATAACTTCCAATAATACCAAAAGAAAATACAGGATAGACCTCTATACAGGAAATTTTCCTATAAATTTTTTTTTTTGAAACCAATTTTTTTCAAAATAAAAAGAAAAACACAATATATTTATAAAATATACTTGTATGTATATATAATAGGATATATATATATACACACACAAGTATATTTATAAATATATACCTAAAATTTCTATTTTCAACCAAACTGTGCAATTGCACAACAAAATTTTGCAATAAAAAAATAAATTTGTCAACACAACAGTTGGGTTTAAGTTTCAATTTGAAATAAAAATTTCTTTTGATTTATTTTTTATTTTTCCATTGTTTGATTCTTTTTTTGTTTTATTTCCCATAATTTCAACAAAAGTTTGCAAGTTTTGAAACAAATTTGACATGGGTTTTTCATTGAATTTCAAACATAATTTAAAAAATTTCCAATAGCATAGTAAAATTTGAAACTCTTTCAAAATGAAAATAAAAATCAAAGAAGGAACCTGGGTTTTTCTCCAAAGCTTTAAGGATTCAAATGGTGATTCCAAATCTTTTTCTAGCCCACCCAAAAAATTCAACCTTCTTCTTCAAATCCAAAAAAAAACATAGCAAAACTCGTTATTTGTTTAAAAAAGGAGTTAGACAATTTAAAGATCTTTGAGATTTTGACATTTTTGATTGGGCTCCTTGGAACAATATTAAGGAGCAATATGGGCTAAATTCTAGTTATGAATAGTTCATAATTATTATTAAGTCTCTGGTGCTAGTTGATCTAACGATGAAGTTTTGTACTTCAAGGGACTATTTTTTCTTTAGAGATTGGAAATGGTTAACTTACAATCACTTCAATAATCTTCCATTAAAAAATGTTTATTTAAAGTTGCTTCCTAGTTGGAATATCACTAATCAGTTGAATCAAAAGTGGAAATGTAGACTCAACACCAAATTTTGGTGTAAATTAAGTGCTCAAATATGGCATTCCAAATCTGATTTTGACTCCCAGGTGTTGGTTTGGAAGATATTGCACTGCAAGCTACCTGTGAGAGATAGATTGAAATACATTATGGTTCAACTAGCAAACTGCCCTTTTTGTAAGGCTGTTGAAAGTTTGAGACACATTTTTTGGGATTGTGTATATGTTAAAAGGCAATGGTTCACTATGTTTAGAGACTTTTCAGCTATTTTTAATCATGACTTAACTTGGAAAGAGGTTGTTTTTGGGCTTGGTATGCAAAAGGATGTAATTGTTGATTCTATTCGACATGTTATTTTGAAAAATATATGGAGAAATCAGTGTGTTGCAATGTTTTCTAATAAATTTAATCAGGCTATTGGGACTTTACAGATTTACTCTGACATATGTTTTCAGGTTGTTCTTTTTTCACAGATACAGGTAATATGTAAGAAGAATGACAGAGCTAAACTTCAGTTGCAGCAGATTAAAGATCAAATAGTGAAGTTTTAGCTGGACAATAAACTTGATCATAATGTTATACAACTTTTGTCTATGTAATTGCTTGGTTGATTTTTTGTACTGCCTCAATATATGTCATTGGCTCATGTAGATATTGTATGGTTCATATGACTTACATCATTGGTAAATTTTGTATTGTTTTTCTAGCATTTTGGCTAGTCATGTTTTATAGCTACTGCTGGTAGCTTTTCCCTGTAAATTCTTTTGCTTTGATCAATAAAAAAAAAACTCTCTCCACCAAATTGAAAATTAAAATTCCAAATAAAATTGCATTTGCTCACATAGAGTTTTCCCCAAATTTAGTCAAACCCCAAAAATATCCCATCCACCAAATTTATTGCAATTTTGGGGATATTTTCATTTCTTTTAAAATTTAAAACAAAATTACTTTCCAATTGAAATTTCATGCATTTTAAAATTTCTTTTACAAAATTCAAAATTTTGTAAAGAAATTCTTTACCTAATAATTTTCAAAAGTTAAATTTAAAACATATTTTCATTTTTTTAATTTAAATCTAAATATCCAAACTTGATTTTTATTTTTTTATTTTAATTTAAATCTTAATATCCAATAATGCCAAAACAACTAACTTAATTTAATTTATCACTATTAACTTAATTAATCAATAAACTAAATCTATTTTTATTAATTAAATCAAATTAATCCATAGAACAACTAACATTTTAACATTGTAACCAAATATATTTAGTCATCATTTTAACTACACCCGCTATTTAATAACCTTTATAATTTGAAATTAAATAAATAACCAAGACGAAATGGACTAAATTAAAACAACTAAACCCGACGACACACTATGACTAGGGTGATGATTTGGCATAGAAAACCTAGCTACTATCTCCCAATCAATTACCGTTGGTCAATGGACACACTCAAACCTGTGAAATCAGGCGGAGTCGATGCCCTGTACCTATCAACTTGCGAACAAAGAGTATATCGAACATGCACATATATGATATAATAAAACACACTATGAAGAGGAAATCTCAGAATCGTAGGGCGCTCACAATTGAGTGATACAATCTTGTCCCCTTCACCACTACAAACTTTTTAACTGACGAATCTAACATCAATAATATAATAAAAGCATAAAGCATTTTTAATTAAATAACTACTACGCTAATTCAAAACATGCCATAATGATAACATTAGAGAAAAATTCCATCACATCAAAATATCACATACGCATCACTTAACAGTTGCGATCGAATAGAACCAAGTCCCATAGTCAAAGTGCTAACAAAAATAAAACATACATAGAAGAACACTGTTCGATCAAAAGAGAAAAATGCAGGGGTGCTACACATGTATAACATAAGACTCTTGTTCATTTGCAATCAGCTCAATTATATGCATGGTTACTTTGTTCATCGGTTACTCTCAATCTTACATGTACCAATTTGTTGCTACACTCTCTATCATTGTTTCATATGTATATGTATATGCATATGTATACATATATGTATGCATATATATATGTATACATATATGTATGCATATATATGTATATACATATGCATATGTATATACATAAATGCATACATATGCATATGCATATGCATATGTATATGTATATGTATATGTATATATGCATATGCAAAGAAAAAAGTGAAATTGTTATTTTAGGTAGAGAGTGGAGCGAAGGAAGGAATGATGCATAAGCATAAGCAACAACAACATTACACTCTCCATCAAATAATGCATCGTACCTTCCATTTTTTACACTCTCCATCGAAATTGCATTGCATATGCATAGATACATTTACATATGCATATGCAAATACATATATGCATATGTACATTTAGCCTAATTAGATGTATGTTTTGTTTTTTCTTCAATTAAAGTGACTGTAAATATTGGCCACTCTCCCTTACAGCTAACTGTGATGATGATTGACTCATACTTATGTTATAACCATTTATCATGCACTCAATTACATGCATGGTTAGTTTGTTCATCAATTGCAGTCAATCTTACATGTCTCAATTTGTTGTTACACATTGTATCATTGTTTGATTTGTGTGAATTATAATTGGGGATGTGATAGTATAACATGCATTCTTTGTTTCCTTGCACAAAGACCCTTGTTCATATGCAATCAACTCAAATAGATGCATGGTTAGTTTTTTCATCAATTACACTCAATCTTACAAATTTGAATTTTTTTGTTACACATTGTATCATTGTTTGATTTCTGTCAATTACAAGTATATATGGCAGATATATAGAATTACTATATATTGTTTGATTTTTGTTACACAATGTATCATTGTTTGATTTTTGTAAATTACAATTACAATTACTATTCACATGTCTTAATTGAATTATATTGAATTACAATTACAATTGGGGATGTGATAGTATAACATGCAATTCTTGTTTCATTGCACAAATACCATAGTTCATTTGCAATCACCTCAATTACATGCATGGTTAGTTTATTCATCAATTACACTCAATCTTAGATGTATGAATTTGTTGTTACACTTTCTATTATTGTTTCATATTTATATGTATATGCATATGCACATATGCATATGTATGCATATGCATATATGTATGTATATGCATATGTTTTATGAAGTTATATTTCAGTATGTTGTTTGAGAAAATGGTATTAACATAAGTAGGAGTCAACATATGCATTATATGCATATATGCATGTGCACATGCATATATGTATATGTATATGCTTACTCCTACTTATGTTAATACCATTTCTCATACAACATACTGAAATATAATTGGATACAACATAGCACTTTCTGATACAACATTATCAAATTTATATATAACTTCAAACAACACTAATGTATAAATATTTTCAACCCTTTCTGATATAATATACTGAAGCTACTAAATAACTTCAAACATCGATATGATACAACATTATGATACATACATATAAATACAACTAAGTATTGTAGATATAGATAGATACATAAGTTTCCTATAGGATTGTTCATTTACATTCAACATAATTAGATGTATGCCTTGTTGACTAAACAATTACAAAAATTGAAATAGTTAGTGACAGTAACATGATGGAATATATTGTTTGTATTCAATTCATACTGTTGTTCCGAGTTACAAACATTCAAAACAAAAAAAAAATCAAACATTGTTTCAAGTCTATCAAAACCTTTAGAACAAAATAGTTGCAACCAAACATTAAAATCAATCAAAAAAGATAGGAAAATTGAAATTTGATGTCATGCTATCTTGTGAGTTGGATGTGGCCTGTGATGGAGAAGGACTCCAAGATTGAATTGGTTGGATTATGCTTGGGGTAGTTGAGGGTTGGTATGACTCTGAATGAGGACTCCAAATCTGAAATGGTTGGGAAACGCTTGGGCTAGGTGAGAGTGTATAGGACTACGAAAGTGAAGGACTCCAACTCTAAAATGTTTGGTTGCTAGCTTGGGTAGGTGATGGACAATATTGAGGGCATTGAATAGACATGAAATCTTTGAAGATCCATTGCAATCAGGAAATGGATTTAGAGGGTTGTTGAGTTGCCTCTCCTTTGTAGCATTTGCTCGTGCCTTCTCCAAATCTTTATCCCTTTTGGAAGCTTCCTTTTCTCTTCTTTGCTCCTCCATTTTTTTGTCCTTCTCCTTCTTTTGTAGCTCCTTTTCAGCCTTTGATACTATTTTTTGCTTTACATTTTCAATTCTCATAAGAGCCTTTGCCTCTAATTTTGCAATCTGTTCTATCTTGCGCTCTACAAGCTATTGCTTCTTCCTCAATTTTAGTTCTTCTAGTTCCTTCTTCTATTCCTCTTTCTCACTTAGTAAGGCCATGTAGTCATCAACAGTTAGTAGTTGGGATCCTCTTTGCAATTTGATCATGTGGTCAACTACCTTATTAGTCTTGTCTTTCACTACATGAATCGATAGCTTCAAGAATTGTGAGATGCGTGAAGTTGGTTGGCCTCCCAAAGGCTCAATCAAATTGACATTACTAGTTTCTGGCACCTCACTATTTGTAGCATCCAATCCATCTCCTAACTACTCACTGTCACTATCCCCCCAATTAGCATAGAAATGTACTAATGTATTTGGACCCATGCTATGCAGTGGAGATGGCATCATAAGACTTTGGTCTTCCTCCACATGCATATCCATACTAAGATTAGTAGTAGCATCTAACAACCAAGAAGGTTGCTCAGGTGGAGTTGGTAGAGAAAGAGATATGTCTCCCTCAGTATTTTGGTCTCCCAATACTATTGTTTCAAATGGTTCATTGATATCTGAAACAACAAATCCAAACATGTAAGTTTGAGAGTAATTGAAGAACAAACTAACCATGCATATAATTGAGTTGATTGGAAATGAAGATGGGTAATTGCAGAACATACTAACCATGCATCCCATTTTTTTTATCTCCAACTTATGTGTTTCCATCATTACACTCACCCTCATTCACTGCCAAACCATTGTTGGATATGCTTAGAATGTTTGTAGCAACTGATGCTTCCTCGAGGGCAACAAATTAGAAATTCTCACTAACCCTCATGTCCTTCTCCAAAGCATTTCGATCAAAGGGACAAATATCTGTCCTCTTGAAGCCAACTGTTATGTTTGAAATAGTCAATGAATTTTGAAAAGCTAGGCTGCCAAGTGTGACCAATTTTTCCCTTCTTATCTTTAGATTTGGATGTTTAATACTCCAATTTGTTCTTTCCTTTTTGAAGTTAGACTTGAAAGACAAGAAAACACTCACATCAAGAGGTTGTATCTTGTGTGATGTGTGGGCCGGTAGGGTGAGAAAGTCAATACTAAGTGCCCTTGCTTCAGTAATGGTAGAGAAGGCTACATGTCTACCATGGCCATCAAATATCAAGAGGTGTCTATGGTTGGGCAAGCAACCCCCAGGTACTTGCATAGCAAAGAACTTGAGCCATTTGATAAAAAGCTCTTTCGTTATCCATGCGCGAGGTTGAACAACCATCAATGCTCCTGCCTCACAGTTGGCTATGTAGTTTTGCACATGATTTTTGCTCTTGAACAAATAAAACCCTAGAATTTTTTGACCTGCAACATTTACACATGCTAGAATAGTGATCCACTCCCCACTCTTTGGGAATATGTAAGCAACACTTCTAGTGCCTTTGGTGGAAAGCACCTTTTGTTAGTGTAATTAATTAATTATTACACTAGCATAAGTTAACTCAGGTCATATTTCATTTAGTCCTAAGTTAGATTTTAATAAATCATTTAATAAATAGGGAAATATTCCCTTCTTTATTTGTTGGGATAAGATTCCTTCTAGAAGATGAGTTGTCCTTCTAGAACTTATCTCAATATTTAATAATTATCTAGATAGGGTTCACATGTTGTTAGATCAAAACACATGGCAACATCTCTTACATCTTAGATTTTCTTTCTTGCCTATATAATTAGACATCTTGTACATTTGTAATCATGTCATTCAATTTTACATCATTGCATCTTAATGATAGCATGATATTCTGCCATTTCTCTCTTGTGGAAGTTTTGTCTTGCAGGTGATTCTGGGGTGTTTGAGGAGTTCACCTAAACTCCTACATGGTATCAGAGTTTCAGTGCTGCAGACTTCTTCCCAGATATCAGGGATCAATCTTGGCATGAAAGTCTTACTAGATGCAAACAACTTTTTTAAAGCCATTTTACAAAATTGCTTCAAAAATCTAACTTCCACTTAGGTGCAGGAAAAATGATTTCTAGGTTTTGTAGCCAAAGTCAAAATCTGAACTGGGTATCTTTTAGATTTTTGATATCTTATATGGATCTGGAGAGAATCACTAAACAAAAAGCAGCACGCGTCATTTTTCCCCTGGATGAAGGTTTAAAAAATTATTTTTTCATTTTTTGCTTGCTGGATCAAAATTATTTTTTTGAGTTTTGTTCTTAGCTTCAAAATATTTTTGGGTTTATGTTTTTATCCACTCATTGTGAACAGATTTTGCAAAAATTAAATCAAAATGATTTTTTTTTTGCTAGAAAACCCATTTCCTGCAAGTTAAATTCAATTTTTTGAAAAAATCATAACTTTTGGCCATGGTATCAAAAATTGACAATCGAGATACCATTGGAAAGGGAATTTCATCTACTTTCCAGTCGTGGCATCCATTCTGTAAATTTTTTCTCACAAAAATTCTACAGTCAACTGAAGTCAATCCTCCACTTTGGACTCAACGACCAATATCTTCGCATCAGATTGTCGGAATCCAAAAATTCCAGTGACATTCGAGAGATATTTCAGGGCTTTTTTTCATCAGTCTAGATCCTTTAATCAGTTTCAGCTCTAGGTACTCTTGCATTGATTTTTTCTGTTTGGCACATTTGTTCAATAACATGGACATTTTGAAACTTGGGAAAATATTTTTTGATCCAGGTAACATCACTTCAGTTGCACATCATATTTGGAAGTTTCTATTTGTTGTTGAAGGTTAGTGTCTTTGTATTTTTTGGAGAAAGTTCATTATGGGGCTTGCATATACTCCTTCTTTGGTTATGTTGCACAAGGGTAACTATCAACAATGGTGAGATGGGATCTACCACCATTTATTGCATCATCTGTTTGGTATAGTTCCCCATTCGAGTGAAGGAATTCATGAACTTGCTTGGAGTTGCAGCAGATACGCTGTCTTGGAGATCATTGCTATGCAAGTTGATTCTGATGTTTTGAATGCTATTGATCATTGTGATTGTCCTCACATTCTTTGGACTAAGCTTTGGGAGATTTATGGAGATTTAGATACTCCACCATTCCCCAATGGTCATAATTTAGAATGTCATTCTTCAGATCAGGTACCCTATGATGATATTGTTTTGTAGGAGGTTGATTGCCTTGATCTTTCTAAAGAGGTTGACAAGGTTCCTTCAAGTGTTTCTTCTCTATTAGAGACTATTGGTATCCCTTCACATTCAATGATTCCTTGTCTAGATTCATTGATTGAGACTTCCACTATCATCATTCATCAGGACATCTTCAGTTTTCCAAACTTGGCATCTCAGGTTGGCTTTGTTTTAGGTATCACTGACTTGGCTACTTCTACAGGTTTGGAGGACATTCTTGAAGGGATATCACTCCTCTATTCAGAGATTTCATATCTGAGACTTCTTCCCTGTCATTCCATTAAGGACTTGAGGTTTCTTCAACATCTACCATTGGATTTGCTTCAGACTTCTTTTAGTGGTTTTAAGGACACTTCATTTAGGGGGGGCAATCAAGTCTCCATCATATTTATCACACCATTGTCTTTGGATATTGTTCCACATCAATTTCTGCATTATCTTTGTTTGTCACTCTCTTCATTGATTGTGGCATCTTCATCTTCAGGCAAGGAGATGTTTGAGCAAAGTTTAGAGACATCATCATCATTCATCCTTCCTTCCTTCAATTCCTATCTAGAATGGGAAGCATCTCTACACTTGCACTTGGTTTTGTTTCTTCCAAAAGGGAGACAAGTTGTTTGTCGACATTGGATCATGTTCTATCTTCAGACACTTACCATCTTTGTAGGTGATCATATCTTATGGGGGCTACTTTGTCTCTCTCTTTCCTCCCTATTGGGGGGTAACGTATTGTATCCATGTGATAGATGGTGTACTTGGGGGGTATTTGGGAGTGCTCCATCCTTTCCATCCTATCTCACATTTTTTGCTTTTGCATCTCCTTTTTTGGAGCGGGGTTTTGTTCTCACTAGGTTTTCCCCTTTTCTCTAGTTGTGGGATATTTTTTGCATCTTCATGTACATGGGTACCTAACATGGCCTCGTAGCCGGGACCCATCATCATCATCATCTTCTTGCATAATCATTGCATTTTCCTCCCTAAGTTAGACTTATGGGGGGTGTTAGTGTAATTAATTAATTATTACACTAGCATAAGTCAACTCAGGTCATATTTCATTGAGTCCTAAGTTAGATTTTAATAAATCATTTAATAAATAGGGAAATATTCCCTTCTTTGTTTATTGGGATAAGATTCCTTCTAGAAGATGAGTTGTCCTTCTAGAACTTATCTCAATATTTAATAATTATCTAGATAGGGTTCACATGTTGTCACATGCTGTTAGATCAAAATACATGACAACATCTCTTGCATCTTAGGTTTTATTTCTTTCCTATATAATTAGGCATCTTGTACATTTGTAATAATGTCATATTCAATTTGACATCCTTGTATCTTAATGATAGCATGATATTTCTGCCATTTCTTTTTTGTGAAAGTTTTGTCTTGCAGGTGATTCTGGGGTGTTTGAGGAGTTCACCTAAACTCCTACACCTTCATGTTACCATTTTGGCTAGCTTGCAGCCCTGTCTCATCGCAGTTCCAAAACCTCTATGGTCCATAATTCCCTCCTACATAGGCTTTCTCCAAAGTGTCATAGAAAGAACTTACAACTGTAGGCCTAAGATTTATAGCACAGTCTCTATCTTGTCCTTGGGTTGTTCTCAAGCTCAAATCAATATGCCTTCTTTTGAATCCCTTCCACCAAGACTTTTTAGGAAGCCCATTCTTGAAGGGATTATTCCTTATTTCACGTGTTTAGGCCACTTCTATTTTGAGATTGACAATCTCCAAACTATGGCCAACAACAACCATCTTCTTGCACCAATTGATGATCAATGACTCTTCATCCTCACTTAGGAATATTGGGAGCCCTTTCCTTCTAGTAGTGGTCATGCCACCCAACCAATTTGATAATGTGGTGGTAGGAATACCCCACTTTTTGGCTGCACCTCTAGTTGACCACCTGTTGTCTTCAACATCTTCAAGGGCACAATCCATGTCAGCTTGGGTCCATTCCTATCTTGGTGCAACCTTTTAGGTTGATACAGTTGGGTTAGATTGGAGTACAAATTCGGTTGCCTGCTCCACAACAATTTCTACATCCTCCTCACTAATTGGTTCTTTAGTTGGCTGGTGAACAAGAATCACAATGTCCTTCTCATCGCTATGCGACAGATGCACACCTCTCTTGTGTGCAACCATAGAAGTCTACCTCTGCTTTGGTACAAGTATCCTTGTTACAACTCACCTAGTATTTGTTGTCACTTTTTTCTTCCTCTGCATTAAAACAACACATTGATTAGTAAACAATATACATTTATAACCAGTACAATGAAAATAATGATACCAACTAAAACAACAAATTCATACATGTAATATTGAGTGTAATTGGAGAACAAACTAACCATGCATCTAATTGAGTTGATTTCAAATGATGAAGGGTATTTGTGCAATGAAACAAGCAATGCATGCTATAGTATCATAACTACAACTCTACCTATTATAAACATTTTGGTAATAATGTTAAACCCTTCCTCATACAACATTATGATACCATTACATATAAAATTGAAAAAGTAGTATTATACAAATGACACAACATTATGATAGAAATTGATATGAACTTGAAACAACAGTATGATACAAATATGTATATCTTCAAACAAAATTACAATATAGGAAAGGGTTTCAAATATTTCTATCATGCTGTTGTTTCAAGTTGTGTAAATGTTTCATAATGTTGTTTGAGAAATTGTTACCATACAATCACTTTAATTGAAGAACAAACAAAGCATACATCTAATTAATTTGAATGGAAATGAAGAAGGGAAAGGGTTTCAAATATTTCTATCATACTATTGTTTCAAGTTGTGTAAATGTTTCATAATGCTATTTGAGAAATTGTTACCATACAGTCAATTAATTGAAGAAAAAACAAAGCATACATCTAATTAAGTTGAATGTAAATGAATCTAAGGGTATGGTAACTTTGAGCAAGGGGTCCACGTCATCAGCGTTCAAGTCAACTATTTTTTTATGCCACATCCCTTAACCGTCAAGCTGGCAATATTTAACTTTTATTTTATCTATAGGAAACTTATGTATTTATCTATCTTTGCAATACATATATATATATATATGTATATGTATATATATATGTGTATATATATCTATCTAATTGTTGTTTCAAGTTATTTATGCTCTTTCATAAATGGTTATGACATAAGTAGGAGTCATATGCTATCATAGTTGGTTGTAAGGGAGAGGGGTCATCATTTATAGTCAGTTAAATTGAAGAACAAACAAAAAAACATACACATAAGAGAGAGGAGCTATATGTGGGCATAAGAGTCGATCGTGGATATAGATTTGGACATATGACATATGGTGGGTATGGTATGCGACAGCCTACTATAGGAAACATGTATACACTGTCAATTTAATTGAAGAACAAACAAAGAAACAAAGGAGCTTTTTTTCCCTACAGAGAATGCAATGAAGTGGTATAAAGTTCATGGCATTTGCCATGAAATTAAAATTCATGGCATTTGCCATGAAATTAAAATTCATGGCATTTGCCATGAAATTAAAATTCATGGCATTTGCCAATAATTTATTAGTCATGGTATTTGCCATGGATTTTATACCAATTATGACTACATGCACTATGGGGCAAGAGTGTTTTGATGCAACGTATACGTCAACACGTGCATATACATATATGCATAAGTACATTGAACCTAATTAGATGTATGTTTTGTTTGTTGTTTAATTAAAGTGACTGTAAATATTGGCCCCTCTCCCTTACAGGTAACTGTGATGATGGTTGACTCCTACTTATGTTATAACCATTGCTCAAACAACATACTAAAATATAACTCCATACAACATATAAATGTGTGTGTGTGTCATGCCTTTTAATTTCTTTCTGTAACATAACTAAGAGTTAGCCATTATGACAGTTGGTTGTAAGGGGTAGGGGCCAATATTTATTGTCACTTTAATTGAACAACAAACAAATCATACATCTAATTAGTTTCAATGTACATGGAGAAGGATATGGTTGACATACATATCCATCTATCCTTGCAATATATATATATATATATATATAGATACATAAATTGAATGTAAATGAACAAGGATATAAGTAATTTACGTATCTTTGTATCTCTATATATATATATGTATCACAATGTTGTATCAAAAAGGGTTAGATAAATTTGAACCATATTGTTGATGAATTGTACAGATTTAAATTTTATTTGAGTATGTAGTATATATATATATATTGCATATCTATATATGTAGTTTTTATATATATATATATGTAGTATATATATATATATATTGCATAGATAGATAAATGCGTAAGTTTCATGGAAATGAATAGGGCTATATATAAATTTTAGTATATATATATATGCATTTTTTTGTTGAACACAGTGCAATGAAGAACCTTGTTCAAAGGAAGAACCTAGTTCAAGTGAAATGCACCTGGTTCTTCACTTGAACCGTGTTCAACAAAATAAATGCGAGTAGCAACACAAGCTATATATATATATTTTGCAGATATAGATAAATGAGTAAGTTTCTTCATTTTATATATAAACCTATATGTATTGCAAATATAGATAAATACATAAGTTTCTTCATTTTATATATAAACCTATATATTGCAGATATAGATAAATGCGTAAGTTTCATGAAAATCGATAGGGCTATAGGAAACATACGTAGAATTTTTTTTGTGCAATATATATATATATATGTATCGTGATGTTGTATTTGAAAGGGTTGCAAATATTTCAACCATAACAGAGCTTAAAGGGAGACTGGCTGATGACAACATAAAGGATGGCTATGAAAATTAACAAGGTGTCGATTCATTTAAATGTAAATGGAGAAGGCAATTTCAAACAGTATAAAATAGAATGCAGTTTGTATTATTGCAAAGGAAGGTATTGAGACTTACCGTAGAAGCTGAAGGAGGAGATTGCATTGATTTGGAGGAGAGAATCATCACTTAGGAGTATGCAACAAAAAGTGAGAAATTTGAATTTATGCAGTTGTAACTTGCATCACACAACTAAGGATTGGTTACATAAATAGGTTGGTAGAATTTGAATTGGTAGCAAGTGGATTAATTTGAATTATGGGAGGGATTTGATCTACATTCAATGGATTAATGGTAGAAGTGATAGCTTCATGGGTACGTAGGATTTCTGGTTGGTGATTTGAAGTGATATATTTTTTTTTGAATTCTAACTAGTTTTAATTTTTTTTGTATGATTATTGTTTTTTATGTGGATTTGTAAATAATAGTCTAATAATTATGTGTTTTAATGAATAATTGCAATGCATAGTGAGCCTAAGAATTCGTTATTTTACAATTTTGCAGGAAAATTCAGAAAAAAAGGTTGGTTATTATGGACACCCGGGAACTAGTAGTTTGTAAAAAAAGATGAGAAATGGAACATGTTGAAATTTATTTTGTTCAAACATATTTAGAATTAAACCACTTGGAAATGTCTCCTCTACATGTCAACTCACTTTTAATGCAATAAGACTTATATTTTGGATAATAAAATATCCCTTTACAACAACCTTTTATTGGGAAGGTGACAAATATTATTTATATTGTGGAAATAAGATTATCATGATGCATTCACTTAATATTGTGAAGGTGGCAAATAAATGTCAACTTGTATTCACCTACTATTGAGAAGGTGGCAATAAAAAAGTCTACCTATGATAGGACATATTTTGAATTTAATATGAATCTATCATATCATATTAAAAGCATATTTGAAATTTTTATTGGCATAAAAATTGCCCAATGGTGGGCCCAAGTTGTCCAAATCTATACCCACGATCAACTCCTCTCCCTTATATATGCGAATGAATTTCAAATCAAAATATTCAAATTCAAATTCTTTCATAATTCTTTTTAGTAGTCGTTATGAGACTAATTAGTATATATTTTGTGTGACATGTTGTTATACTTTAATGCATAAAATTGTTCAATGATAAGGATTGACGATCAAGATTAAATCAAGGGTGGAGGTTAATTGAGACATGGATAGATAAGGACTTGATGTGGAAGATAAGATTGGAACGGATAAAAAGGAATTAAATAATAAAAATAATTTAATGTAGGTGGCCAATGAATAATTAAAATAATTATTTAATTATAGAAGAATGTGACAAAGGGATAATTCAAAATTCAAGAGAGTGGACCAATCAAATAAATAAAATTTATTTAATTTATGAGAGAAGAGACTAATGAACAATTAAATAATTAAAATAATTATTTAATTATAGTAGAAAGTGGTAAATAATTAAATAAATAAGAATTTGTTTAATTTTAGAAAGGACTTAATTAGTGACACAATTAAATAAATAAAATTTATTTAATTAATCAAGGAGGAATAAAGATAAAAATGAATTAATTAAATAACTAAAATTATTTAATTAATAGAAGACTTATGACATTAGAAAATAATTAAATAATTATAAAATATTTAATTATAAAGAATGAAATGGTAAATGATGGGGAAATTAGAAGTCGCAAGCTTAGGACATTTTTTAGTGTCTACATTTTACCCCTTTGATAAAATGTAATTTATCGCATTGTGTCAAAGAAATTTAGTCAAAAATATGCCCCAGTGTAAATAGGATGATGACCGATGACGAGGAGGTAATGATATGCCCCCTCAAGAGGACATGCGGGTTTAAAGAACACGATTGTCCTCTTGAAATGGATGAGAAGACTAGAGGATGAAGGATAGAAGAAATGTTAGCATGAAGGATATGGAAGTTAGTATAGAAGAAGAACTTCAATATTTTGCCAAATACATAATAGGCCTTGCATTTAATCATCATTGGGTGGTAAAATGAAACAAATGGACAACAAACACCAAGGTATGAGATAGACTAGAGTGTGCAAGGTCCTCCACTTGCAAAACAAATAGTTCTAGACAAGGAATGTCTTGACTCATACTAAAGGCTAAGTTGCCCCAGTCTTTTTACCAAGACTATCCTGATGCAGGAGCATCCAGTGGTGTAAGGGCAATCTTGCATCACCCAAAAATAGTTAGATTTCAAGTTTATCGGTTTTTTAGATATTTTTATATTTTTGGATACCCTTTTCGTCATAATAAAATTCCCAATTTATGGTTTTTCATTCGGGTTCATGGGTTGAAAGATATTGCAGTTTTAGTTTCCCAAATTTGCACCTGAAAATCTTCCGAGTGGGATTTGAGGCACTTAGAGCTTCCGGAATGGCCCCGAAACTTGCCAAAATTGGCGTAGCGAATTTTGAGCACGTTCTTGACTTCGAGACCTTTCCAACGGTTCGAACGGTTCGCGAATCGGATTCCTGGATCAAAAGTTATGACCCCGCGAAGTTGGTGCACTTTCTAGAAGATGCCATTGCAAATGCTCTTTTGAATTTGAACTTCATGTTGTAAATTTTCGGCGTCAAACCGCCTAAACTCAAATTAAATGTTGTTTTGGCTCCAAACAAATGAGGAGCTCTATTTATGGGCGGGTTTTCTAAATTTTGAGTAACTTTTTGGGGACAAGCTCGCATGCTGCGAAAGGGTTATTATGTAGCTTTCTGTAGCTTGCATGTGTTATAGAACTTGGGGATTTGAGATCCTCTGCATGTAAGAAGTTCCATTCTCTAAATAATAAAATTATTCTCTTGTTTGTGGGTTATTTTCTGTGTCTCGGGTTGCACCCTCATCATATCCACAAATAGTAATTAAAGAAAAGAGTCATGAGACATCATTGCTCCTCTAAATCCTTCATGGGACATCCTCGAGGAAGCTAGTAACCTAACTCAAAGACAAATAAAAAAATATAAGACAAAATAGGCCACAAGGTCAACAACCATTTAATGTGTTTGCCAAAATATGATTGTTTGAAGTTTAGTTGATTGGGTGATTGACTAGGCATTTGGTTGGTTGAGCTTGGTTTAAGGAGAGGAAACATGTCATATAAGACGTCAAGTCTAGTTTTGATCATGTGACCACCTATATAAGGAAAATTCCAAACATTTGATTAACGACAATGTTTGGTTTCAGGAAGGACACATCATATATAAGACATAAGTTGACTGGTTTGACGTCATAGGTTGGTTTAATGTTGTTGACTGTTTTGACAATTTGTTTGATTGGACTAAGTGACTTTTTTGATTTGTTGTCTTGTTGATGTGTGACTTTTTTGATGTTTTGACAACTATTTGTGTCCATGTCTGATTTATTATGATCGACATGACAAACCCTAAAGGACTAACCTAGGTGGCCTCAGGGGCTCATCAATAGATGCCCTTGCCTACTTAACAATGCACAAAGACCTCGTAGTTCAACATGACATGACTTTGTTTTATTGACAAATGACTAAGTTCTGATTTTATTTGACCAAACCTAAAAAGATTGACCTAATGCCTCTGGGGCATATTGACAAATGCCCTTGCCTACATTTAGTCATAGAGGCAATGTAGTTTGACTAGACTTGGACTGACATGATTGATTCAGACTTTGTTTTTGGGATTTTTGAAAGTTATCGAGTTTTTTTTTACATGTTTGATTTTTTTATATTTTTTTGCAGTTTTATGATTTTTTGGTCTTTTTGAGAATTTTTTTTGTCTTTTTGATAGTTTTATGATTTTTTTTGTCTTTTTTGGGAATATTTGATTTTTTTGTCTTTTTGATAGTTTTATGATTTTTTTGGCTTTTTGATATAGTGACCATTAATAGATCAAATGACATAGGTCAAGTATGTACTCCTAGTCAAGTATAAGACCAATTTATTAGGCGTGGAATGGAATGAGATGAGTGTTATGGAAGGCGAAAAGGACACATGATGTCAATCATTCTAGGCTATGGAAAAGACAATCTATTATTATGGGTGGTATGGGATGGGTGAATGACAAAAAAAATTCAGATTGGAATGATGGTAGATGATGGAGAAAATTCAACTACACATGACGCTTGTTTATAGGTTTTCACGATGGTACTTATCCAAAGTGCCACCAAAGTGGTTTTCACTATTAGACGAATTATTTCTCTTTACTATTTTTTTTTTGGTGTTACCAAGATGCCTATTTGCTAGGTTTTGATCAAGATAATGATTTTTTTTCAATCTTTTTGTATATATTTTTTTGATTAAGAAGGTGATCCCACAATAGTGGTTTACAATTTTTGGCCAAACTGGACACTAAAATTAGTTTTTTTAACTATATCTTCACATTCGGGCACCTATAGCAGCTAAACCATGAAGAATTTGAAGATGATGCAAACAAGAGTCTCATCACATTTTGTCTCTAGATTCTAAAAATATTTTTTTCAAAATTTTTGGAATCAGATTGTACTTCTTTTTCCATCTCCCATGAAAACTGGCTTTTTCAGAAAACAACATTTCTAAAAAGTGTTGCACATCGTATAATGCATAATTTTTTTTCCATGAAGAATAAAATTCTAATTATTTCAAATTTAGATTTGTAACTTTGATATCTAGTGCTTCCACTTGGTTAGATAGTTTTTTATTGAATATTTTTTCCTTAATCAAGTTTTGAAGTCAAACCAATTACAATTCAGATATAGCGCAACCGTATAACACGTAACTTTTTTTTGTATATATCAAAATTCAATTTATTTATTTTGTTGGATCAAGGACTTCAATATCTGGTGCACTCATATTTTTCAATTTTTTTTTGATAATATGCTATTTTTCCACATGTGCAGAACAAAGACCTTCATTTTCAATGAAAAACCTATGTTTAATAAAACTAAAAAACAAATACATAATAAAACCAAAACATATTAAAATTATATTCATTGGATAACTCATTTTGAGGACTACCTGGTTCTAGTTGGGTTTGTGAAGATTTCTCCATTTTCATCCTTAACTCGAGCTCCAAAGTTCCAAAATTTAGGTTTTTTTTGTCTTAGGGGGGATGAGGGATAAGGGGGGTTCATACAAACCCCTAGGGGTTTGCTCAAACCAGGGTTCGTTTGAACCCTTTAAAAGGGGTTCGCTCGAATCCCTTTGCTATGCATTTTTTTTAGTTTTTTGGTCGTCAAAATTCAAAGGGCTTCAGGCGAACCTATAATGGGTTCGCTCAAACCTATAGGTTTGTATGAACCCCCAAAATCACTTTTTTTGCTTTGGGGTTGTTTTTTGTGAGTTTTCCTTCCTCACTTGAATTGTAAACCACTATTGTGGGTTCACCTAGATATGAATTTTGGAAGCTATGTGTATAACCTCTTCAAATGCAAAGTATTGATTGGTTTTGACAAGGGTTCCCCTTCAGGAGTTGAGAATTGATATGCTCCTAACCCAAAGAATGTTGTGACAATATAGGGACCCAACCAATTCAACTCAAACTTTCCTGACTTCTCTTGTTTTGCTTGATTCTTAGGATTTTCCATTAAGAATAAGTCACTAATGTCAAAATGTCAATTCAATACTTTCTTATTGTAGCTTTGATGGAGACAATTTTGATATGCTTGAAGATGATCTGATGCTCTTTGTCTTCATTCATCTAAAAGTTACAACTCATGTAGTCGTGAGACTCAATATTCTTCATCGTCAATATGCCCTTTCATGGATACCCATAGGGAAGGAAGTTCAACCTCAATAGGTAAGATAGCTTTCGAATCAAAGACTAGGGAATATGGAGTGGCACCAGTGGGAGTGTGAATGCTAGTGTGGTAGGCCCATAAGGCAAGGTTAAGTTGGAGGTGCTAGTCATGACCAGTGTCATTGATGGTCTTTTTAAGGATTGTTTTGTTAGACACCTCAGCTTGGTCATTACTTTGTGGGTAATATGGAGTGGAGAAATGGTGTTGGATGTGAAATTTCTTGCAAACTTGGTAGACTTCTTATTTTTTGAATGGGCGACCATTAGCAATAGTGATGGCCTGAGGAACACCATATTGAAAAATGATAAAATTAAGGATAAAGTTGGAATTTTTTTGTTGGTAATGTATGTCATCGAGATGGATTTGATCCATTTATAGTGAAGTACTTGGTTGTGGTGATGAATTTATGGCCATTAGAATATGTGGGATGAATCTTACCTACGAGGTCAAGTCCCCATTGGGCAAAGGGCCATGGCAATGTTATTGGATGAAGTTCTCATATTGGGGCGTGTATCAAGTCTCCATGGATCTAACATTATCAAAATTTCTTGACAAAATGATAAGAGTCTCATTCCATTGTAGGCCAATAGTAACCAAGTCTCATGATCTTTCGAGCTAAGGTTGGATCATTAGAGTGGGATCCACATATACCCTCATGCACCTCACACAAGGTCATTTGTGCATCTTCAGTATCGAGACATCACAACAAGGTATTATATAGGGCACATCTATAAAGGTTGTCACTGATGATGGAATATTTGGAAGCTTTTGTGGATGAATGTATTGCACTAATTGGTGGAAAGGTTAGGGGGAAGGATGTGGTCATGGAGGTATTCGTATATGTCTTGGTACTATGGGGAATTGGGACCCATGAGTTCACAAACCATCTCAGATTCTGGGATGTCAAAGGAAGGGACCAACAACTATTCTACCAAAATGATGAAGGGGACTCCCCTTGCAAGCTAGAACAACACAAAACAACCAGATTTTTTCAGCAAAAATGATCTTTATTATTGGACTCACATTACAGAGTTACATGCCATCTCATGGGTGGATTCTTGCATGCATTTTCCAATTGGTAGATCTAAGTTCAACCTCCTGCTTCACCATCACGTTGTGAGCTACCCTCAATCTACCTTTGCTCCTTCCTGTTTGTCTTCCTTTAGCCTTTATATATCATTTTAATTTTCTAGATCGGCCTTGAAATTATTTTCCTCCTATTGTCATAGTATCCATGCATATTCTCCAGGCAATTAGATAGACTTTCGTGACTGCATTCTCATTCGCTCCCTAGTAAGTCATTTTCTAGTCATTCGCTGCATGCTCGTAAAACTCGTTTGACCTGGTTGATTTGCAACAATGATGTGAATTGACGAATGCTATCGTGCCATGTGTTGCCACTGGGTTTGTCTGTCCTGCCAACTAACCATTCAACCAATTCTGGCAACATTCGGGTCTCTACCTCCCTCGACTTGTTGCTGATTCCTTAAATTTTATAACCAAGTCACGAGGTTGTGAAGTTCCCTAACTCACCGATCTCCTGACTTGCACTCCTTCCATCGACCCATTGCTGAGACTTGTCCCAAAGTCTCATCGATACATCCTTGTCACTATGATATCACCTTGATATGTTTTATCGCCCCATCAGAGAGACAAAGAATGGCATCCCATCAATATCATAATCTCCTGCCCATGTGACTTCAATGTGCTCCTTCACTTACTACAACCATTGGATCATCGTTGGGACACAAAATAGGGTCTTGCTAAAATGTTGGACTTCTGCCGATATAAATCCATTGCTCCATTAGTGGGACAAAGAATTTCATCCCATTGATGAGAGAACCTCACGTCGATGAACTCCATTTACTACCATAGACAACACTAATTGTATGTCGTTAGGACTTGAAGGAACATCCCATCGATAGAACATCTCGCTGATAGAACATGATCAACCATTATTCAAAATAAACAAAAAAAGAATGATGATGCAAGATTACTCTTCACCCTAGATGCTCCTGCATCAGACACATGAGGTAATTTGAAAATGTTCCATGAGTTGAACTCATAAACATTTGTAGACATTATGCTTGTCCTGGATCCACCTATTCACCTTATCATACTGAACACCCTTCCGAACTTGCTTTTGCAATTTTATGTCCCGATCTTCTTTCATTCTTCCTCTCTTCCATGCTCTTTTAACAAATTCCACTTCCCACCAATCTACATTATGAAATGCTCAAAAATCATAGCCTTCAATTTTACCTTCTGCAAGAAACTCATGCATTACCTTTTCCCAATTATTGTTGTAACGATCGTTTCATTTTCATTCTCCATTTGTTCCTTGTGCTCCTCCTTTCGTATATCTTCTAGAAAGTAATTCTCAACTATAATTTCAATGTTAGTATCACAATCAAAGTAATTATACTCTCCTTCCTTCTCATTTGTATCCTTATTAATGCCAAGAATACAATCATAATATTTTTCCTAGTCATCCTGCAATAGACAGTCATCAATTGGAAGGTCCTCAATTGAACTAGCATGCACCTTCTCACCTTCACCCTTTCTAGCCACTATGGTAATTTCAATCATCAAGGCACTCACTACTGCAATACCTTTGTTTTCACTAATCTCATTATGCTCACACAAATCAATAACGACATTTTCACAAAGAGCAGATTTTACCTCTTCTTCATCCCCCAAAACCTACAATGTACACTTCTTGAATGCAATCAACATAGTTGCAACTTGTATGAGAAAATTATGATCTTCATCCTCATCCTCTTCAACTGATTGTTTAGCTCCATTAATCAAGCACTTCCTAACATTACTGCATACTTTCTCTTCTCCTTTATTCAATGGTTTCAACTTATGCTTGACTCCATCTTTCGTGAAATGGAGGGTATTAGCATACCCATCATGCATTATCTTCCCATCGAACTGCTAAGGTCTACCTAACAATAGGTGACAAACATCCATAGGCATAACATCACACAATTTTTTTTTATGATAGTTACCAATATTAAAGCTTACCAGGCATTCTTCATGCACCAAAACCTTTCGGTCATCTTGTAACTAAGCAATTCTATATGGATGCCAGTGCCTTCTCCTTTCTAGCTGCAACTTATTCACCATTTCTTCAGAAACAATATTATCAGTACTACCACCATCAATAATCACATTACATACTTTACCTTCACATTTGAAATTCATTGTAAACAAACTCTTCCTTTCCATTAGTTCATTGTCTTCATGCAACAAGGATCGCCTAGCCATCAAGGCTTCTCCTCCTTCAACTTCTTTAGAATGTGAGGATTGTGCTTCTTCATCTACATGGGCAACTCGAGCATTGTTGTCAAGCCTCCTATTTTAATTTCCTTGATGTTGAGGACACTCAAAGGCCCTATGTCCTTCTCTACATTGAAAATAGGTTCCTCAAAAACCTCTTCCTAGTCATTTTCAAAATATTCCTCTACCTCTCTCATTCTGCTCACGAAACTTGTTTGAGCTTTCACCTCTTTCACCATCATTTTCCTTCATGTCTCCAATCTACTACTCATCCTATTTTTGTTGCACATAACTTTTTGTTTTCCCTTTCTTCTTATGCTCAAATTTTATATTCAATCTCTCTTCCACCTTTAATGCAAACTGATATGCATCTTCAATGGTGTATATTCATACTAATGCCAATTCTTCCTGTATGCTTAGTTTCAACCCATTAATGTAACGATCTACCTTCTTCTTGCTTGCTTTAGAATGCCCTGTTCTAATTAGGATCTTATGAAATTCTTTTATATACTCCTTCACCATCCTTGTTCCTTGTCTCATATTCTACATCCTCTTGAGTAGTTCCAATTCATAATCAACCAGAATAAACTACTTCTTCAATTTTGACACCATTCTATCCCATCTGGAAATTCTATCCTCCCCTTGTCTTCCTCTTTATAGTTGGATGTCTTTCCACCAAATATTGGCATGACCCTTTAACTTGGTCTTTGCAAACTTCCCTCGGTAAGGATCTTTAATCTCTTTAAATTCAAAAAATTCTTCCATATCATTGATCCAGTCAATCAATTTTTCTAGATTTAAACTCCCATTAAAGGTTGAAACCTCAATCATAGGCCTCTTCCCAATGTTGGATATCACTCTCAACAACCTCATTTCCCTAGGATCCATCTAATCATGTTCTTCCTCTTCTATTTCATCTTTTGTTTCATCATCACTGCCATCTCTTTCCTGATGTGTTCCTCTCCCTCTTCGAACCTCTTCTTGCAAGGCTTGCATCTGCCTTATGAGGGCTCTAAGTTCATCTTTGGGAAGATCTCTTACTCTAGCGCCTCTTCCTCTACCTCTACCATGTTGGGCCATTCTTGGAGGAATTTTGTTCTTATCCCACACTTATAGGTCCTGCTGTAACTGCCTCACATTCGGTGCTCTATTACAGACTCGATAACTCTTGCTCTGATACCACTAATGAAGGGGACTCCCCTTGCAATCTAGAACAACACAAAACAACCAGATTTGCTCAACAAAAATGATCTTTATTACTAGATTGACATTACAAAGTTACATGCCATCTAATGGTTGATGGCTTCTTACATGCATTTACCAATTGGTAGATTTGAGTTCAACCTCCCGCTTCACTATCATACTATGAGATACCTTCATACTACCTTTTCTCCTCCTTCTTGTCTTCCTCCAGCGTTTATATATCGTTTTAATTCTCCAAGCCAGCCTTGATGTTCTTTTCCTACTATTGTCATAGTATCCATGCATATTCTCTAGCCAAGTTACATAGAATTTTGTGATTGTGTTCTCATTCGCTCCCCAATAAGTCATTTTCCAGTCATTTGCTACATGCCCATAAAACTTGTTTGACCTGGTCAATTTGCAACAATGATGTGAATTGACGAATGTTATTGTACCATGTGTCACCATTGGGTTTATCCATCCCACCAACTCACCATTCAACCAATTATCACACCATTCAGGTCTCTACCTCGCTCGAACCTATCACGGATTCCCTAAATTTTATAACCAATTCACGAGGTTATAAAGTTCCCTAACTCCCTGATCTCTCGACTTGCACTCCTACCATCAACCCATCATTGAGACTCATCCCAAAGTCTCATCAATACATCCTTGTCACTATGATATCACCTTGATATGTTTTATTGCCCATCAAAGAGACAAAGAATGACGTCTTGTTGATATGTTAATCTCCCACTGACATGACTTCAACATGCTCCTTCACTCACTACAACCATTGGATCATCATTAGGACAAAAAATAGGGTCCTGCCAAAATGTTGGACTTCCGTTGATATAATTCCATCGCTCTGTCGATGGGACAAAGAATGTCATCTTGTTGATGAGAGAACCTCACACCAATGAACTCCATTTATACCGCCGCCAAAACCATTGGTATGTCACTGGGACCTAAAGGAACACCTCGTTGATAGAACAACATCCAACTAACAGAACATGATCAACCCTTATTTGAAACAAACAAACACAAAATGATGATGCATGACTGCTCTTCACCCTGGATGCTCTTGCATAAAAAAAACTCAAATTGAGGTGCATTGTTTGGTATGTCCAAGAGAGATCCAATTGTAGCCATAGTATCTACTGCTTTATTCTGAACATGGGGCACCTAATGAAAAAGTATTATGTCAAAATACTGTCTGAAGCTATCTACCATTCGCTTATAGGGCATGAGATTTTTGTCCTTAGTGTCATAGTCATCATTGACTTGTATGGTTACCATTTGAGAATCACCATGAACTTGCAAATGATTGATTTTCCATTTAATTGCTATTTGAAGTCCTATAAGAAGGGGTTTGTATTCTGCTATGTTGTTTGTACATGGAAAGGAAGTTCTGAATGACTTGGGAATAGTATCACCTTGAGGGGTGACAAATAGTAGGCCTACCCTTGAACCATGATTAGTGTGTGATCCATAAAAGTATAATTTCCATGCCATTTTTGTGTCCAAAGTGAAGATGGATTCATCTGGAAAATCGAAAACAAGTGGATGATTTGCCTTGGTTGGTGCGTCTACAAGTTGGTCAGAAATTACTTGTCCTTTTATGGCTTTTCTTTCAACATACTGGATATCATATTCACCGAGTATCATAACCCACTTAGCCAACCATCCTATCAATGATGCTTTACTAAGAAGATACTTCAATGAATCTATCTTTGCAACCAACTTTATTTGGTGGTTTAGCATATAGTGTCTTAGTTGTTGAGGTGCAAAGACTACCGTAAGACAAGCATGTTCTATTGGATTGTAGTTTAGTTCATACCCAACCAAGGTGTGACTGATGTAGCATATGGCTCCCTCACGACCTTCGTCATCATTTTGTGCAAGTAATGCCCCCAATGCAGATGTTGTTGCTAAAATGTATAGGATGATAGGTCTCCCATCAATGGGGGACATTAATACTGGTGGTGTCAGTAGATAATCCTTGATTTGTTAAAAAGCTTTTTGACACTTTTCTATCCATATAAATGGTAACCCTTTTCTAAGTAAGTGTTGAAAAGGATAAATCTTGTCAACCAATTGTGCTATGAATCATTTGATGGATTGGCGACATCCTTGAATTGTTTGGAGTTGACTTATATTGGCTGGTGGAGGCATGTCTATTATTTCTTTGACTTTCGTTGGGTCTACTTCAATGCCTTGTCTGGAAACTATATAACCCAAAAGTTTTCTTGATGTGACTCCAAGCACACACTTTTTAGGATTCAATCTGACTTTATATTCTTCCAATCTCTTGAAAATATTGTCTAAAACTTTCAAGTGGTCACTTTGGGTCAATGATTTGGCTAGTAGGTCATCTACAAAATCTTCCATTAGAGTATGCATCATGTCATGAAAGATTGTTGTCATAGCTCGTTGATATGTTGCTCCTGCATTCTTGAGTCCAAAGGGAATGACATTCCAACAATAATTTCCCCAACGACAAGTGAAAGTTTTCTTATGTTGGTATTCAGGTGCAATTCTGATATGATTATATCTCGAGAAGCCATCCATGAGGGACATCTCATATCCAGCCATCAAGTCCAAGATTATGTCAATGTTTGGTAAAGGAAAGTCATCCTTAGGACATGCCTTGTTTAAATCTTGAAAGCTTATACAAATGTAGATGCCACTTGTTGGTTTTGTCACTGGCACAAGGTTAGAAATCTATTCTGCATAGTCAATTGATTTGATGAAGCTGACATCTAGTAGTTTGTTTAGTTCAACTTTGACTAATAAAGTGATTTACAGATGCATTTTTTTGAGGTTTTGCTTGATTGATTTAGCGTCTGGATGTAAAGGAAAATGATGTGGTATAAAGTTGGGATCCAACCTAGGCATGACGATGTATGACTAGGAGAAGTTGATTTCTCTCTCTTCAAAGAAAGCTCAAAATTTTGATTGTTTTGATTCTGTCAGTGATGTGACAAAGTGAATTATTCTAGGATTGTCTTATGTGCCAATGTTGATTTCCATGTATTTCTCAATTAGCATTGGTGATTTCTCTTGGGTGATGGGGAGAACGTCTAACCCTCCATTGTTGAGTGCCTCAGATAGGCTTTCGCCCTTAGATATGTCATTTATTTTTACTTTTTCATGGTCTAAAGACACCTTTCAGTTTTCACCTAGAGACTAGTATTTTTTAATTTTTTTCTTTATTGTTTTTGCTTTTGTGACTAGAGGGGTGGCTTGACTCCCCAAAGTATTTCATGCAATCTAAATCAATGGTAAACCCAACCTTGTGATCACAACTAGCAATTCCTTCGCACAATCCCATGAACTTAGTGATTGCTTTGTCGTTCTCAAATGTGTCCAAGACAGGAGGTCCTTGTGGGTCCCAATCAATGAGTTGGGGATAAAATAAGGGCATGCCATCATTGGAAATGTTAAGGTTCAAGGTAGACAAGGTAAGGACAAAATTATTAACATGATTCCAAAAGGTTTTTACCATTCTCTTTTCCTAGGAATAGGTTGGTCGAGATTTGACATATTCTATGGTGGGCCAACTTTAAAGGTTTGTCTAAATTCTTCTTTAGAGGTAGGTTCATTGGGCTCTCTAAATGTTTCCTTAAGTTCATAGTCACTGGATTTATCAGAGCCCCATTTGTATTCATTTGAATCAATCTCTATGTAATCATTATCAAGTGTGTTGGGTGGTTGAGAGGTGTTAGATAAGGCATATGTCTCAATAACTTTAGAAGCATTTAGTTTGTCTTGCAAAGGTGCCACGATGATAGAAGTTCCAATCTTAATCGGTTTGAACCCTAGCCCTAGGCCTTTTGCTTGTTTAGATAGAAACAAAGGTTTATTCATACCATTTTTGTTTAATCCAAGTCAACTTGGTCCATCATATCCTCTATCCTGCATGATTTTGAAGCCTTTACTGTACTATTTCATTGGTATTTGAGCGGGTGGAAGAGCTTCTTCATTTCCTTCTTCTTTATAAAGCCAGGAGGTCACATCCTCTTCATTAATTACTTCTTTACTTAGTTTCCTGCATTTAGGGAGAGTGGTTGAGGGAGGCAAGTGAATAGTGACCTTGGGTTTCCTTTTATCTATTTTTGGTTTTCCATATGACTTATGAGTAGTGAGCTTGCTTATGCAGTAGGACGTCTTCATGTGGTATTTTCCACATCCTTTGTCTTAGACCTCAACCTTAGGATTGTGAGGTGGAGATTTGAAGGTGGATGCTTTTAATGGAGTGGAAGGGTCAATGTAACAAGATGAGGTGGATGATGAGGCCTCTTGGTTGATGAGCACTTGTTGTTGAGGACCCGACGTAGGTTGGTGCAATATTGGAATGGATTGGGATCGCCAGCTATTGTGATTTTAGTGTTGTTATATGGGAATTTGAGGCATTAATGATATGTGGATGGGACAACCTTCATGAAATGAATCCATGGTCAGCCTAGGAGAAGGTTATATGGGAGGTCAAGATCCAAGACTTAAAAAGTGGTATCCATGATTGCAGGACCAACTCTGATAGGTAGTGTTATGATTCCTTTAGATGATCATTCTTCATCTTCATATGCCTTGATGACAATGCTCTTAGTGATGTATACACATGCTTCTAGAGCCCAACACCTTAACCAATTTTAAGGTACAAATGTTCAACCTTGCTCCACTGTCTACCATGACTTGTCTGACTTTGGTTGTATGGACAAGGACTTCAAGGTGTAATGGGTCATTTTGGTTTGTCTTTTTGGTTGAATAGTCTTGTTCAGAAAAAGTGACATGATGGGAATTTTTCAAATAGCCTACCATCTCCTAGAAATGATTGATGTCAAGGTCAGTGGGGATAATTGTGTTCTGCAAATATTTTTCAAGGATGGCTCAGTGATCAGGTGATATACACAACAATTCTAAGATAGAAATTTGTGTAGGGGTCTTTTCCAATTGGTCAAGCAAGTTGTATTGAGGCTTTGAAGGCTATTGTTACTGTTGTGGTGGAGGAATTTGAATGGTTACCCTAGTTCGACGAGTGTTGATAGTACATTCAGGAGGTTTCTTAATGGTGATGGTGTTGACATATTCATTGCAGCTTGAATGTGATTTATGGTAGTGGTATGGTTATAGTCATATTTGACATTAGTGTAATTGGATGAATTTTTATTGGTCTTATTATCTGAACTAGAGGCCTTTCCTTTTCCATGGTCATGTACAGGATTGGTAAAGACTTTATGGTTGCTACTTGAAGATTGTTGTTGATGTTCGTTGAGTTCAATGGTGCCATTTTCCACAAGGTCTTGTATGATGTTCTTTAGTTGTCAGCATTGTGTAGTGGAATGTACCTTACCTTGATGGTAGTTACAAAAGGAATTATCATCCCACCAAGATGGTTTAAACTATCTAGGATCATATTGTTTTGGGTCTAGAAGTTTTTTGATGTTATGTTACAGGAGTTGTTTGAGAACTAACTCAATTGGCTCCCCTAAAGGAGTGTATTGACATTTTGCTGGAAACTTCCTTTGGGTTCTTGTTTGTTAAGTGTTTTGGACCGCATTAGCAGTTTGGTCAAACATTCTTGATGCATTATTGGATGTGTTAAACCCCCTAAGTGTGATGGTAGGCCCTGTATATATAGTCTTAGCATCGACAACTCCATCATTAGTCACATTCTTGTTTCGGGCTCAATATTTTCTCTTGTCATTTGGGGCATTTTGAGTGTTGGTATTTTTATTGGCCATCTTGATTTCTCCTTTGTCAATTAAATCCTTTTCTAGGATGATTCCTTTTTCTGCTAAATTGGCAAAGGAAGTGAAACACTGCACCCACAAATCATGCTTCAAGTTTGAGTTTAAGGTTTTAATGAACATGGCAACTTTCTATTTTTTGGGTATCTCAATGGGACATTGACTATCCAAACCTCTCCATCATTGGAATAAGGTTACAAAATTTTCACCCTCTTCTTGTGTGGTATGGCATAGGGTGGCAATGGTAATTTCATTGTCAATGTTAAATGTGAAGTGTTCCAGAAACTTGTTTTCCAATTCTCCCCATGTTTTTATGCCAGTCGGTAATCGTGAGAACCACTCAAGTGCTATGCTCGTAATACTTCTTAGGAAAAGTCCCATTAGGTATGTAGGATCATATGCTATGTCTGTACATGCCGTGTAAAATTTTCTTATGTGTTCAAGTGGATTGCTCCTCCCTTTGTACTTAGGTAAGTTTGGTACGACATAGTTGTGTGGGAAGGGCAACATGTATAAACTCCTGTTAAAAGGAAAAGGACATAAGTCCTAGGTAGAGTAAGTCTTTTTGTTGGACATTTGCATATTTTCCATCTATTATTGCAAGGACAACATTTGATTTTGTTAGACATCCACTTGAGTCAACGATGGGTCTTGTGTGTTTTGCAAAATCATGTTGGTATTTTGGAGGCCAATGTTGTGGGACGAGTTTTGATTAGGTATATGTGTTAGTGACAGGTTTTGGTTTTGTTTGGGACATGCATGTGTATGATGGATTTTGATTTGGTATGTTTTGGTTTGGTGTTAGGATATGAGTGTTATGAAGTGAATTGGATGGTATATGTCATGAGCTTGTAAAAGTTTGACCTTGTGGATTTTGGTTTCCATATTGGGGAAAAGGTCCTTGTTAACCATATTGCATAAAGGGTCCTTGGTTTTTGTTGTGCATGTTTTGCACACACACCCCACTGTAGGCAGAGACCCCCTTTTTTTTGCTCTCAACAGGCTGCTTTGCTCCTGTCTTGTTTTGTGTGCCCCATTTTCTAAGCCCAAATTGGTCATGTTACTTCAAACGATCAAATCCTCCTACCCAAATTCACCTACTTGGGGTATTCAAGTCTGCAAAGAAACAAAGTCCCATGTCCCTTTTCTGCCTTTTTGTCTTGTTCTTGCTAACTTGGTCCCTAATTGCTCGATTCATTTTTTTCCACATTTTTGACTTTGAGGCCAACTTTTTGGTGGATTTGGGATGTGTTTGGGGTGCCTAAATGAACTGCCAAGGTTTCGTCAATGTTTTATAAAGTTTCGGTGGTTTCAGAACTTTCCCTCCAGAATTCCCTTCCTCTTTGGCTATTTGGAAACATCCATGGACCCCTGTCGGTCCAATTTCCACATTTTTGACTTTGGGGCCAACTTTTTGGTGGATTTGGGATGTGTTTGGGGTGCCTAAATGAATTGCCAAGGTTTTTTCAATGTTCCATAAAGTTTTGGTGGTTTCGAAACTTTCGCTCTAGAATTCCCTTCCTCTTTGTTGGTTTGGAAACATCTGTGGACCCTTGCTAGTCTAGTTTCCACATTTTTGACTTTGGGGCCAACTTTTTGGTGGATTTGGGATGTGTTTGGGGTGCCTAAATGAACTATCAATGTTTTGTCAATGTTTCGTAAAGTTTCGGTGGTTTTAGAACTTTCCCTTTAGAATTCCCTTCCTCTTTGGCTGTTTGGAAACATCCGTGGACCCCTGCCGGTCCGGTTTCCACATTTTTGACTTTGGGGCCAACTTTTTGGTGGATTTGAGATGTGTTTGGGGTGCCTAAATGAACTGCCAAAGTTTCGTCAACGTTCTGTTAAGTTTCGGTGGTTGGAGAACTTTCCCTTTGGAACTCTCTTCCTCTTTGTCTATTTTGGAAACATCCGTGGACCCCTATCAGTCTGGTTTCCACATTTTTGACTTTGGGGCCAACTTTTTGGTGGATTTGGGATGTGTTCGTGGTGCTTAAGTGAATTGCCAAAGTTTTGTCAACGTTTCATTAAGTTTTGATGGTTTCGGAGATTCGTCCCCCTTTGGCTATTTTAGAACATTCGTGGAACCTCGGCGACCCGACCTCTAGAGCTCGACCCCTCCGTGGCCGTTTCTGGGACTCCATCCCTCCGTGGCCATTTTGAACATCTGTGGAGCCCTAGCGACCCAGCCTCTGGAGCTCAAACCCCTATGGCCATTTCTGGGACTCCATCCCTCCATGGCCATTTTGAACATTCGTGGAGCCCCGACGACCCGGCCTCCGGAGCCCGGACCCTCCGTGGCCATTTCTAGGACTTCGTCCCTTCGTGGCTGTTTTGAGCTTCCAATTTTTGTCAAATGAGTCCAATCTTAAGGAAGTTTTCTGGCCACTCTTCCTTCCCCTTTTCCCATGTGCTATAATTGAAAAAGATTGGTTTTGCTATGTTTTGTGGGGTTCGGGAACTTCCCTTCCAGTTTGCTGTCCCCCGTTCACTACCTGCCCCTTGGGCCTGCATTAATGTTTATGATCCGAGTGAGCTCCAAATATGAATATAATGATCTTTTGATGATGCATGGATGAATCTAACAAGTATTTTGCAAGATTTGACTAATGTTTTCCTTGATTTGTATATGAAAGCACTTACGACCCTTCATGTATGTAGGATTCAAGAAGCCTATGGCGGGTTCGTTAGGAGACCCATCGAGAAAGTTGAACAAGGAATGCACATAGCTCCTGTCACCATTTGTTTCATGCCCACCTTTCCTCATAACACCCATCAACAAAGCTAGTATTAGAAGAAGGCTTGTGCCAAGGAGTCAAGGACAAAAATGCAAGGGGGTGGCCTTGAAGAAAGCATAAGGGAGTTGTCCGCTCGAATCAAGGGTGACCAATTCATTAATGCCAATCGTCGACGGGCTTGTCTGATCCAAGGAAGAACACTGCAAACACATCAAGTAAGAAGACAACTTTCAAGCAGTTTCTGCTACAGTGAAAAGGGAAATCAACTAAATGATAAAACTGTTATAGCACCTAGGCACTAGATGACAAAACAGAGAAAAGACAAGGATGTTTTTTAAAATTGTTGAATATTGTGGGGTAGGTGAAACCCTAATGTAAATCAAATCTGAGCCACTTATTGTGAATTAACCCTAGCCATTCATTCAGGCTTTGGAAAGCTATAAATAGGGGTTTTACCCTCATTTGTAAGGGTTGGAGAGCTAGTGTAAAAAGCATTTGCAACAATAGAAGACAACATTGCATGATTTTATGGATGTTCTCTTTGATTTTTCTCATCTTGCATGCATGGTTCTACCTTCCATGTTAGTTTTAGTGTTAGTTTCTTGAATGGAAGTGATAATGAAAATTGTTGTTATGGTATTTGATGAACTTTTAGCCCATACTTTTAGCACTTGTTGATGAAAAACTACTATGTAAAGTTAGCCTAGGCTTCTTTATTCCATTGCTGCAAGTTCGTTCGATTACATGTTCATGATGTGCATGTGCAATTTGAAAATCAGCAGACCTTAGGAGATTGCATTGGTTTTGTGTAGCTATATGTTCTCTTGGTCAGGCAAAACTTAGTTTTAGGGAGTTTGTCTACTATAGCAGCCTCCATGATCATTGTTCATTCATAGTTTTAGATCCAAGAACTTCCTCTCTTCCCTGCCCTTTTTCCTTTTTTTTAATAAGTAACCTTAGAAAAAGGTTCATTACACATTGTAAAGCCAAATCTAATGATAAAATGGAGTTCCAGACTGCTATATGAACCTACAACAAATGCGCAACAACTCTCCCATCTTAAAAACTCCATTTGCAAACCCAACCTCCCACACTTTGTAACTCATCCGTAAGTCCACCTTGTGATTCCAACAAATCACATCAAACAATAGAGATATTCCAAGCACTGTCAAGACCTGACATTAGAGACCTTGGGATAATAATCTGCAATATGATTGTGGAAGATTGTCTTTCAAGAGAGGTAGTGCACCTATGCACTACTTGTGTTGAGAAGTGCATAAAAAACACATCAACAGTTTCCAATTTATGTGTTTTGTGAAATGGAGCCTTGGATATGTCCTGATTATGATGTGATGATGTGTTGAGAAGCCCCTATGTTTGGTATGGCATTTGTTGTGTTGATGGTAACTTTAGGCTTCTTGTTTATGTCAAATGGACTTGAAGATAATGGCCCACTGATAAATTTTGACTCAAAATTAGACAAAAGTTCCTTAGAATTTTTGACAAACTTTCGTCGAAATTATTTTGTCAAATTTCTGACAAAATTTGAAACGTCAACATTCTGACCCAGCATTGTCGGTTGGGTCAGAATTTCAACATTTCAAATTTTGTCAGAAAATTGATGAAATTTTGTCAAAATTTTGACGAACTTTTGTTAGATTTTGAGTCAAAATGTATTAGTGCCCCTATGGTAAATGTCATGGATTGTGTCATGTTAAAGGTCATTCCTTGTGTCATGCTTTGTGTATTGTCATGTGTTCCAAAAAAGGAGGTGTGAATTGTTGTTGTGTCTTTTGTAGTTCCTCCTAATGGCATAGATGTATTAACTTATAGGATAGAGCCACTAGAGATAGTTGTACTATTTCCTTGAGTGTGGTTGATGGATGTGGATGATGCTCATAATATATTGACATCAAAACTAGGAGGTAATGTGGCACCTTCTGTCAATGATTTAGCTAGGTAGTGTTGAAGGTCATGTGCCAAGAATACATCCACAAAAGAGGAAAATTCAGGGTCTTGGGCAACAACCTCTAGTTCTTCTACAAAAATGTTTCCATTTTGGTCTCTAGTGAAAAATTCCTCCAATAAGAATTTGTATAGTCTAGGTGCCCCTTGTGAGGAATTTGCAAATTGGTTGACAAACTCATTGTCTTGCGGGAAAGCCATGTCTGTACTTTTCCTTTGCGACCTAGTTTCAACCATGTGAGACTTGCAAAAGGGAAAGTAAATGTGAGGATGATGTGGTGGGATGTCTAAGGTGATTATGCAAAGGTATGCATAAGGATGACCAAGGTTATGCAAGATGAAGGATATGTCTAAGGACAATACCAAGTTATGAATTCAAAGTGACAAGGTATCAAGATGTTAATAAGATAGTGTCACAATGAGGTATAATCTATGGCAATGTCTATGTAAGGTGTATTTTTTTTTTGAATTTTTGGGATATAAGTGTCTAAGGATGATGCTTAAGTGTGAGATCAAAATCTAGAATGGTGTCTAAGGTATTCCAAATGAAATGCACATGTAAAGGGATTGTAGGTGAAAATGGACATATGGCCTAAAGAGGTGACTAAAGGTATGACTACTAAACACCTTATGGTAGAGCCAAAGTAAGGTTGCTTGACCAAACTAAGGTAGGCAAGGTTACAAATCTGGTTTATCAAGACTTCAATAATGATGATGACTAAATGACAAGGTTTGAAAAAGGTGCTCTCAAACTAGCCTTGTGAGTTGAGGGCCAACCTAGATGACAAAAAGACTAAAATGATGGAAAGGTTGAAGTTAAGACAAATTTGATTTGGTCACTATGGACTAGTCTCAAGCTTGATAAGTTTCCAAGACTAAGGTTCATAACAAGGTATATGCAAGCTAAAAGATGCCTTAATGTTTTTCCTATGGTGGATGAAAGGTATGCATTGGTGAATAGATGGATGGATAGTGAATGACAATTGTGCAAGTTTGTGGTCAAAGACTCAAGTTATGCTTAGGATCAATTAGAAAATGGTTTTGTTTTAGTTTTCCTCAAGATTTTTGGTGATAGACAATTGTGTCGTTTGAAGTTTTAGTTGTGGTTAAGCACAGTCAATTGTGATTTTTTGGAAATGGTGATTGCAATTTTCTATGTCACGGTTGCAGTGAAGGATAATCAATTGCAATTTACAGTGTATGTTGCTTAGTTTTGATAGGATTTTGACCAAATTTTAAGGTGATTTTGTGATGTTTAATTCTGGGAAACACATAAAATAGTTTGAAAACACTTGTATTTTGTTTGGTATGAATGTTTAAAATGTTTAAATGTGTAAAAAGACACTTGTAGACAATGCACAATCCTAGTGTTGGCAAGGAAACCATTGGTTGATATCCCCATTTGGATTTCTCCAGCCACTTAAACAAGGCAGACAACTAGAGACTTGGTGGCACTGGCTCCCCTCCATGACACTCACTTCTCAAGCTCACCAAGCCTCATTACCCAAAGAGGAATTTATGTCTCTACACATGCTTAGTGAAGATGTGGGGTGACTTAAAAGGTCTGACTTCCTACGATCAACAAGCGTATAAAAAGGTTTTTAGCCACTGAAACAATTCATTCTTAGTAAGGGAATCTGTTCAAGGTGGCCATACACATGACAAGATTAGCTCAAGATTATAGTCAATCAAGAGGCTTCCTAGTCCCTTCCTAGGAAATGATTTTGACATAGCTCATGAGGCTATTGAGGGTGGCACTTGTCGGTATGACACATCCAGACTTGTTGCTTAGTGACTTTCGTCAAAAAGCACTTTTCTTATATAGTGGTTCGGAAGAGCTTGGATTTAGCTTGTTACCGCTTGGGTTATTCCCACCCTTCGAAGCGGGGTGACATGCCCTCTAAAAAAAAGGTACACAAAAGAAATGAATTATGTTGTTTTTGATCTCCAAGATCACACTAAGCACAAGGAGAGAGCATCATAATGCCTTTTCCTCACACTCGCATGGGGTTCATTTTAATTCCAAATCCAAATGTGTGGTTGATTGTACAAAATTTCTAAAGATGATTTTGATTCTCAAGATCACCAAGTGGTGTGAGAGAAGAGCATACACGTCTTGAATCAAAATGTAAACCACAAGACAATGAAAACACTTGTTCTTTTTAACCCTCAAAGTAATATGTGAAAAGACACTTGATGCAAGGTTAATTTTAGACCAATGAGTGAGATGCAAGTTCTTTTTAGCCAATGAGTGAAATGCAAATTAAGGTAAATTTAAGCCCAATGTTGTGTGAATGCAAGGTTAATTTTAATCCAATGAGTGAATGAGAAGAAGGCAAGATAGTCTGATTAACAATCTTTAAATTGGATGTCTCCTTTTCACCTATGCCACACACTAGAAATCAACTTTAGTAACTAGAAAACCCATAAGCTATGAAATGCAAAAGGCCTAAATTTTAAATGAAACTATAAAATGTAAATGAACAGGAAATTGCATCTCAAGAAACCACATTTGTGGCTCACTAATAGAAGTAATTGTGTCTTAGAATTTGTGACTGCATCTTTCTAGATGTCAACTACAATTCATAAAAATAGTTGCAGGTTGGGTTGATGTCAAATGCGGTTAACCAAGAAAAGAATTGTGATGAAACATAGTCGGTTGCAACGCAGGAACCTAAACCTGCAAAACAACAAAAACTCTTCCAAATCCAAGCAACCTAATAACTTATATGATATGTACTAGGGTTAGCCTAATGAAATGAGAAACTAGAGGACCTAGACCTAATAGAAAAATGAAGAAATTAGACAAAATACAAGTATGCCCTAGTGCAAAATAGTTGCATCATTCTGCCTTGTGATTGTGGTTTTGTGTAAATGACGATTGTGTCAATCCATCCTACGATTGCATCGATCCGTACCTATAACCTACAAAATCAAAAATTTCATATGATCTATGCAGTTTTGTCCTTTCACGTTAGGTTCACCAATGTAATCAAAGTTAAAATATTAAGGTTAGGCAATAAAGCACATAAATAAAACCCCAATAAATAATGAAGCACAAATGAGCATAAAGACACCAAACATAAAACAATATTAACAAATCTTCATGCCACCATTGATTCATCTCCATTGGACTTCTCCATTTTGCTTGAATATAATAATTGCCCTTAGATTTTTGAGTATGCAAATACGCCTATGACAATGACTAAGAAAAATATTGAAGATTCTATATGACTATGGATGGACTTGAATTGATGTTGATAGACTTGATAGAAAGATAACATAAGCTCATGTAGATCTAGATGATAGAAATGACGATGAAAAGGTCCTTTATAGGAAAGCCAATTTTGAATGAAAGGATAAGATTGAATGGCAATAATCAATGGCCAAGAAAGAAAGATGAAGTATGAAATAGGGTCAGGGCTAAATTAGGGAAAATGATAAGGATTGACAGTCAAGATTAAATTATAAATAATTTAATCAAGGGTGGAGGTTAATTGAGACATGGATAGATAAGGACTTGATGTGGAAGATAAGATTGGAATGGATAAAAAGGAATCAAATAATAAAAAATATTTAATGTAGGTGGCCAATGAATAATTAAATAATTAAAATAATTATTTAATTATTGAAGAATGTGACAAAGGGAATCTTTTGAATTAAATAATGATTTAATTCAAACTTCAAGAGATGTGGACCAATCAAATAAATAAAATTTATTTAATTTATGAGAGAAGAGATTAATGAATAATTAAATAATTAAAATGATTATTTAATTATAGTAGAAAGTGGTAAATAATTAAATAAATAATAATTTATTTAATTTTAGAAAGAAGGGGGACTTAATTAGTGACGTAATCAAATAAATAAAATTTATTTAATTATTCAAGGACAAATAAAGATAAAATGAATTAATTAAATAACTAAAATAATTAATAGAAGACTTATGACATTAGAAAATAATTAAATAACTAAAAGTTATTTAATTATGAAGAATGAAATAGGAAATGATGGAGAAATCAGAAGTCACGGGCCTAGGACAATTTTTAGTGTCTATAGTCATAAAGTCAAAAGAATTACGGGTTTGACCTATGAGAACTTGATCCTAGTGATCTAATATATTCCCTTATATATGTTTAAAAGCTCTGCAATCCTTGCCAATGCATTTAGATACCAAAAATCAAAGTAAGCAAGTTTTAGAAGTTTATGTTTTACTAGTTTAGATTTTCACATTGGGGTTTAAAGACATGATGATTAAGATTGTCCCTCAAAAGTTTTCACACATGTTGAAATCTCAAGATAGTCATCAAATAGAAAGAATAAAATTTAGAATAGTAATAAATTTGTTCTATACAATATCAATATTACCTTCATATAATCATTCCTAGAGATAAGTTCCTAATTCTATCCTATTTAATTATCTCATTTATTTTCTTATTTATCAACTTACCTCCAAAATTTAATCTAGATTAATTATATGATTAATAAGTACATTTATTTATTTACCTAAATTATATTTGTTTATGAGTGTAGTGTAATTTTATTTCTTTATATTTATTGGTGAACTAGATTGTGTTCACATGACTTAGAGTTCCCCTTAAGGTTTATGTTATTTTTATTGGAATTTCTCAAATTTATATTGTCTTATTGCTTTACAATACTTTTAGATCTTGTTATGGTCTATATCCTTTACTCTTTATGGCTATTTGTTTATTTAGGGTTTTATGACTTATTATTTTTCTTATCTTTTACCTACCTTACCCACCCTTTGTTATGTCCTTTTAATCATATAGTTTCATAAGGTTATGAGTAATCATCTTTTGGCTACCTTTAACTCTTAACTAAGTTATATATTCATTAATATACTCTTATATAGGTAGCTAAGTCACCCTAGATGATATTGAAGGCATAAATATTGTATATATAGGAGATAGAAATGATTTTTTATCATCATATTGATTATTGTGTTCTTATTGAAGACTATTAGAGGTATCTCACTCCAACAAGATTAGGAGGTGAAATGTAGGAAAAGGGGAAAAATGTGTTTTTGTTCAATATGAAATGATTAAAAGGCATGTGATCCAAAGGTTCAAACACACTCACTCTTTCCCTAATTTCATTAGAAAGATAGGAGATCACTAAGGGATAGAATTGACTTTCAACCTTGAGGTGACTCAACCCCATTTTAGATCTCTTGGGACTCTACTTTCTTATGACAAAAATGACTAATTTTCAATATTGGGAAATTATTTAAAATGCATTAACTAACTAAACTATATGACCTACTACTTGAAATGCAAAATTCTATGATAACAAAAAAGGAAACGATAATTTGTAGGTAGATCTAAGAAGGGTAGAATGGTGTGCACCTGTGATAAAAAGCAAGTTTCAGGTTTTGTATTAGGACTATTTCTCCCCAGGGCAAATGGGTCCTAGTGTAGGGGTCCAAAAATACTTTTTCAAGTCCTTTGATCCTAGATCTAAGCTTGTGATTCCTCCAGGTTTGACAGTTAGAAAGTTGTAAATTAAACTTGTAGGTGAGACTCTGTAGCTTGACAAAAATGATCACAACTTTGACAACTTTGCAAATTTTCTCTTTTGATAGACTTTCAACCCTTCTTCACCTATAAATCTACACATACAAAGAGAGAAGAAAAATGTTTGTTTTTGGGTGAATGGGGGTTTTCCTTAGTCAAACCCCATGTTGGTAATTAAACCTTGATAATGAAATAATGATGAAATGAATGAATTGATGAATGAACACTTGCTTGTTACAACTCACCAAACCCTTAATGACTTCCCTTAGAGGATTGAAGTCAAACACATCACTCTAAGACTTGGATCTTGCATGAATTGGCTTGATTGATTTGATGATTGAATGCTTGAAACCTACATCACAATGTTAGCTCCAAAATATGAACATGAACACACATGAACTTTGACATGATGATACGATCTTGACTATTGTTGTAGATGACTGATAAATCTTCTCTTCAATGCTCTTAACAATAATATTCTCTTGTGAAGTTTCCAAAAAGTGTGTTCCCTTTGAATTGATAAAATAACTGTGTATTTATAGGTGTTTATCTAATTTTTCAAAAAAATAAATTTCAAAAGCTAACATTTGAAACTTGAATTTGAATCATTAAAATGCCACCAAAAACATATTAAAAATTAGGTCCTAGGACTTAAAGGGGACCAACGAATGGGTCCTAAGAACTAAGTCCAAGACACTCAATTTTTAAGGTGTTTTAATTAATGTTAGCAATTTTTTAACATAGGTTTCCCTTTCAAAAAAGGGGAATAATAAGGCTTTGGAATGCATAATTTGGCCATTTAGAGGCTTAATTAAGTCCACTTAATTAATGGGATGCAAACAGTGTGAAATTGTAAAGGGTATACAATTTTCTACACTACATTTAGCTCCCACTTTAGTGAGAGTATGAGCCTACACTCAAACTCACAATAAAGTAGACAAATAAGTCAAGAGAGGTCCAATTGTACAACTATTGGAAAGATAAGATGACAAGGATCCATGAGGATGATCAATCCCCTAAGATCTAATATCTCATGGCAAAACCAATGAAGACACAAAGAGACACATGCTTGTTGTGTCAAAAAATGTCATCACGTACATTTTCACACTTAATTTTGGAATAATTAATGATAAATCAAACTTAATGTTGCCTTGATCTAGTGTTGTGAGGTGTTTTACACATCCATATTAGATCTTGGGCCCTTTTTAAGCTAAATTAGCTTAACTCTGCTTTTACTTAATTTTGTAAAATGTATTTATTTACACTTTCACATTAAATTTAAGAGGCTTGTAAACTAAGGTGGACCTAATCTAGTGTTATAATGTGTTTTACGCATTCACATGGGATTTAGGACCCTTCTAAGCTAAATAGACCCAAATTTGCCTTATTTTAGTGTTGTAAAATGTATTTATTTACACTTTCATAGTGAGTTTTGGGCCCTACTACATTTATGACCTTAATATAGGACCCTATGACCCCATAGGATGCATCCCAAGGAATAATTTAATAAAAAACCACAATATCAACATATGAGCTTAATTTATGCACTCCCCAACACTTTAGCAGTAAAAATAGGCCCTATGGGACCCATTCACCACTTTGGGGGAATGAGTCCCATCTATGTGGGACCCATTCACCATAAATGGTGAATGAGTCCCATTTGGCCTATTTTAAAGGTTTTAAGTGAGAAAATTTGGTTTTAAGTTCAAATTTCTTCTATGTCGGCCTTGAGGATCTAATAAATGGTCATTTGAGTGCATTTCCTCTATAAAAAATCCTTCAAATCATTATTTCAGCAAGAATTCATGATATCAAGTCAAGCAAGCAAGAGTTAAGCATTCCAATATTTCATGAGATCATCTAGAGAGCATTCAAGATCACTTTTTAGGCATTCAAGGGTAGAATCCTTCATCAATTGTTGCAGAAATTCAAGATCCATCATCAAGTCAAGCATATCAAGAATCAATCATGTTATTGAGCTAGTGTTGTGATGTAGCATTGAAGATCCAAGATCAAGCATTGTTCTACACCTATTGTCAAGGTCAAGATCTACATCCTTCATGACCATTTCATGTTGACTTGCAGATTTACAAGACATAATTTATAAGGTATCATTCAAGGTATCATTGTCCATGATTCATGTTCTTTATTTCATGCTCCATGTCTTCATTTCATTGTCTCATCATTTAGTTTAATTACCTATAAGGGGTTTGACCAAGGCAAACCTCTATTCCACTAACAATCAACAAGTTTTTCTCCTCTTTAATGTGTGATTGCAGATCTAGGTGTCTTGGACCTTGAAGGATCATTGGAGATTAGGTTACAAGATTTTTTAATTGTCTCCCCATTTTTAAGGTCATAATCTTTGCTAAAAGGTCATCTACACCACTGAAATCAAAGTTTCAGATTTAGAAATCTGAAGAAGTAGAAAGAGTAGACAATGAAGAAAGAATTCAGACTTTGAAGTTCTAGAAAATCCAAATTGGACTCATTGGCCACAAGTGGCGAATGAGTCCCACTGTAGGTGTTTTTAAAAAATATTTGCAAGTTCAAATACTCTTTTATCTAAAATCTGCTCTTGTGCAAAAATCCAAAACTAGGACTGATTCGCCCAGAATGGTAAATGAGTCCCTCTAGGTCAAAAGGAAGAATTTCCAACATTTCAAGACTTCATCCACTCATCTTCAAGTTTCTAGGTACATACATCCTATTCTATAGCTTTTTGTTTTGTTTCATGTGCATTTCTAGGTTATTTAAATCAAGTTTGCATCATATTAGGGTTTTACATAATTTCATCTTACATTTCATTGTCTTTTCCAACTTAAAACATGGTGGTGAACCCCTCATTAGATCATATTCAACCCCTAGGACAACGCTCTTGTAAGATCTATTTCTCTTTTGCATTGAGATCTCAAGGCTTTGGGATCCTAGGACATCCTTGAATGTTAGTTGGAGAAAAGTGATGTTCTATGTCCAAAACCATAAAGCATCCATTTTTTGACTAATCACCTACAACAACAACACAAGATACACAATCATATAGTGTCAAAATGAATGCAAAGAGAAGAAGAAAGGGAAAAAGTATGGATCAAGCCTCAATTGTTTGTCTAATAGGGATGGATCAAGCTTTGATTGTTTTTCCAATAGGGATGGATCAAGTCTAAGTTGTTTATCCAAAAAATGTTCATGAGCATGAAAACCTAATGTCCACTATGTGATCAAAATTACTCACAAGGGCTAGTGAAAATTAATTTTCCACTAGGTGAGCCTCAAAGGATGAGAAACACACACTAGGTCTACAAGGTGTGCACTCATAAAAAAGGGTGGCACATGGGTAAAGTCATCACAAAAATTTGTGTACCCATAAGTTAGTGCTAAATGATCAATTCTATGCTAATACTACACTAAGTACAACCTCTGTGAATAAAAGTGAAACAAAAATTTCCATATGTACATTCCAAAATGAGAATGTCAATGAAATAATGCCAATGGTTTCCCCCACTTTAAAGAAATTTCTAAACATCATGTTGTGAACAATTACTTTAAAGTAGAAAATGATATATGCCAATTGTTAAAAGAGACATGAGAGCTTATTTGGCAAGTACTATGCCAATGATATGTTTCCAAATAAATCTACGCCATGAACAAGGAGGTTTCCCCCACATGCAATCCAAGGATAACACATAAGGGATCCACGAACTTGGGGTCAACGCATGTCTTTGCTAGTGTGTTATAATAGAGCTTCGAACTATCATCATCTCCAAATACCTCGTAGAACAACGAACATAAAGGAAGAATGACATATAGAGAGCGAGAGAAAAGAAAAGCTTTTGGGTCAACATGAAAGATTCCTAAATGCCTCAACACTTTGCATTTCCCCCAACAGGAAAACATAAGACAAAAGAAAAGATAATGTTTACGACATATAGAAGAATGGAGATACAAATAGAAGAATTTCATGACAAGTTCACTTCCTTTGTATCCTTGCACTGATGGAGTAGCAAGGGTCATCCAAAGAAATATCATAAACATAAAGGCACAACAAGTAGCACAATAAGGGGGATCACATTACACACATGCAATCGCAAAGAAAAGACTATTATGTCACGTGCAAACCAACCTATAGCAAGTCGTTTGTATCCTAATCTTGCTCATTGCATATGGCAGGTAGATAACTAGCCAAAGGGGAAACAACAAGTTCCATACTAGGACAAGGCTATCAAACCCCCTTAATCCCCCCCGCCCCCCCCCAAAAAAAATGTAGGACAAGGATGATCCAACATAAGTAGTGAGAATGTTCCCCTTGTAATATGGAAATGATTTTCATAAAGTACAATAAATGTAATAGTGAGTATGCTATGATTAGATACAACTATCACATGGAAAGGAGCAAAGCATGTGTGTATGCTATCCAATTATATCAGTAATAACATATTTATCTATTAGTTTCTTTATAGTACAAAACTCGTCAGTAAGATGCCCAAGAGTTCTATGAAATCCACATTTTTTCATCTTTGTACCTTTTCCTTGTTTATTCTCTTAATTAGGTGGCAAGTAAATCAATCCTAGACAAAGAATTTGATACATTTTTCATTTAGTGTTAGTTATTATAGACACAAAAAATGTACTGATTGATCCTATACACCTGATCTTGATTTTACTAACACCAGTTCATCCTGAATCATCTCCTTTTCTAGTCATTTAATTAAATAATCTTTATTTAATTAAATTCATCATATTCCATCTTTTAATTAAATAAATCAATTTTATCTAATTAAGTCATCATCTCCCTCTAATTAAATAAATCAATTTTATTTAATTAGCTTCTATAATCCCTCATTTAATTAAATAATTCACTTTTTTTAATTAATCTCTAAGGTCATTCTCCCTTAAATTAAATAAATTAATCTTTATTTGATTTAATCTAACATGATCCTCTTTAATTAAATAAATCAAATCTTTATTTAATTAAATCTAAAATTCATTTTCTTCTCATTTTGATTTAAATTAATCCAAAAGTCTAAGTCAAAATTGTCAAATCAACTAATCTCCCTTTGAATTAATCAAATCTTGATTGATCCTAATCTTAATCCATCAAATCCTCTAGCTTTTGCAACTTGCTCATGAAAATCATTTTAATTGATTTATTAAATCTCTAATTACTTTCAAAAAGCATCAAAATGGGAATATTCTCCAAGTTTGAAAAATCCTTGCAAAAGGGTTTGTACATCCAACAAGGCATTTAAGTTTCTTACACGTCCTTTGCCTTGAGCCAAGTGGCATTAACTTCATTTTCTTCTCCCTCTAACTTGTCATTTCATCAATTTTGAAATTCCACCTAATTGCATTTAATTGCACAATGACCAAAATGTGCTCCACCTTTGTCCACTCACATGTTGACAAGTGGCTTTATGCTATTGCTTGGTCTTTTATCCCACATTTATCCATTTTTCCTCATCCTCCATCATTCTTATCTATAAATAAGAGGCTCTCATTTGGATTTTGGATCCACAACTTTATGCAAAGTCATTATCTTGAGATTTTGAATTTCCCCATCCATGTTCATCCATTTTATTTGTTTTCATCAAGTTTCATAGCTAGGTTATGTAGGAATTTCACCAAGGAGCATCAAGTATTCAACATTGATCATCAAGCTTGCAAGGAATTGGGAAAGGGCTATTTTTCGCATCAAATTGGCACCAATTCCCCCATGGGATTGAGAGTTTGATCATTTAAATGGATTTAATAGCTTTTTTATTGTGTTCTTCATATTATTTCTTATTTTCATGTTTCAAATGAATTTCATGGGGAATGACGTTTCTAACTTGCATATTGGACTAATTATGTGTTTGTTCTTTGTGTTTGTGTAGGTTTAGGATCACCATTCACAGTTATGGTATGTAAAAATGGTAACTTCTTTAGTTTTTAGAGCTTAGGTTTCTTACTTGATTGGGAAATTTGTTGGTGTGGAAGGGTAGGATCTTGATATCCTAATCCCTTGGTATCTTCTAATGGTTGTTGTAGCAATCAATTGATTTCATGTTCATTTTTTATGTCACGTCCTTTTTACTTAATATTTGAAAGCCTTGACCATAACTCTCTTCTTGGTTGACAGGTGTATCAATAATTCGGCAGGCATAGGATATAAGAGTATCAATGTTGTCAATGTGAATAAGTTCCTTCATAGTTAATGGTTTAGGCTTGGTTTGTGATTCAACTTCAGGATGCAAAATGTAAAACATCTCAAGTGGTGGGATGGTAGGAGGTGTTGGTTGTTGCATGGAGGGGTAAAAGGATGTATTGTAAATTCAAGGTTACACAAGGAATTTTGTATGAATTCTTGCATACTATCTTCATCTTCACCTAAGATTTCATTCTCATGAGGAAATTAATTAGGAGGTGAAGGATCATGTATAGGCTCAATTGTATTAGGATCATCACCAAAAACACAACTTGAGACATCAACCAATTATTTTAAGGACATCCATATTTTACCAAAACACATATCTATGATGGAAGTTTAATGCAAAATTTTAGATCTAATGATTGTAAGATGCAAAAAGATTCTAGAAATGATGTCTTTTGAATGCAAATTTTACTTTGAACAATGCACTTTTTTTATCAATTGACTTGAATGCAAACAACTACAAAAAACAACAATTCCTGAAACTGAAACTGAGATATGCAAATAGAAAGGAATAAAGTATACAAAGACAAATTTATGCTTAGAAATTTGGAAAATGACTTGTACAAGGATAGGTTCACCCAAGGGCTAATGGGTCTTTGTACATGGATTTAAAAAAACAAGTTTTAAGTTTTTGAGTTAATGTTTAAATTTTGTGTTTTAGGTTGCAAATAGATTCTTTTAGTTGTAGATTTCCAAACTTTGATGATTAAATTCAAATTCAATTTGATGGAAAAAGGTGAACAAAATGAAATTTTTTTAAATAAAATTTTGACTGAATTTTTTGATCTAAATGACTGAAAGACACCCTTGATACAACTAATATGCAAGATGTATGTAATATTTATGAAATATTTTTGGATTTTTGTGAATTGAAATGATGCAAAAATGCAGTTTTGAAACTCTAAATGAGATGCAAACAAACAAATACAAATCTTAGATCTAGGGTTTTAGAGACTTTCAAATCAAAATTTATGATGTACAATGTCAAGTTCACTAAAATGAAATGTAGGAAAAGGGGGGAATGTGTATTCGTTCAATATGAAATGATTAAAAGGTATGTGATACAAAGGTTCGTACACACTCATACTTTCCCTAATTTCATTAGAAAGAGAGGAGATTGCCAAGGGATAGAATTAACTTTCAACCTTGAGGTGAGTCAACCCTATTTTGTATCTCTTGTGACTCTACTTTCTTATGACAAAATTGACCGCTTTGCAATATTGGGAGATGATTTAAAACACATTAACTAAATAAACTATATAACCTAATACTTGAAATGCAAAATTCCATGATAATAGAAATGGAAATGATAATTTGTAGGTAGATCTAGGATGGGCAGAATGGTGTGCACCTATGATAAAAATAGGTTTAAGGGTTTGTAGCAAGACTGGTTTTCCCTAGGGTGAATAGGTCATAGTTCAGGGGTCCAAAAATACTTTTTTCAATCCTTTGATCTCGGATCTAAGCTTTGAATTCCTCTAGGTTTGATTGTCGAAAAGCCGGAAATAAAACTAGTAGGTGAGTTTTTGTAGCTTGACAACAATGATGACAACTTTGATAACTTTACAAATTTTCTCTTTTGATCAACTTTCAATCCTTCTTCACCTATAAATCTACACATACAAAGAGAGAAGAAAAATGTTTATTTTTGGGTAAATAGGGGTTTACCTTAGTCAAACCCCATGTTGGTAATTAAACCTTGATAATGAAATAATGATGAAATAAGGAATTGATGAATGGACACTTTCTTGTTACAACTCACCAAACCCTTAATGGATTCCCTTAGAGGATTGAAGTCAAAAAAATCACTCTAAGGCTTGGATCTTGCATGAATTGGATTGATTGATTGATTGATTGATTTGATGCTTGAATGCCTGAAACCTACATCACAATGTTAGCTCCAAAACATGAACAAGAAAAAAAACATTAACTTTGACATGATGATATGATCTTTATTGCTACTATAGATGACTGATAAATATGCTCTTCAATGCTCTTGACAATAAAATTTTCTCTTGTGAAGTTTCTAAAAAGTATGTTCCCTTTGAAATGATAAAATAGTTATATATTTATAGGCGTTTATCTAATTTACCGAAATTAGATTCCAAAAGCTGACATTTGAAATTTGAATTTGAATCATTAAAATTCCACCAAAAACATATTAAAAATTCAGTCCTAGGACTTAAAGGGGACCTATTCGCCCTTGGGAAAATGGGTCCTTGGACCTAAGTTCAAGACACTCAATTTCCAAGGTGTTTAGTTAATGTTAGTAGTTGTTTAATATATGTTACCCTTTTGGAAAACAAGAATAATAAGGCTTTGGAATGCATAATTTGGTCAATTAGAGGCTCAGTAAGTCCAATTAAATTATTAATTAAGGGGATGCAAACATAGTGTGAAATTGTAAAGGGTATACAATTTAATTTCTACACTACAGGAGGTTGCCCCCTCTAAGTGGCATATTATTATCAAGTATTTGTAGAATAATTTCTATTATATTCTTCTATTATGCAAGTTGTTTCATTAAGCCCTTACTTTGGCCTCTAGAGTTTGTAAGTCATATTTGTTTCAAATTTAACTATTAATTGATTTTTAATTATTTATTGATCCTTAGGTTATCTTTATTTTTCTTATCCTTTAGGGTTTTAAGAGTCACTTGTATTCCAATGTTTCTTCCCTCTCACCCCTCTTTATGAAGGAGTGTTTATTTCAACCCTCATATGACTCAATATATAATGATGCTCCCTTAAGCAATATGGAGAATATGATTATGATGAACATGTAGCACAATAAAAGTTTTTAGAAGATCTTGCTAGCTTAGCTAATACCAAAAATTCAATAAAATTAGAAGACGTGATTCATAATTTATTTACAAATAAATTATTTGGGTTAGATATCTTTTACAACATTGGTTCTAATCTCATTATCCATAGCTCTTTGACTAGTTTGTATATCCTTCCTCCTCAATCCAAAATCATACTTTCCTCTACCATTGTCCCATCTCCTAACTTTTTTCCCCAATAATCCCTTCCTCCTAATTTTACTCCCCCATTATACCCATATCTCACATGCCATTTTTCACATATATTTCTCCTTCTTCAAAATCTATAACCATTTCTATTACCACTTTCATCATGCATAAACCCATGATTTCTACCAGTCCTTTAACTAGTGTTGTAAATAATCCCATTAATGCCTCCAAAATAAACACATCCTACTCCATGCATCATCCTTTTCCTATGCATATAACTATTTTTATATCATTATCTAGATTCTCATGTATTATTATATTCCTTTCTCTACTCCTCCTTAATTGCATCACTCTCAACCTTCTTACATGGATCATGCTATAACTAAACTACATATATCCATCCTAGTGGCACCCAATTCTCTTTGGTTACCATTCTAGAAGCCTATTGCAAAATATTGATAAAGTTGAAAAATATTTAATATTATTCCTATGGGGAAAGATAGTGGAGAGTTTATTCCTATGGAGAAACACACCACCAATAGTCAAAATTGTTGCACATCTCATTTTTTTTTGGTGGCGCATTAGTTTTTATTGGAAAATTTGTCCCTAACACACATTCATGTTCCTTCGCCACTACATGTTTGGATGTCATGTACAAAGATAATATCTTAGATATAAAAAAATCTAGAGAAAATTAAAATATTATTCTAGACTAAGTGAATTTTATCGTTGTCTTATGGATCTATATTATTAGGATTGGAGGAATAGTTGTTGTTGTACACCTTGCAAATTTCTAGGTCTAGGAATAATTGTTTAATATTTGTAATATTGTAATTAACATGCATATGTAAAAAAGAGCATGTTGCTTGGATAGAACCTTGATTCTATTATTTGCACTATTTCCCATATGTCATTTGTAAGAAGTCACCAAATAGGGGGTTAATAGGTGGACTATTAAAACATATTTGATTAACTATTTATAGTTGTGTGCAAGAGGTGTGCAATTGTAATTCTTGGCTCATGTTGGAGTGATTGGGAGTTGCACATGGACCCCTTAGTTATAGGAATCAAATTGGTCAATCGAGAGATATATAGTATGTTGGGAGGAGTTACTTTTGGAGTGTGATAGATGGGTTGAATGTGGACCACCTTGAATTGAATTTTTCTTATGGTTTTGAGCCCATAGTTTCTGAAAATTAATATTGTTTTCTTGGGTCTCATTGTCATATAGATAGGTATTGATATGGATGTTGTGTGTCATGTTTTATGCATGACTATGTTGTCAAAATACATCCAAGTTTAGAGTTGTAGATCCCCTCTGATTATGAAAACTATTATCCTATTGCAACTATTGGATATTGATTGGGTAAGTTCAAGAAGTTGGATCCACTTTTTGGCTGAAAAGTTGAAGTGTTTTTATTGAAAATAAAAGTTTGTCATAGTTGGACTTAAAATTTGAAGCACTTACACATATAATCTTAAGAAATACAAGTAATATGAAATGTAGGATTTTGAGTCTAGTAATCAAATATGTAATTTATTTTAATACCTAGATTATACAAGTTAATTTTGTATAGGATGTAAAAAAATCACTTTTTTAAAGTCATGTTTTTAGGGCCATAACATGCATGTGTACGATAAGCATAATTTGACCAAAATAAACGTTTATTTCCAATTTCTTTTGGTGAAAGATGTGTATTATAGTGAAACTTGATGAAATTTTTTAATAAATTTTTTCCAAATATTTTCTTAAATTAATTTTTTATTGGCCCTATTATCATTTTTAAAACCCCTTGTATACAACAAACACAATTTGAGATAAGCTAATTATAAAATCATTATTTATTTCATTATGTAAAGAATGATATCTAGATTGATGAAACATATATACTTTAATAAACTTTTAAAATTAAATTTTATTAAAAAATATTAATACCTGACATTTGAATTTTATGGACCAATTTTCTCATAAATTAATTTATAAATAGAAAAACAAGTCCAATCATTTAAAAAATTACAAATTTTAAAAGTAGATGTCATCATCTATAATGAGTTTTAATTTTGTAGAAAAAATGAAAAAAAAGTCAATGCCATATTGCTATTTAGTTAGTTTAAATTTCTTATTGTTTTCATGGCATTATACTTGCAAGTCCAAGGCTGAGGGTTGGGTTTCCAAGCCTAAAACAAAAGAAAAATCACAAGTTTCAAATTTCAAATTTTATGAAATGTGTACTTGCTTCAAAGCATGTAACCATTCTAAAAAGGAGTGGCAATATTATGTAAATATAAATGGGCACTCGTTTCATTCTAGAATGTATACCCATTCCAAAATGGGTGCCCATTTTAAAAAATCTAAACAAGTACCTGATTCAAAATGGGCACCCATTTAAAAAAATAAAAATAGGCACCTGATTCAAAATGGGTACCCATTTTAAAAATAAAAATGGGTACTTGTTTCATACAATTATAAATTTAGGTTTGAGAGCCCAATCCTAAAAAAGTACCCATTTTTATGAAACGAGTACCTGTTCCTTTCAAGAATTTTTAAAACACAACATTTTCACTAAAAGTGGACCTAAATTCTTGCACTTACCCAATTAATATAATGGATTAAATGATTTAGAGGTTGGGTTCTTCTCTTGCAAGGGTTTTCCCATGGTATATCTAGTGTCTTTTTTTGTAGTTATTATGTTCAATCATTCTTCTTCTCTCTTTTATTCTCACTCTTATCAAAGTCTAGTACTATTCTAAAACTCTATTAAAATTTTACTACACCATAAAAATTATAATACTCTCATCATTGCATTAAGTAGGATTTAGTACATATTTCCTTCCATTTTCTATTGGAGCCTCTTATGTTTTTACAACTATGAAAGGAATAGTGTAACATACCCACTCATTCTACTAAGTGCATTCTAATATTTTACCATAGAAGTAAATAAACATATGCTTAAAAATAGGATAATAAAAATTTCACTTTCATATAGTATTTTTCAAGCATGACCAATATATAAATGAATAATACAACTTTTCAATTCAAAATATATTAATTACAACTTGAGAAATAAGATAAAATTTTCATTTTCAATTCATATGTGAAATGATTTTCATGTAAAAAAGTTTATATTACACATAAAAAGATACAAGGTCAAGCCTTATATATCTATAAATTTTCTTATGTCTCACAAGCCTCGACGTTTTTGTGTACATGAGGGAGAGCATCACCCGATCACTTTACCTCCAACCACAGACCGATGGTTCCCCACACACCTTCCAATTGGAAGTGGCCCTACCCTTCATAAAGAGTATAGACAAAAGAACCAACAAATACATACCATATGAGTTCTAGTGTTGTGTCCTATATAACTAGTTGACCATATAACTTTAGACATCTCTAACTAAGTATGACCAATTTTACTAGATATGCAATTTGGAACATGGTGAACCAACTAATGCAAGCAAATAATTTTGCATTACTTTGGCCAATGCTTTGAAATATATCAAACACTTCCATAGGAAAAAAAATTGTAAGTTCACACACCTCTAACTTGACTCAGAAATGACCTTACACCTAAGGTTTAACACATGACCGATTGGTTAATTGCTTGTCTAACTTTTCTTAAGGATATTAAATCATACAAGTATAACTTACTATAGTCGGTAAATGACTAAGATGGAAAATTTTTCCTAACAATGAACACCCATGCTGCATACTCACAACATTTCAAAACTTGGCAACTGCCACTTGTTCATAAGTTCTTGCATTCAAATCTAAGAGTAAACTACTCTCATATTTTTATGTACAATTTTGATTATAATATTTTCAATAATGAGTTTGACTCAAGATGCCTTGTCTTTCACATAAGTTCTTATCAACTTTACAAATGAGTAATATAAAATAATATTGTTTATCAATAAGAAGATAACTTCTTTAAAATAATTTTGACTTCTCTATGTTTTTCCTCTTGGTTCTTTGTACAAGAACACATTAATAGTGTAATGCCCAAAACTTAAACTCCAAATTACGGCTAAGGACAAAACACAAAAACCAAAAATTTGACCAATTCTCACACAAGACTAACTCCCAAAGTAATATTTCAAGAAAGTATAGGGGAACCTAAGGGGCCAAACCTAATTCCTCGGGGCTCATCTATGATGGCCTTGCCTATGTATGCGCAGCGCAGAGGAATCGTAGTTCAACACTTTAACCTTTCACAAAAATTGGGTTAGTCAATAACTATATTAACAAATAGGTTCAACTCACCACTTATCTCACAATAGTTTCATAATACATAGAATAAACAACAATGGACTTGAACCAACATTGGTTTGGTCATCCGTAATGTATATCCTCAAAGTTGAAATTGCAAGATGCTATAATAAGGGTAACAAGACATTGTCATTGATACACCCACAAGGCCTCCCAATAATTATAGAAACCAAGGATGATATAGACAACACTCATATAAAATATAGAATTAATTCATACAATACTAAAAGCCTATACCCATAACAAAAGATACTATACCAATGAGATCACACAAAAGATCATTACTTACACACCACTATAGGATTATCCTTATAAAAAAAGGACAACTTAACTCTTTTAAAAAGAACTAGAGATCGAGTTCAACATTTTCATGACCAAATCAAATATACAAGACATAAAAACGATATTACCAACACTAAGGTATAAGCTACAATTTCCCTAATCTTTTAAAAAAATGTAAAACCTTGCAAAAAAATTAATCAATTTTTAAAATAGCTACCATATAAGTGGAACAAGACTTCATTGTCACTTAAATTCGAGAACTAGAATATTACCACTAAATTCCCATTTCATTCTATCATTAACCTCCCTTAATTATATCTCTAAATTAATATTTTCAACTTGTGTTATTATAAAATAACTACACTATTCTACTATAATACAGGGTCAACTGTAGGATCCCACTCCAAATATAGGAAATTGATTTCCCATTCCTTGCGATGATGTGTTTGTTCTCCAAAAGATACTCTATTTTGAGTCTCCCTACTAGCTATGTAAACTTTTATATGAAAATCAAATGCTTTACAAGATTTGGAGAAGTAAAAGACAAGAACTTTGTTTCATGGTGATTTCATGCATTCTGGGAATGGGTGCACAGTCAAGGTACGTGGTCTAATGAAAAACGCCCCAAGATATTTCATACACTAGTTGCAAGATAAGCATAGCTAAAGACTTTTGAGCAAGCTTTTAAAAAAAAACTATAAGAAATTAACAACTCGGCATGTGTAGAGCCAAATTCTGAGCTGAGTTTAGAAAACAAGAGTAGACATCCATATAGCTTAAGCAGAAGCAATAGATCTGATGGAGATGCATGCAACTGTGGTTGTATGGACAAAACTTGAAAACTATTTTCCCAACTACCGATTAATACCATTTGCAGAACTTTAAAATGGAGTAATGTGATTGTGTAATTAATTTTCATGGAAGTATTGAATGTAAATATAAAAGAATTAAGGAAAGAAATAAATACCACTAGAACCATATTCATATACTCATATTCATTTTAGGAAGATTTCTCTGAATTCCCACCTGTATTTGCTAAATCTTGGCTTGAGGTCTGTAATCCTTAGAGAGTAGATGGAGCACCCAGATCAACACGTCCTCTCCTAAACGATTCAGCAAGGAGGACTCCTCTAAAACCTTTCCAAGTAATCGAAGGAGTTGTTAACAAGTTTATAGAAAATTCTAAGCAAATGTATTCGCCACCCCTAAATACTAAATTCATGAAGCATACTTCACAGTCGATCCCCCTATTCCTCTAAATCAACCTTTCAAAACAATCCTCTATAATTTCCAATTGCTTTTTGGTACGACATCTTGCTCGCCAATTAGATGTTTTTAGGCATCCACCACCTAGCATGGCTGAGTAACTGCGAATAGATTGGAGCTCAGTTTTCACTGAATGGAAAAAGACATGCATTAGAGGAATGCACATCCCTCCCAGAACATTTCCCAATTTGCTCCTTGTAGGCTCTCTCACCGTCTTAGCATCATCTTGGTATAGGACATACTCCATAGCCAAGATCCCCCCAAATGCTTCCCCTACTGACCTTCCTCTTAAACTCTGCCTAAAATAAACTATCCTTGCTCGCCATATCCATCAACCTCATCCCCCCTGTTGGCAAATGGAAATGTTTTTTTATATCCTTTCCCAACGTCACTATCCCTTTCCCCATAAATTTCCTCCACATGAAAAATTTTGTGAAGGATTTTCTTTTTCGCGCCTGACCTTTGAGCCACATGACCTCTTCTAGATAACCACCACATCTGTAGTTTTATTTTTCTTTAAAAAAACTAAAAATAAAAGCATAAAAAATTGAAACAACAGATACAATCATTCATGCGTATCTTCAACTCTCCCGATTCACCACACAAATATCTGACACTTCTTGATTTTCCAAAGGAGCATGTGCAATATGTTTCCCCATGCAAATCCCTTGCTATCATTCCTGTGAAAATTCTATTGCAGTTACTGATTATTAATCTCCTATCTAATACATAGATTATTTGACTCTGAAAAATTAATTCTCAGCAAATATTGAAAAATAACACAACTGCAACTTCACCAATAAAACTCACAGAAATAGAGAAGAAAACATTCACAATAATGAAACATTCACAATAATGAACACAATATTTTTGGACAAATTGTCCGTGGAAAAACCCCGAAGGGAAAACCACTACTGCAGATGAGGAATTATATTAAACTTCAGCAAATTAAGGAATACAAAACTGCTTGCCTCTTACTGGCAGAGCTCCGGCAATATTCTTCTCCGGAAATTCTTCCCTCAATTTCTCCTGCTGAAATTCCACAGCTGCTATCCCCAACGCTATCACTGCGCCCTTGCTAACACTGCAAGACTATTTGCTCTCACTGCAATTCTACTTGCTATCACTGCAAGTCTACTTGTTGTTGTCTCCAATTGCCCATTGCTCCCCTTTTATACTTTTCTCATTGGAAAACCAATGGCCATGATTTAATTTCAATCAATGGCTAAGATTAAATAGACTCTAACAACCCTAACTAACTGGATTCTAGAAGTCTCTAGAGGAAACAATTATTTAATTACATAATTATCTAGACAACTCAGCCCTTTCTGGAGGTTTCTAGAAAATAATTAAATAATTAAATGACACTTCTAGACAATGGAGACACCTGTCCAAGCTACATAAATTAACACTCCCTCTTAGCGAGGAAGGTGTTTTGCATGACACCCAACTTATCTCTGAAGAAGATGAATTTCGCCTTCCCCAATGCCTTAGTCAAAATGTCTGCTACCTGCTGATCTGTAGGTATATACTGTAGCTGAACAATCCCGCGCTGTACACAATCTCTGATGAAATGATATCTGATGTCTATATGCTTAGACCTATCATGAAACACCGGATTCTCAGTCAACTTGATGCAACTCTGATTGTCGCAGTGTATCACCGTAGTCTCAACCCTCTGACCAAACAAGGCCACCAACAACTTCCGAAGCCATATCGCCTCACACGTCGCCATGCTAGCTGCTATGTATTCTGCCTCTGCAGAACTCAAAGCCACAGACTTCTGCTTCCTGCTATACCAAGAGACAACTCCTGATCCCAAGCTAAAGCAACACCCTGAAGTGCTTTTCCTGTCTGTTGTACTGCCTGCCCAATCTGCGTCAGTATAGCCTATCAACCTGATACCATCACCTCGAGCATATTTGATTCCATACTCGATTGTACCACGCAAATACCGCAACACATGCTTTGCTGCCGTCCAATGCACTCTCTTCGGCTCCACCATGAACTGACTAAGAGAGTTTACTGCAAAGGATATATCTGGCCTGGTGTTGACCAAATACATGAGAGACCCAATCAACTACCTGTATAAGGTGGGGTCTACATCCTCCTCTCTGGATGTCTCTACCTTCTTCCAATTCGTGATCATAGGAGTAGACATGGCTCTGCAATCCTCCATCTCGAACCTCCTCAAGATTTCGATGCAGTATTTCCCTTGTCCAAGGAAAATCTCTCCATCTGTCTGCCATACCTCCATGCCTAGAAAGTAGTGCATAAGCCCCAAATCCTTCATCTCGAACTCTGCTGCGAGGTCCCTCTTGCTTTCCTCTATGAGCCCTAGTGAACCTGTTAAAAACAAGTCATCCACATAAAGAACAAGAATGAGAACCTCACCCCCAACCACCAAGTAGTAGAGGTTAGCATCCGCTTCACTCTTCACGAAGCCCATTCCCTGCAAGTATCTATCAATGCGCTCATACCACGCCCTGGGAGCCTGCTTGAGTCCGTACAAAGCTCTCTTCAATCTGCACACGTGGGTTTCACTGCTGTGTGCCACAAAGCCCTCTGGTTGTTCTATGTATACCTCCTCTTTCAATTCACCATTAAGAAACGCCGTCTTGACATCCATCTGATGGATCTGCCATCCCATCTGTGCTGCAAGAGAGATCACGACTCGTATAGAAGTATACCTGGCCACTGGAGCAAATGTCTCCTCATAGTCAATTCCCTCCTTCTGAGAGAACCCCTTGGCCACAACCTTGCCTTGTATTTCGATGCAATGCACATTCTAGTGCTTGATCTTATAGATCCAGCGTGATCCAACCACTGCCCTATCTGTTGGTCTAGGCACAACCTCCCACACATCGTTCTGCACTATTGAGGTATACTCCTCAACCATTGCATCTTGCCACACTTGCTGCTGTGCAGCCTCTTGATAGCTAGAAGGTTCACTATCTACCAACTGACTAACTAATGCCATATAGTCATCATACCTGGCTGGTTGTCTCCGCTGTCTACTACTCATCCTAGGAGCTCCCACAAACTCCTGAGTATCCCTTTGTGACTGTTGGTTCTTGCTACCAACTGTAGAGGATGAAGTATCAACCTCCATATCACCCTGATGCATCTCTTGGATCTGCTGCATCTGCTGCTCCATACTCTGCGAATTCTCAGCACCTGAGCTTGTGCATGTACTAGTAACTGTACTCGAGCTTCGCTGTCCTTGATCTGGTTGAACGATCCTTGGAGCTTCCACTAGTTGCTCACTCTGATCATCTGCTGGAAAATCTCTGGACCTCCTAAATGCCTTGTCCTCCATGAACTTGACATCACGCCTAACTATAGTCCTCTTGGTCCCTGGAATAAATATCCGATATGCCTTTGAGGTTTCACTGTACCCCACAAAGTACCCCTTCTCTGCAGTTTGATCTAACTTGGAACGTGTCGCACCTGGAATGTGACAATATGCCAAACTCCCAAATATCCTGAAGTGGCTGACATCTGGCTTCTTCCCTGAGAACGCCTCCTCTGGTGTCATCTTGCCCAATACCTTATGTGGAACCCTATTTTGTATGTACACTGTACTGCATGCCTCTGCCATAAGTAATGGCATATCCTGGTCATACAGCATAGCCCTTGCCGCCTCTGATATAGACCGATTCTTCCTTCAGCAACCCCATTCTGTTGTGGGTTGTAAGAACAATCCACTCTCTCTTGATTCCTTCCCTGGTACAGAACTCCTGGAACTCTTTCCCTTTGTACTCGCCTCCATTGTCTGACCGAAGAACCTTTATCTTCCTCCCTGTCAATTCTCCACAAGAGCTTTGAACTCTTGGAAGCGACTGAAAACCTCATCCTTGGTCTTCAAGAAGTATATCCAGGTCTTCCTGGAGAAATCATCAATAAAAGTAACAAAGTACTCATATCCTTTGAGAGACTTCGTCGACATTGGTCCACATATGTCTGAATGTACTAGATCAAGAACACCCTTGGATCTAGTGTCACTCCTTGGAAAAGTTGCTTTCGCAAACTTCCCAACACACATCCCTTACATACATCATCATGCTGTGCTCACCTACGGAACACCTGCCACTGTCTCAAGCAATTTAAGTGCTCCATGATGTATATGGCCCATCCTCCTATGCCATAGCTCTCCTTGATCTCTAGAATTACGCTGCTCATCGTGCCTTATGAGTATCAAACTGCAACCTGTAAAGCCGGCCGCTCCTAACTCCAATAGCTATGGGTGATTTCCAATCCTTGTGCTTAATTAACACACTTGCCCCTCTAAAGAGTACATTGTAACCTTTATCCTGAAGGACAGATATGGAAATCAAATTCATACCTAAGCCTGGCACATGCAACACATCATGAATGGGAATCCGCTTACCATTCTCCCTCTGAAATAGAACAGTCCCTTTCCCAACTGGATTGAGCTTGGACATGTTCCCCATAGAAATCTGCATTCTGATGTCCTCCTCCTTATAGCTGGAGAAGTACTCTCTAACTCCTGTCATATGAAATGACGCCCCACTATCTATATACCAAACACCCTGTGAGGTTGAGCTAGCCATACAAGCTATGAGAGCGAACTCATCCTCCATTCTACTAGAGAGCTCATCTGCACTTGCTGAAGCTGCTGTCTGCTTCTTGCCTTTCTTCCTTTGCGGGCAATCGCTGACATAGTGGCCAAACTCGTGACAGCCATAACACTTGACTTTAGATAAGTCCTTCTTCTTCTCACCTTGTGGATTTGATCCTTTACTAGACCCCTTCTTTGCTTTCCCTTTTCCTGCAAGGGCAACGTTCTCCTGTTCCGCCTTCACTTTTCTGACTCTTGCTACTGGTACCACTGACAAGACTAGTCTAAGCTCCTCCTGAGTGAAGTCACTCCAAAGTCGATCCCAACTCGGCAAGGTGTCTCGTCCATTAATAACTTGAACAAAGACATCCCACTGCTTAGTAAACCCATTTAGGGCTATCCGCACTAGCTCGTCATCACCTAGATTATCTCCAACAGCAGCCAACTCATCCTTGACAAGTCTGAGTCTGGTGAGGTAACTTGTCACGTCCTCTCCCTTGTTCATCCGAGTAGTCCTCAACTTTTCTCTGAGAATCAGCTTCCGGTTAGTGGTAGCATTCTGGTACAGATTCAGAATGGCATCCCACATCTTCTTCGCTGTATCTAACTCTGCGACATGTGGAACAATATGATCCTTGACACCATCAAGAATCAACCTCCTCACCTTGGCATCTTCCTTCTTATATGCTAAGAGCTGTGCTGGATCTGTAGGTACAGGTACAACACTGGTCACATATTCCTTGATCCCATTCTCTTCCAGCAACAAAGAAATTCTGGCTTTCCAAACACCAAAATTTGAGGCTCCATCCAATCTGTCCCCGATCTCTTAAACCTGTGAGGCCATCTCAAAAGATAAAAGAAAACAAATAATAATAATTAAGAGGCAGGATCTTTCCTTCCTGTTAAGCCTTATCTCCCCGGATCAACTCGATACCATGTGAAAATTCTATTGTTATCGATTATTAATCTCCTATCTAATACATAGATTATTTGACTCAAAAATTAATTCTCAGCAAATATCGAAAAATAACACAACTGCAACTTCACCAATAAAACTCACGAAATAGAGAAGAAAACATTCACAATAATGAACACAATATTTTTGGACAAATTGTCGTGGAAAAACCCCGAAGGGAAAACCACTACTGCAGATGAGGAATTATATTAAACTTCAGCAAATTAAGGAATACAAAAATTGCTTGCCTCTTACTGGCAGAGCTCGGCCAATCTTCTTCGGAAATTCTTCCCTCAATTTCTCCTGCTGAAATTCCCCAGCTGCTATCCCCAACGCTATCACTGCGCCCTTGCTAACACTGCAAGACTATTTGCTCTCACTGCAATTCTACTTGCTATCACTGCAAGTCTACTTGTTGTTGTCTCCAATTGCCCATTGCTCCCCTTTTATACTTTTCTCATTGGAAAACCAATGGCCATGATTTAATTTCAATCAATGGCTAAGATTAAATAGACTCTAACAACCCTAACTAACTGGATTCTAGAAGTCTCTAGAGGAAACAATTATTTAATTACATAATTATCTAGACAACTCAGCCCTTTCTGGAGGTTTCTAGAAAATAATTAAATAATTAAATGACACTTCTAGACAATGGAGACACCTATCCAAGCTACATAAATTAACAGTTCCTTGAGGAAGAGTTGGATCTTCTTGATTTAATTAACTGTCCCAACATCTTAAAGTACAACAAAATGATTTCAAGGGTTCAACTACAGCTTTACTAGGGACATGGAACAAATTTCCCACAAAATCCCTTAGATTTTGGTGATGCGTATATCTTTGAGTTTATCGGTGGCGTCTTACAAAAGATCTATAGTTGCACAATAAAATAAAATCATTGTTTGCAAAGGACCTTTAGTGGAAACCCAATTATCTCTTACCACACGACCCATGCATGGGGTATGACATGATGTTTATACAACCATGAGATCCAATATTCAAATGTTAGAGAGATCTGCACACATCGATAGTTGAAGGCTTACTTAACATTAAATTAAGGATTAGATAGCTTGATCCTATTTATAGTTTACATAGTCGATATTCTAAATTGATTACTTTATTTTAGAGGATAAGAATAAATGTGTTGTATTCATTTGCACACAAGGATATAGATACATATAAACTAATGAACTCTACAATTATACATCATGTGTGTTCATCTTTTATTTATGTATTTTCTATATATGTCTCTCTTTTTATTTATTTAATAAACACTCATAAATATTTTCATATCTAATAGAAGAATTTTTTTCTAAAATAATATATCCTTTCTAACCATTGGTTTAATCTATAAAATACAAGAAATCGATAAAAAAAATGGAGAAACGATACCTAAAATGTAGTTGAAATAAAAATATGAAGAGTACCTCGAATACAATGTTGTTATAATCAAAAGCACCCACTTAAAACCATGCATAATGATACATGCGATAATTTATCACTATATGAGAACAATCCACGCCCTGACCATTAGACCATACTCCATCCCATATTAAAAATACACTTATAAAGCATTTTTTGATATTTGATATTCATTTATAACTTCATCATCCAATAGTCGTATTAGCTTGTTAACCCCAATTCTATAAAGAAGTACAAGCTAAACCATAATACCAACTCAAGGAAAACTATAAGACATAAAATCATGTTGTACTATAACATATGTGTAAATAAACCTAAAAAGAGTGTCAATTTGCTAATATGCATTTTATTTCATAATCATTAAAGTGTAAAAGATTCTAAAAGACATAATTGTAACAAGCATAAAAATGATACCTCATGAAGTCCTCGATAGGAAAATTTATTAAAGTTCAAAATTTTAGAAAATGAATTGTTTCCTATGTCCTAGTTGAAAACTATATCTCATAGAAAAAGAATCTTCTCCCTATTGAAAGTGAGTTGACTAGGTGGTCTTACATTCTCCCCCCCTTATGCAGACTTCCTCCTGGAAGTCCTTAAGGTTTAGGAAACTTAACGTCATTATAGGAACACACATGAATCATAATAACATTATAATTATTATCTAGAACAAAAATGATATCTTAACTATTGACATTGTCTTATATTATAAAACGATGCCATAACTATATTAAACTATAAAACAAGGAGTTATAACTATTGTAAGAAGTGAGGATCTTACATTCCCCTCCCCTTAGTTTAAACTTCCTCTTGGAAGTTACTAAGGTTTGGGAGTGAATTCCCCCACAACATATCTTACTAATTTCTTTTATGAGAAAGAGATCGTTATTGTGGTGTTTAAAATCTTTCAACAATTTAGATTACAAAATTGATTTCTTTCATTCAACTCAACAAGTAAGCTTCAAGATTATCTTGTAATTGTATAAATTTATAACAAAGAATATCCCTTACACAATCTTTATACATACATACATACATATATATATACCACTTTGAATGTGTGTATATATATACATACACATATCAAACTGTAAATGTAGTTTACTAAGAAAATGGGAAATTATTTAACTTATCACAACTAAGAAATAAATCTCCTCTTTGCTATCTATTTTAGATTTAAAAGAGATTAAATAATTTCATGCATAAGTCTATATAAATTAGATCATTCATTCTCTATTTCAACATATATGATTAATCATAATTAACTATTATTTCATCTTTTTATATCTGGAACTCTAGATTTAAACTATAAAATTACATGAGAAAAATAAAGTATGAAAGCATGCTTGTGTTGACTCTCTGTTTCTACACTTTTAGAAATTCCAAAAACATAGATACAATGCTCGACCAAGATTCTCTAATAAATCTCAAATTTCCAAAATCTAATCTCTAATTTTCTTATATATCTTATTCAATATTCACCATAGATGACAACCAAATATAAATTCCTTGATCAAAACTAGAGAGATTTATTTGTATAATGCATATAATGGAGTGATAATCTACAACACTATTCTCAATCTCTCACAAAATTATGCTATCTCTTCTCAATCCCTGTCGTGTTGCCTCATAATCTCCAACCTTTGCATAATAATCAACGTCCAACATATTATACTCTTCTTTGCTCTCTAGCCCACACTCTCCTTCTCCCGTGGATATGAATAATGCTTAAAAAAAGCATCAATCCCAGTATCTTATGCAATGATCCCCTTTTCTCTCTAACTCCCCAGTCTTAACCACTTAACTCCTCTCTTACTAAATTTTTAAACTACCTTTTTAATCACCACTATAAGAGTCATAAACTCCCTAACATGCAACACCTCTTTGCCATTTATTCACATTAATGTGCATTCTATTAATAGAAGCTATTGCTTCTTAACGACTTTAGAAATTAGTTGAAACTTTAATGCCACCTTTATGCCCTCTACAATGACATTGATTATATTTTAAATGGATAGAAATAATGCCTATGTTAAAGGCTTTAGCCTCATCTAGCAAAAAATCCACTGAGCCCCAACATGATATTTTGTCTTGGCTTAATGCTGACTATTTTGAGTGGATGGTTTGTTGCGAACTAGTTGTTGCAAGTTGTGTTGTTACCTAGTTGAATTTGACAGTTTCTATTATTAGTTAGGGTTCAAGGTCCCTGTAAAAACCTAGTTGTAGAGGGTTGAAGGTTCCCTTCAAAACCTAATCTTTACAACATGAGTAATCTAGTCTATTTTTTGGTGGTTGTTGTTGTTGGGCTGCTGATTGTCTAAGTTTTATTTGTTTGCAACATTCTTTTGATAGGGTTTCAAGTTTCTTCAAAACCTTCTTGAAAAGGGTTTCAGGTCCCTCTAAAACTTGTTTTTACCCATTAATCAAAACAATCATGACTATCTCCAAGGTTGTTGTAATATTTTCCAATCAATAATATCATATAAATATATATTCTAGTATTTATATCCAAATATATATCATATATATATTTATATATACTTATATATTATATTAAATTAATATAATACTCAAATTAGACTTTATACAAATAAAATTGATAAATTGAAATGATGAAGATGATACTTACATAACACTTTTTTTTTTTTTTTATCAAAAAAGACTAGGCCAAGGACTTGATACGACTCAACCTAACCTTATGAATCAACCCAAACTTAGTCAAAACGTGAAATTAACTTCAATGACATGACTAGAGTTACTTACCCAAACTGGTTACATAGACCTACATGAGTGTGTGTTAAACTCATTTGGAATTAGCTTGTTTATTTCCCATGTCTATACTCCTCTCTTTGGTGATACTCTCACAATCCCTCTGAGAAGGTAAGCATTTGATCCTGCATTTCACTTATAAATCCAATCATATAGTTAGTCCATTATTAGACCCAACATCATATTCTTGATTAAATAATAATAATCATTAAAATTGAATTACACTGCATTACATTATAATTTCATCAAAATGTCAAATAATATATAATCATCTACTGCTATCAAAACACATTTTTAACATAAAAGTTAAAAGCAATTTGTAAAACAAAATTTTGGGTGTAATAAGTAGGGCTATTTTCTAATAATATTTTCTTGAGTTGGAGTTTCACAATCAATCTTGTGTTTTAGGAAACAAATATTGAAAAAAATTTTGGAATGAAGGTTGAGAGATACAAGAGGATCAACTCTAAATTTTGGAAGCTCAATATGTAGTACTTTCTCAATGATAAAGGTCTATGGGTAGTACTTTTAGGGTAAAAACCATTTATCATGAAAGGAAAAGAATGGGTAGTTATTGGAAAAAAGGAAAGATTCTTTATTTGAATTTACCTTACAAATTAAAAGATCGTAATTTTTTAGGAGAGGCTACCACTAATAACCTATGGAAGAAGCTAAGAAACTTGTGTTGGGAATTAAGGTGTCTCAACCTTAGCAATTCCTTTAAAGTTATTTATTTATTTGTTATTTTATATTTTCTCATTGTTATTTGGAATTTATATTATTCAATATTTTTGCTCCATCAAAAGGGACGTGATATTTTGAGTTGGAAATTTTTCCACATGTTAGTGCCTTAAAAGATAAGTTAAATTAGTTGTCAAACGATGCCCATTTAGTGATCTAACATGGAAAGCCTTTTCTTAGGGATGTTATGACAAATTATATGACAATTGTAAGGTCTAAAAAATAGTGGAGAACAAATTGGACATGGGAATAGATTATGACATGTATAAGCTATTGATAGTCTATGACACATGTAAGAGTATCTCCTACTTTTTAGGGGGTTTTATGACAACCTACAAGAGGGTGTAAAGTTGTTTAAGAGACTATGTTTGTGACACATGTAAGAGTATCTCCTAATTTTTAGGGGTTTTTATGACAACCTGTAAGAGGGTGTAAAGTCATTTAAGAGACTATGTTTAGCATGTAAGGGTCATATGAATTTTTACCACGGTATTTTGGAACTGTTTTTTGATCCATGGTAATGTTTTATAGTGATATTTTGAGCCCCCATGAGTCTATATATTGAGGGCTTGAGATGGAGACATTATGAGTTATTTTACAAGTACACAGATGTTGTAGGATTGGATGCAAGATTGAGGAAATTAGATGTATTGTGATCTCTTTGAAAAATAATATAGATTTTCCCTCTTTTCTAGTGGAGATTTTTTACTTGAAAGGGTTTTCTCTACATAAATATTTGTGTTATCTGTATGGCTCTTGAGTTTTATTAATTTATTTTTTGTTAGATCATTTTTCCATTAATATTCTACAATTTAGATTTTAGATTTGTAAGTTAAATCATATTTTCATATTTTAGTGGTTGTGTTTATTTCTTTTGGTATAAGAGCCTAGCTAGCTTTGTTTATTGGGTAAAAGTATGAAGGTTTTATGTGTTGTAGTGAGATTTTTGTTTTGTAGGTGTGTGTGAGAATCATGGTTACATATACATCTCAATTGGATATTGAGAAGTTTCATGGATCTAGCTACAAGTTGTGGAAGTTGAAAATGATCTCCTTGAAGAAAGAGATCAATGGGTGGATATAACAAAAGAAAAGAAACTTGATGCAATAAATCAAGATGATTGGGAGAATATAGACAAAAAGGCATGAGGCACTATCTGATTATGTGTTGCATACTCCATCCTCATGAATGTGTCTAGATAAAATATTGCATTTACTTTTTGGAAATGGTTGGGTGAGATTTATCAATCCTAAAGCTTTGTGAACAATCTAAATATTTGAACATTATTTTTCCTCTTAAAATAAAGGAAGGTGAATCCATTGTAGAGCATTTACATTTATTTAATTTAATTTTGATTTAATTAGCATCTATAGATGTTAAACTTGAGGAAGATGACAAATTAATTATGCTTCTTTGTTCTTTACTTGAACCATGGGAAAATTTCTTGTCACTACTAACCTCAAATATCCTAAAATGGGTGCACTTGTTACAACTCTATTTTCATAAAAAATGAGGAAGAAGGCTATGGATAGCTTAGTGGATGCTCTCAATGTCAGGGGGTAAAAGAACAAACCTATGTCACACTTTCGGCCAAAAAATTAATTCCGTGTGAATTACTTTCGGTTGGCACATTTTTCAGCCAAGAGGGTTTCAACCAAAGCCACGGGGTAGTGACATGGTGCCTACGTGGCGACACATTTTTGATTGAGTAGCTTTCGGCTGAAAGTTATTCGTTTGAACATGTACCGACCGAAACACATGTTCAATAAAATAAAAAAAGACCACAACTTGACCATTTTGCATGCTCAGATGAAAGGTTTTGGGATGAGAGATCATCAGCTGAGGTTAAGATCACTAGCTCCGATAAATACCAGGTTCTTTGTTCATTTGCTTCATTCTACCTTTGATTTGGTAGCTCTGTGGGATGTATTTTGTTTGGGAGCTCTGTTGAAGTTAGGGTTTGTTTTATTGGTTAAAAAAAATTGACTGGTTCAATGTTATTGGCTGAATGTGTTGCAAATCTATGGTGTTTGTGAATTACATGAAGGAAATGCATATATTTTGTGATTTGTAATTCAAAACATTAAATGCCAATTTTTGTTGTTCAAACCGTGTAATTTTCTCTATGGACTAGAAATTTGGGGTTTTGTAATTTTGTGGAACATCAATGATTTAAAGTTTCAAATTATACAAAAACTTCTCAAAATATCCCTTGGCCTTTTTTTTAACTTTTACTCCCTCTAGGATGTCCATTGTTTCTGAAGTGATTCAATTGTCTTCATTTTTTCTTAGCTAATCTGTACACAAATCTAACAAAAAGAAGAAGAGAAATGAAAACTACATAGACCTAGCAAAAAGAAGAGAAATGAAAACTAAAAATCCTACAAAATTTTAATACAGACCCAACAAAAAGAAGAAGAGAAATGAAAACTACACAGACCCAAGAAAAAGAAGAGAAATGAAAACTAAAACTCCTACAAAATTTTAGACTTCAGACTATTGCATCAATGCAATTCTAAGTTGTTGAAGAAATCAAATTTTTATTAATAAAAGTATTTTTCTTGTATTTGTAAAGATTTCTTTTGAGTTCTTAGTACTAAGTACCTAGTCCTACCAAGTTTGCCAGTCAAACTTCAATATATAAGTCTTCTAAACTCATTGACCATTCAATATTGACTATTTGTTTTGAAAGACATTTGAGGTTAATGAAAATGTAGAAAATGAATTTCCTAATTCTGAAAGAGTACTTTGTATACACACAAATGAGCATATAAGAGTCAGATTAGAAGTAAATATATTATATAGGTCACTAAAATGTGATGAAATTCAAGTGCCTGAATTAATTTGGAAACCATGGTTTTAAGTACCTTTGCCTAGAAAACCAGTGGCGCTAATGACTAGAATGTTTTTTCCTGTAAGAAACTCCACTGTGTCGATTGCCATTTTCAAACTCTTCAAAAGCTCTGTTGCACTGATACCATTGAACTGCGAGTTCATTTATAATAATCCCTTCATCTTTGTTAAAGGTAAGTAGTAACTATCTACACTGAGAAATACAGTTGAAAGAAATCAATGTTATTGTTGCTTTTCAATATGTGTAATGCAACGAGAGTAAATTCTATTTATGGAAAGACGAGGACAAGGTCGAAAAAGATACATGCAAATTCTGGTTAATGAAGACCAATATTCTAAATATTGGATCCATAAATGAAGCTTCACATCGATCTAAGAGGCCTACTGTTCGAGGCCGAGTAGTGGGTATCTTGTTAAAGTCTAAATCAGGATATTTTTCACTTTCTTTTATCCTGTTGAGTACTCTCAATTCCTAGCTGCAACCATATTTATAGTGCAGGCTGGCAGTTTCTAAATTAGCCAAATATGAATATGCTTAAGCGCTACAAATTATTGTAGGTAGTTTGCGCATATGAAATGAAACAAGCAAAGAACTAGGAACACAAAAAAACACAGCTAAACAGAAAGGATTTAAAAAAAATGTAAATTTTGAATAATTCCTAGCAACAGATGAAACTCATGAAAATTGAATGTTCCTCTTTTTCATTCTCCTCAAGGGATGGGTTAGAAATAAGTGAAGGGTTAGTTAGGTTGAGTTTTTCTTTGGATTATACCAATTAAAAAAAAGTTTCTTTTGATTTAATTGAAAAAAAATTGAGTAGTTTGCCATGTAAATTTGTCCCCTTCCCAGAAATGCCCAAGTGACGTTTCTGGGAATGAATCAATAGTTATGAATTTCCAAGCGAAATTGAATTTGGGATTTAGAACAATAATTGAACAAGTTTCATAATGAGTGGAGTTTCAAATAATCCAGTGATGTCAATTTATAATATCACAACTCCATCATCATTACTATCACATGTTGAATTTTAGTTGGAAAATCAATATTTGTGCCTATTTTTGTATGTGATAGGTGCATAAAAAAGTGTATTGTGTAACTGTATTGATTGTGGAACACTGCTCATATAAGTGGCAAACATGGTACTGCTTACAAGTGAAATGAATACTCTATTCAATACAAGTATCTTTCTGCCACACTAATAAGTAAGCTCAATTTGCAGAACCTTAATTGCTAGGTAACAAGGAGAAATCCAAGCCTCATGGATGTATTTCCATTATAATTCTCTTTATTAACTGTATTAAATTATTATTTACAAGGAAGAATATGAGAAAAATCCGTTTGTTTAGTTTGTTTTGTGTAGCTTGTTTACCAAAGGACAATTATTTTTCAATTTCACTTGTTCATTATTGAGTCCAATATGAACAAATTGCCACCTAGGAATGCATATTTTTTAGGTATCCCATTCTATATGCCAAAAAAGTATTAATTTGTATCTCCTTTTAAAAACAATAGTTTTATGTTCAAAACTTGGATGATATATTAACTAAAACCAGAAATATGTTGAACTCCAACATTATTTTAATGAGATTTACTATAATTGCATGGAGCCTCTGTAATGCTAGCCATTTCAAAACTCAAAATGGATACATTTCTAGACCACATCATAGACATGTCTAAATATTCAACCCTCAATGATTGCAATGCCAAAGATTTAATTCACAGAGGACCATATATAATAATGGCTATGAGCCTGGGTTGAGTGTCCCTACATATAGGTGAGACTAGTGGTTGGGCAAAGGCAATACCTCAAATCCTTAAATATAGATACTAATCATGAATTTAGCACATTACAATTAAACTTATAACTTTCTCTGTCTCTCCTTAGGTCTGTTATTGTAGATTATGTCCATAACATGAATGTATTATTGTTTGTAGATGTTGTTCAATATGTTCAAATTCATAGACATGTTTAAATATTCAACCCTCAATGATTGTAGTGCAAAATATTTAACTCATGGAGGACCATATATAATAACAGATATTAGCCTGGGTTGAGTGTCCCTACATAAAAGCAAGACTAAGGGTTGGGCAAAGGCAATTCCTCAAATCCTTAATTATGGATACTAATCATGAGTTTAGCACTTCAAGAATAAGTTTCCTTACTTGAAATTCTGAATAAGCGACCTTACCCCCATAGGAATATACTAGTGAAGCAAGATGGCCACCAGGTACAACATATGCAGAAAATGTAGTATCATTCCCTGTGTTGACAACTACAGGTTGTGAAGTTGATGGTAATTCAGACACCCTTGTTTCCTTATCTCTTTTGCCGAGACTTGAAAGTTTATGCAATGTTCTTGTATCCTAATGGAAACAATGGTGTTTTAGACAAATTGTAATAAAAGAGATTATTTCCTCCTTGCTCTAGGAAGCCACAGTATTCTAAGGTCCATTTAAGTTTTAGAGACTTAAATTTGGAAGGAAAAAAAAAGCAAAAAATTTGCATTTTGGAACCAGTCTCTCCATACTATATTTCAATTAATAAATCATCAAAGTAATAATACTCTTGCAAAAGATTCTTTTCTTATGAAAACCAAAAATGTTACTGAATTCTTAATTCCAAACTATCAAAATAAAAAGAGGAAAGCTGAAATTTTGTATATCTTAAAATAAGAACTCTGAGAAAACAACTTGCAATTAACTTGTATAAAACACAATTGAAAACAAGTTGTATGAAACATAATTGAAAAAAAGTTGGTTCACCTTACATGTATGTATGTACATGTATGTGTATGTACTTGAGTGTACATACATGTACATGTGTACACATATATATGTAAATGCATGTGTATGTACAAACATTTTTCCTAAATTTACATAATTTCTATAAACTCAAAATTGAAAACCCCAAATTTCTAGTTCACCATGTGTACATGTACATGTATACATATGTGTATGTACATGCGTGTACATATATATGTGTGTATGTGTGTACATGTATACATTATGTACATAATGCACACACATGTGTGTATGTGTACATATATGTACATGTGTACATGTATGTATGTATTACATACATATGTGTATGTGTGTATTGTATATGTATGTTTATGTGTGTATATGCATGTATGTATGTATATATACATGTGTATGTGTGTATGTATGTACATGCATATATGTGTATGTGTGTATGTATGTATGTACATATATGTACATGTACATGTGCATGAATACATATGTATGTATGTATGTACTTGAGTATGTATGTATATGTATGTGTGCATGTACATATATAAATTTATGCATATTTATGTATATACATATATACATATGTCATGTACATGTGTACATGTATGTATATATACATACATACATATGTATGTATATCCATGTACATACACACATACACACACACATACATACATACATACATATATATATATATATACATATATATACATATATATATATATATACACACACACACACACATGCACTCCCAATGTATTGAAAGTCTCTTTGGAGTTGTCAAATTTCTTATGTTATCTAAGTTGTTACAGAAGGTGAACTATTGAACGTAGAGATAGATATAAAGTTTGAACTATCTCATTAGATATATCTAAAGTTAAAAATGTTTTAGTTTTGAAACTTGAAAATTTTGTTTAATTTAAATTATGTGTGAGAAAATATGTGAATTATAATAATTAATAACACACAACAGATGCAATGTATTATATTAAGGAAATCTAAATTAACAACACAATTTGATAAAACGATTCCTTAAAGACATTCCATCTTCCTCTATTCCTAAGGATCTTGTATTAGTGCTCTCAGATCTTAATTATGCATTGAATTATTGGGATGACATCTAAAAAATGAGAAGCCTTTAATTCTAGAATGCAGATACTATGTCTACACCTACATGATCTAATGATTTGGCTGGATGATGAACTAAATGATATGTTGGATGATAAATTGTTGTATGTAGAATGCTAATGAAATGATGCAATGCTGAATTAAACTAATGGAGGTGCTATGAAAATGATTCTAAATGCTATAAGTAAACTAAGAAACATCTAACAAAGAAGCCATGATTCTAATTTACTTGCTAAACTATTCTAAATGCTAAACTAGAATGTAAACTAAGCTCTCAAATGCTAAGATGATTTCTTCAGAGTAATTGTATGCAATGCTCTCTTATCCAAAAGTTGTAAATGGGCCTCTATTTATAGATTTCACCAAAGGCATTAGGTGAGTTGGCAACAATGGATGATCAGGATTTAGTTTGGAGAGATCGACAGTGAGAAACAAGGAGGTTAGAGAGAAACAAGGAAGTTGTCCCCTTTAAATGCCCATTTTAGAAATTAGGAATAATTGATTTCATGTGACACATGGTGAGATGGAAGATGATGTGGAAGGAGGTTAGAAGAATATGGAGAAATGTGACAAAATTCAAATTTAATGAGGGAATTAATGAAACAAAACAAATTAGTTAAATTTTTTTATTTCATTAAATCATGAAGAAAGTGGTTTAGATAGGAGGAATTAAGAAATATGAACTATATAAATAAACTTTGCAATTTATTTATACAGTAGAGGAAATAAAGATTTTTATTAATTAAAATAACTAGTATTTAATTAATATTCTCCGGACCAATTTCAGATGTATACATAAATATATATTTGTTTTAGTTTTTAAATTTTAAATTTAAATTTGTTTAGCATCATGTTTATTTATTTTTAATGATATATGCATCTATCTCTATCTATTTACATATACATACATACATACATACATACATACATACATACATGCATATATATATATATATATCATGGCCGATGAGGGATCTCATCATTCCCCTCATTCTGAGCAAGATGCTCAAACTAGATAAATTTTATTTCAGGATAGTATTGCTAGATTAGAAAATGCTCTAAAATTTTTAAAGCAAACAATTCACAACTCCCCCAATTTGGCTAATCAAGATAGATTAGTCACTATTAGATAAGAGATTTATAAAATGATGGAGACAATTCGATCATACATTCGTTATGATGAAATCAACATTGAGCAGTTTTATTTGTCTCTTGCCAGGAGTGTTATTGGCATAGTGAAACATAGAGAAGTTGCCAAATTAGTTTTAGGTGAAAATGTGTTATCCATGTTCCCATTTTATAGAGTAAAAAATAAAATTAGAGGATTGTTGTTACGAGGTGCGTAGATCCTCTTGTTGTGTCATTCATATACCCTAGATGATTGGCAGCGTATCATTGATGGCCTCACAATGATGAGCTACCATAGTATTTTATAAAATAGTTATATGTAGAATTTCATTTACATATAGAGGTGGAATACACATCTTATCCTAAGCATGCTAGCCAAGGTAAAGGTCATTTTTTAGACAAACCACAATTTAGATGTTTAGATTTACCACTACCTGTGGACAAGAGGGCATTAGTTGGCCCAAACCTTTTGGTTTTACCAAAATGTTTGGAATTGGCAGCAACAGGGGAGGCAACAACATGCTCCACTTAGAGGCATATTTTTGATAACATTGCCTCTATTACGACACAGATTGATCAGATTTCATCTAATTGAGTTGGTAGATAATTATTACGCCCATGGATCAACCTTCCTCCCACTGAGGCTACATCTGCATTGTATGATCCATTTATTCATGCCGATCTACCTACTCTTTCAGATGTTGAGTAGATGACCCACACGACTTTGCGTACTAGGTGTATAGTCCCAGTTTTGGATTTACTAGCAACATATCAGGTTATCAGTGAGGACCATGGGATCACTCTTGACTAGGTACAAGACTTTATTAGACAATGATATCCTAGTACACATATGAGCCACGGGGTGGAACATGTAGAGGATATTCCACATTAGCCTACATGATCCCATGCACGTCATGTTTCTATCAATCCTTTACCTTGTCTAGGTTGTCATCAGGATGTTACAGGTCATGTTGAGGCTACTGTGACACTTGATCTTGTCCATGGGACATATAGTCAACTTCTTTTTGCCATTGATACTGTATGTGCTACAAATATCCCTATGATGTCTTTACATTCTCGTGATCTTAGTGACATTGGTAGAGCCATTGATTAGGTATGAGAGGTACTTGACTATAATTTATATATATAAAATTATGTTCTAAAAAAATATGTAATGCATTTTTTAAAGTCTAGTTGTTTAACTCCTGATTGAAATTGTGTACTTGGAAATTATAAGCAGTATGGTGATTTGTCAGACTTTTGGAAATTTGGAGCACGATGGTGATCCCACACAGTATGCAGCTGGGGTACATTTAAATTTAATAAAAAAATAATTACTTGATGTAAAAACTATTTGAACATATTGAACCAAGTACATTGTAATTTGAGATAATTTTACATATATATACATGTATTAAAAATTCAATTTAAACATGTGTATACTTGAACACATGTAGGGGTTGGGACGAGGCTCAAGACATAGTTCAGGAGATCTTGGACCGAGACATGGATCCACATATCTTGGATCAGGAGAGGGATCGGTCCATGGATTGAGGGAGATATTGGGCCATGGATTGAGGGAGAGATCGAGCCATGCATTGGGGGAGAGGTCAAGGGAGAGATTGAGGAATAGATCGGGCCAGAGATCTGATGATTCTATTCATACCAGACATCCCTCTCTTTGAGATCTTTTTTATAGTATTACATGTTTGAGATCAAATTATTCTGCTGGAGACACTTTTTATGATTTATGTATTAAACATTTTCATGTACTGTACTTATGTTTTATGGTACATATACTTGTTATGATTTACATCACATTCATACATTTATGTTTTATGGTTTGAATAGGTTTGTTATATACATGCATTATTATGGTTTGAACACTTACATTACATCTATAAATACATCGTGCAATATTAATTTATGGTTTTACTCTTAAGTTCAAGTCTCTTTATTTAAATTTATTATGGTTTGTTCAAATGCACTTGTTGTACATCTATTTACATCGTGAAATCAAAATGTTGTCCACTATCTAATGGTTGCTATTTGTAAATTTAAAAAGATGGGCATGTACAATTAATTTAAATAAATATAAATGAGTTTGTCTTTAATAAATAGGTCAAGAAATAGAAAAAATTGAATGCAAATATGCTTGAGATTAATGCTATATTTAAAAGTGGAGCATAAAAATGCAATTGGAAATAGATGATAACTTGAATTCTTAGCTCTAAATGTTCATTTTTAAAGTCACTCTAGGTTAAATACATAAATTGTGCATATATCATGCTATACATGAACTTAAGAATTCCATATAATCTAATACACATGTTCATTTGAATGCGCATGCAAAGAATTCTAGAACTAGATGATGAGCTATACTTGTATCCAGATGAATGTAAATTAAATTAAATATATTCAAGTGAACTTACAATTCCATATAATCTAGAACATTTGTACATGAATTTGATTGTGCATGCAAAGAAAGTGATCTAGATGACATGAGCTATAAGTGGAGTTGAATGTAAATGAAATCAAATTTCTATTCTTGAAAGTTCGAGAATTCCATGGAACATTTATATATGCAATTGGAAATTGATATATTTAAATCTCAAGTTATGCACATAATATAAGTATCTAGATCTTCCTGGATGACAGTTCTATATAAATTAAATATTGATCAATCCATATATAATTAGGTCAAATATGGACAATTACATACATGGTCTCAAGCTATACATGGTACAAACAAAGTTAAATTGATGCCAAAATGTAGCTATCTCAAGCACCCCAAACACCATCACTATGATTCACTACAATGTTCATATATTCCAATGCACCTTGAGGTGAACAAGAAAGACAAATCCAAGAGAACCTAGATACAATCTAACATTCACAAAATGGATTTGATAACTATACTTAAGATAGGCTAATGTTCTTAAGAAAATTTGGATCAAAGATGATATCAAATTTTAAGGTCTTGATTTTTTATTAGGAAATTGGATTTGAAATGGATGATAGTCCAAATTAAGGATAAGGTCCCTAGATGTTGAAATATTTGGGTGATGATGAAAGGAAAATATGATGTATGGACTAGATTGAGACCTTAACCAAATTTTGATGTTCAAGTGATGATTTTTTATTAAGGATGGAGAATGGATGTATGGTTGAGACAGATCTAGATGGATAATTTAAATGATTATATTTTGGATGAGGATAAATGGATTAGATTCTAGTTCATTTGATTAGGATGATATTAGGTTGATAATGTGATTAGAACATGATAATGAATAATTACCTAAAGGGATGATTCTAGGATGATTATGGTTAAATGAGTTATTAACTGATAAGTTGATCTTAACTTGATGATTAGGATGGGGGATGCTTACCTGATGAAAATAATAATTAGGATGTGATGATTAGGATACATGAAAATTTAAATGATCATTTAAAATTATTGAATGTAACATTATTAACATAAAAAATAAAGAAAACTAGAGACAACATGTATGTCTAGATTCTTCACCACTCAAACACCAAATCAACTAGATAATATACTTGTGGAGTTGAATGTTCAAATGAAATGAAACATTCATGAACTTAAGAATTCCATGGAACATAAATTTAAATGCAAAATTGGAACATAAACGAGGTTTTGTACAAATTGCACACATGTATATTCAATCTAGCTCATATATAAGTGGAGTTGAACAAATATTTATTCAAATCTATTTGAAAGTGAAAGTTTAACAATTCCATGTCAAACATAAAAATACAATCAAGGAATCTAGATGATTTAAAGGAATTTTGGCAAAATGTGAACTTTTTAATTTAGTCAAGTTAGGTAAATCAAGTAAATTGTGCATGTACATATATATGTATGATATAAGATTCAACACATGAAATCAAAGATTCTTGAGTGAACTTAAAAGAATTCCATGTCCAACATAAAAATGCAATTGTCCAAATGGATGATTTAAAGGAATTTAGGAAAAATGTAAATGAAAACATTTTTATTTAGTCACTAGGTTTTGTATCAAGCATATATGATCTAACATACATGTATTTAAGTGGAGTTTCAAATGTAAATTATGAAATCAAAGATTCTTGAACTAAATTAAGAATTTCACATGGAACAAATTTATTTAAATACAATTCCAAAAATAAATGACAAAGCCTTTGAAAAAAACCCATTCTAAATCATGTCACATATCCAATCAATATAAATATATTATAGATCTATATCTATAATTTAAGTTTGAATACATATATAGAATATGATTAGATGGATCAAAAATTGCTAATTTGTAAAGAGCCATTGAACCGACCCATCCAGAAACTAGAGCTGTATGCATTACATGCACAATGATTAACCAACTAGGATCATTCAACACGACGGTATGGACATGATACCAAGGAAAACCCATGAAAATACCCCTTTATTAGAAAAACTAGACACAATGTAACTTTCTCGCATTAGAGAAAATTATGCTATGGAGTTAGACCTTTGTCTCAAAGATGAACACAAGCAACGAGAACAAGGGTGTCTAGTGGAGAGTGTCATCACATAGCTCTCATGGGATCCCCTGGCACTTCCTCCAACTGAGGCGCCGACACCCATCTATGGATCTCCTGGCCCTTCCTCCTAGCTGAGGCGCCGACACCATAGGGTAGCTAATGCGGAGCCGATAATCTCTCATGAAGACGAGACTACAACTTTGCCGACCATGGCCTACTCAGTCTATCACTAGTCTACGGTAGCCCTAATGCATAGACGAGGAATCCAGTTTTAATTATCTTGTATGTGTTACTACCCATCCCCCTAAATTCTATTGTTTAGGTTATCACTTGTTTAACTACTCTTACGTGGGTTCCCCTGAGCACTTCCTCCATCCGAGGCGCTGGCGCCTACGAAGAGCCACTCTCCCTATGACCCCTACATAAATCAAAACTAGGCAAGGGTTGTACTATCACGAACAAAACATATAACTCAATACATAAATAAGCGAGGCAAATCCATCTCGCAATAGCTCATAATCAAAATGCCAATACCCACGTACAACCCTTCCAAAAGTAATTCTAATAGATTTCCAATTCCAAGAGCACAACCACATAGAATAATAATCACAGATTAAAAGACACGTCTCTGGAACTAGGGTTCTCAATAAACAACAACTGAATCACAAATACACAAGGTTCCCACATCTCTACCAGAATAAAGGAAAACCATAATCAAGATGCACAAGATAAATCGACAAACTATAGGGTTTCACAAATTAACAACATAATCCACATTTCATCAAAACAACAATCCATTATCATCTATTACTTGCATTCAGTTTTCACGATAAAATTTACCATAAATATTTTATAATAAAATAATTTTACCCTATTATTCAATTTTATTCAAAATAATCCACACATTCTAATATTCTTTTTAAAATAAAATAAATAATTATAATCAAATAAAACAATATATATATTAAAATATATAAATATATATATATATATAGCCATACTGAACAAATAATAATAAAATAATTCATGCCAATTAACTTTTATATATATAAAATTATTTATAACAAATTAAATTTTATTATACTAAAAATCATTAATATTCTATTTCTAAACAAAATTACATTTTATTTTTATTTTTTTATTTTTTTATTTTTTTAAAATAAACTAATATTAAATAAAAAAATAAATATATATAAATATATATATATATACATATTTATTTATATATATATATAAATATATATATATATAATATATATATATATATATAAAATTTAAAATTTAAAATTTAAAATAAACAAAGTTTAATTAAAACACAAGCCACGCAGTACAAGCTGCAAGTGGCAGACTACACAACAGTCCGTAGGATTGCTGTGCGCGCAGTCTACGGACTGTTGCGCACAGCAGTCTGCGGCTATGGGGAGAGGGGGAGGTACGGCCTCCGCCGTCCTTCCCCTTGACCCAATGAAAAAAATATAATTTTTTTTAATTTCATCTTTTTTTGTATAAGCACGAAAAATAAAAAAATGAATTCATTTGCCCGGGACAGAATGCGGATTTTGAAAATCCCAATTTTTGTTTTATGTAAAATATAAATACTTCGAACAAACGATTTTAATAAACGAAATACAAAGATAATTATATATATATATATATGAAATCTCACTATATATATATATATTTAATATATATATATATTTTTCAAAGAATATACATAAATATATATAAGGTTATATAAACACAGATAATTCAATCTTCTGTATAAAATACAGAATATCACTTATTTAAAATACATATTAAAGATAATCACAATTTTTTTTTTTTTCAAATTTATTAAAATACAAAGATTGATCTTTTCCTCAGTAAAAATAAGAGAAAGAAATTGGGCGAATTCATACGGAATTCGACAGAGTTTCTTTTCAGTTTGCTTGCAAAATATTATTCCTAATCTCAACATGAATTTTCTTTTCAAACGAAAACCTATTTGTTTAATCATTTTCTAATCTCAAAGAAATCATTTAAATTTAAATCACAGACAGATTATTTTTTTTAATTTTAAAACAGAGATTGATTCTAAAACATCCCTTTATTTCTTTCACAGATTTAAAACCATTAAGATAAGAGAGTGAAACCTGTAGTCTTGCACTCTCGAGAATCTGATGAAGTTGGTTCCTGACGACCTTTATGAAGAGCTCCTCCTTCCTACTTCGAATCTCCTCTGAGTCACCGTGCTCAAATCTCGAACCTGATCCTTTGTTCAAAAGACTCCAGAATAACCAGTAACCGATTCCCCACCCCTTTTCTAGAACTCTCCTCAAAATTATAGCAAAAGATTTAAAAACATTCTCTTCAGATTCAAAAATACATAATCAATAACTTATGCCACTCTACAACAATAATCCCCTCCCTATGAAAACCTACAAAAATTCTTAATTAAAATAAAAGATATTGTCAATTTCATCCAAAAACTTTAAAAATCAAAAATAAAAGAAAATCATTCTTTAAAAGCCAACTTTTTAATTCGATCTGTATTCTTATTTGTTCACACCACTTTTTCATTCTTTTATTTGTTTTATTGTTTTAATTTCTATTTTTACCACTTTTCTTGCACATCACATTATCTATTTAATTTAAATAAATTATTCTAATAATTATCCTCCACCAGATAATTAATTAAAATAAATAACACAATTTAATATTATAATTATCATTTAATTGAAACACATGACTTTATAAAAATTAGATAAAACATTTAAATATTTTCATACAAATTAATCAACATTAAAATACACAATTATTATCCACATTTAATTAACTAATTCACAACTTATAAAATATCAACATGAATTAAATAATCATAACTTATAAAATACCACATTAATCAAAATACGACAACACACAAAACACAAGCCACAAATGACGACAATTACACAAAATAAACAATACCAAACAAACGAGATGGTCTGACATCATGGGATGAGATGACTTCATCGTCACCTCTGTTTCAACATTTAACCATTGGGCTATTGGTGCTCGCCTTGTCCTGCCGAAGCAGGTGGAATCGAGACTTGTACCTGCAATTCCTGCATACAAATGAAGTCGTGTACATGTGCATATATATATATATATAATCAAAGCATTAAATCGAAGCATTGCATTGTGAGAAGGAATCACAGCGTAACAAAGCACTCGCAAGCGAGTGATGCTTTACTGTCCTTCATCACACCTATCCTAACTACTATAATCTAACTGATAAAATAACATTTCTAAACTAACAATTCATCTCAAGACATAATTCATTAAATCATTGCATCATATCATTATTCTGAAAATCAACTAATATAGCCAACCATGATGTCATATGAAATAATCATGTCCATAATGAAATAACAGCATCATCTAACGTCTAACTAACCAAATCAAACAATAATAGTATCATCACAATCACAAGTAGCAAATGAACGCATAGAAAAATAATAAATCCAAACAGTAAGAGGAGGGGTATTACACACCACATATATATGTAAAGTAAATACATTTAAGTTGTAAATATATTTTTAATATATATAAATTTATATATATAAACATGCTTGAAACTTACTTAAACATAGAATATATATTTAAATCTTGATTTTAACTAAATTAATCAATTTCCATACATGTAACAACTAAATCAGATACATGTTCATATAATCAGTTGAATATAGTGGATCGTAGACATCGACATTGTCATCTTCAACAAAAGGAGGCATTGATATTAGTTGTTTCATTTCCCATTTTGAAACATACCCATCTCTAATATTCTCACATTGATCAATATTTGCATTGTCCATAATGCAATCAACACAAAAATATGATTTTTCTCTCACATAAATTGCATAAGGCCTACTACTCCCCATTGTCATGATTTGATACAGACTTCTAATACCATGAATTGCTTGACAATTATAAGGATTTGATCAATCAATAACTGTAAATTCAAACTTGAAAATTCAATTTGAAATCATGTATGTACTTGAACTTTGAAATTCAAATTTTGACTAGGTGTACCAGTAACTTCCCAAAAATACCGTGTGTTGTATGTTGAGTCGCAAGCGGAAAAATGACTTTTGCACCATTCAACAATTTCGTTTGCATTCTGTATGACATTACCTACAAGTACACAAGTTGGCACAATTTGTCACCTATTACTTTCAAGGAACTTAAAAGAATTTAATTTAGTTTTTAAATATATATATATCTGATCTTTTAAAAAATATCAAGCTAGATTCCATATATATATATATGGTGAAAGTTACATACCAGCAAGTTCATGTTGAAAAAGTGCACACTTCACACATGCTCCTACTCCATTGTGCTATGCTTTTCCACGTCCACTCATAAAAAATCCACAAAAAATTGGTGTTGCGTCTAGCATGTTGACTGCTTAACCAAACAAAAGCTTTTGCAGACTTAAATTGTCCTGTGAAGTTACAAATAATTAATTACTCAAACCAAAGTAGCTTCAAAAAAGTAATTATATATATAAGCAATTAAACAATTTAAGTCTCAAAGTATATATATATATATATATATATATATATATATATATAAAATAAAAATAAAAAAATAATGTACTTACCAGCACATCCATCAGACCATATCTAGTGTTGTTCTTGATTTATGCCACATTGTCTCAGGTCTTCAAAAAATATTTTGAAACAATGAGCTACATAGCTTCTATCATGATTTGTATCATTACTAATATAAAAGTGAACCTCTTTGATGATAATTCAATCATCTTCACTAATTTGTATTCCATCGACTGCTAACTCTACATGCCTGTAGCAAACTTGCACAAAAATTGCAACTTGATTTGAATGATAATATTGACTTTGGATCTCAGTTTGAGGACTAAATGTATAGTTCTTAGAGAAATATACAATATAGAGAATACAATTTGGTGGAAAAAAATTCTTTGAATCACGAAATTTCTTAGCTTTCCATCTTGCACCATGACAATGTTGGATATGTGGATATATGATATTGCAAAATTTGCTCATGAATTCATTGTAAGAAAATCCACTCTTTTTGAGAACAATTTTTTTGGCCTCAAATCTTGACTTCATTAAGTATGTCTCATATTCAAATCTCTTCCTTGAAGTAACTTGCATTTCATTATAGTCAACATGTAAAAGATTATTCAAATCTCCATAATCATTACATACATTTTTTATACACTAAATATTGAATTCATTTGAATCTTCTAATTTTTTGCATAGAAGAGACTTCACAAATTGTGTTGTGCTTCCAAGGATGGCTAAATTTTGATCAATTGCTACCATAGCTTTTCTATATGATTTTAGGTGTAGATCAAATTCAACATGATTTCGACAAGAAGTTTCACTACTTTATTTATACATACAAATGATGGTCATAGTGTTTCAAACATCCTTTGACAAATCTTCACATTTGAAAATTCTTGTTTAAATGCTTCAAAAAGTTCACTTTGTGTTGTATCTATAAAATGTTTTGGATGAGAAATTTTTGTACTAGTATCATCACCTATTATTTGTATAGTATCCCATCTATTGGAAGAAACACGAGAGTGGGTGGTCCAATATTCAACCACCTATTTCTTTACATCTTCTAAAATTCTATCTTTTCGGGGAACCCTACAAATATTTACCTAATTTTTCTCAAATTTTCCTTCTATTTCATTTATCTTTTCAATATACCTTTGAATATTTCTCCTAGAAACATTTAGTAATTCAGAAATTGCTTGAACTTATCTTCTATATGATAATTTCTTACTAGAAATTACAGTCATCAATGCTCTACGTACAACACTTAAATCACTAGATTGACTCTTCTTTTCAATACATTCCAATGCTTCTTGCAAGTTTTCAAAAATTGTTTGTTTTAAATTTGATGACCTTTTCCTATTATCAACCCCTAACAACTCCAAAACAGAGGTCATTTCTTTTCGTCTAAATAACTTTGCAACTAACTGTGCTCTTCAATTATAGATTTTTTTTCATAAAATTCATCCCATATTTTTTAGAGTGTAATTTTAATGTGCTTTCAGATAACATATCTTCAGATGAAATATTATTGAAAAGAGAATCCTCATCCATCTCCATCAGATTTTCCTTACCATAGTTCAAAAAATTTATATTACTAGGTTCAGTTTGCTCTTGTACTTGTACGTCACCTTGATCATCAATATTTTCCATGGGTTGTTGTTCAGTAGATGTTCCTTCATCAAATTTTCTCTTTCTTTGTCTTACTCGTGTTTTATCATACTTCCTCGATCTAATCCTTGGATTTTCCATCACAAATTGCACTCAAATTTAAATTCACTTGCATACAAATTTGTACACACATGAGCTTTCAATGAAACATGTTCAATTAATATAGCATAAATATTTTAAAAAGTGTCATGCCCAAAATTTTTACTACAAAATTTCATTTTTTTTTAAACATAGGTTTGCAACCCATCTTGCACACAACCAACCACCTTTGCAAGTTTTAAGTCCTAACACTAAAAGATAAATTTATTAGGAACAAGGAACTTCTTGTAGACCAACTAGCTATAGGGTCACGATGACTAACTTCTATAGACGAGTATTATAGATTGAAGAGTTAATTCCTTACCAAATGTGTTAGTGAGATGGTATTGTTTATAATATCACCACCAATACACTTTTTATTTAATTTAAAAATTTAACCTTCACATTTCCTTAAGTGTCATGATGTCATTACTAGGTCCAATTTTATTTATAGAGTTGTTGATACTAATATGGTTATATCATAATTTATGTAGATTAAAATTTCATATCTCTAAAACTAGAATACTTTGATATAATTCTCTAACATTATCATTCACTCAAAGCAAGATTAAAATAATTTCTTGTTATTATTGATGTACTTAATATTGAATCATATATTTCTTTTGTTAGCAACATTTTCCACTATTCCTAGCATTAATAACCATAATAATGTTAATGTAGTTATTTATAGGATTATCACTATTATTTATGATGACGTTTATTCTACTATTGAACTTGGTGTTAATTTTACCTTTGATTGAAGTATTGAAATTTTTGGATAATGTTCATATCCTTTCTAATATCAATACAAACAACCTTTTTATCCCATTTAAGTGCTCAATATTTGTTGACTATGGATTATTGCTAACTGTGTTAACACCAATGACACTCGATAGCCTCAACCTATAGTTTTCTAATTATATCCACGGTTAAGGTGATAATACCAAGTATAACTATGCTTCATATTAATCCTCCATGCAAGCTTAAGATCGGTCATGGATACCAATGCTACTTATGACTCCATTACCAACATTATTATATAATATGAAAGTAATGTTAACACTAATATCATCCCCAATACCAATATTGTTAGATATATATCATGGGAGCTGTAATTCTAATATCCAAACCAAAAATAATAATGAATTGATAATTAACCAAATCTCCACTTAACATGTGTATTAGTACTACACATTATATTACCACTATTTTCATTATTAAATTTATTACCCATACACTTAATATTACTAATAAGATAGTTATTGATACTAACATTTATTATTATTATTATTATTTATTTATTTAACAATTATTTATTTTTATGTTTATTTATCCATATTAAAAAAGTATATAACCTCTTATATATATATTCTATTTACTTTAGAAAGTAATTTAAAATCATACTAATGTTGATTATCCTACATCACTATATATATTATTTCTTATATAAATTTTTATGCATATTACTTTAATCTAAAAAAAAATGAAAACAAACAAAAGGAAATTCTTTCTTCTTTTATTACCTAAACTTTATCTTTAACATATTCTTACTTTAAATTAATATGTTCTTTTCTTAAGGGAGAGGGAATATAATCTCTTTTCTTTTAAGAAGGAATATGAAAACAAATGAAAACAAACAAAAGGAAATTCTTTCTTCCTTTATTACCTAAACTTTATCTTTAACATACTCTTACTTTAAATTAATATGTTCTTTTCTTAAGGGAGAGGGAATAGAATCTCTCTTCTTTTAAGAAGGAATATGAAAATAAATGAAAACAAACAAAAGGGCATTCTTTCTTCCTTTATTACCTAAACTTTATCTTTAACGTACTCTTACTTTAAAGTGATATGTTCTTTTCTTAAGGGAGAGGGAATATAATCTCTCTTCTTTTAAGAAGGAATATGAAAAAATGAGAATTATGTAAGATTTCTCTTAAAAAGCTTAAAATGGAAGGGATGTGCAAGGATCCCTAAACGGGAATTTCCAACGCCACTTTCTTTGGACAAAAATATTTTCTTCATGATTCATTTGTGATAGGTTTAAAAAAGAATGTCACTCATACTAATACTAAACTTTTGACATGTTTATGTTTTTCTTTTTTTAAGTTCCGATTTAATCTTGCTTCTTAAGAATATTATTTACCTACAATACTCTTCTTCCATGGTAAGATTATATTATTATAATAAGTATAAAAATACGAACAACAAGACTTCTGAACTCCCATTGGATCTTAAGTATATGATTTAACATTTTGCTTGCCAACTCTCTGCCAAGGGATAATAGTATGTGAATTAAATTCTACGGTAGTGACAGGGACGTCTTCCATAATTTGCTGGAATGCAATTTGAATAATGTTTACATGCATCGACTTAAGGGCCATCTTCATTAATGCATTAATTGAAGGGCAGTTAAATTGTCAAACAAGTGTCATCACCATATCCTCTAAGAGTTAATAAGTTGGAATATGATTACAGATTACATAGCAGACCTCCCTTTAAAGCTGCCTGTACTCCAACTCAAGAGGAAGGAAGATTTGGTTGAGTAAAATCCTATGCACCAATACCATTAATAAGGAATGGCTACACGAGATGAGGACATTGGTAAATTGGTTTGTAGTGATGATATAAGACAACGTGCTTTTGATATGGATAATGAGTTACAATAACAACTATATGCTTGCCTTCCATCATTAGTATGTATATGCATCACACATCCATGATGATTGAGAAACAAAAGGATTGAAGCAATGGGTAGAAGTATTACTAGCACTTGCACCAATGTGGTGCAATGCTTCCCCGATAGGCTGACATACTTTGGTATATTTTTATTATTGACAAAATTCATGGAGAAGAAATGTGTTTGACTATTGTTTTGGAGGAGACCCTGATGGGGTTCCCTAGCCTATCAGCTAAATATATCTATAACATATTAATATTATTTACATATCTATAAAATGTTAATTTAATTTATATTGATAACTTATAAAAAAATACTAAAATTATACGATAAACAATAATAATAATAATAATAACAAGAGCTGCGAGAGCTAGAGTCCCTGCCAAAGAAATTTAGTAGCTATTGTAGCTGTGTTGTTTGCATTGTTTGGAAATCAATATCAATATCAATAGGTTTAGGTGATTTCAAAAATGCTAAAATTTAACTAAATGTTTTAAATGTACAAATGAAAGCTAGTTAGTTTATCTTGTTTTTCAAGAAACAAATTCTCAGAAATTTTGTCAAACGATAACTATAAACCCTAACTATTTACTTTAATTTATGTTTGAACAAACCCATATATAGCTACAATGCTGCAAGTTAGGACAATGACTTGTTGCGTACAAAAAATAATTTTGGTCATTTTTGAAAGGAGGTTGGATTTTTTAATTGTTTATTTAGTTTTTTTTTTTTCAAGGGAATCTTAATACTTGTTAAGGTTTTCTCGTCACAATTACTAACATAAATATATTGAATATTTGATAAGGGAAAACATTTTAAAATATTACAAACATTGCAAGATGTTTGTTCTTTACATATAGATTTATTTAATTTAATTTTGGATTGTTAAGCATGCTTGGTTGTGTGCAATACCTATATGGTGATGGATTTTATGTCTAGATCAAGGCTTTCTATCTCTATATTTTTTCCTTTATGTTAACTATGACTCAATAGCCCAATAGATAGGAATCAATTTGAAAACTATCTAACTATCCTCATGCTCCAAAATATTCAAAATTGTTAAGCATTAGTTTGAAGAAGTAGATTAGTTTTCATGCATGCTACTAATAATTCATTATTGGTAACTAGTGAATTATCTTACACAATTGTCAATGCCACATATTCAAAGAATTATGAGTAGTGTATTCACACCTTGCCATTGTCTAATAAAATATAAATGAAACTATTTGTAAGGGGTCATAATATTGATGTCATCTATAGATGCATCCTAGTGTATCATTAGCTATAAAGGGGTCTATTTCAACTATGCATACTTGACTTATTGACAATCTTTTAGATTAAGTAGTGCAATTTGGGCATATTGTGTGTTATTTTTTGTGGTTCATTTTGTTGGATTTAAATGCTATTAAGGCATATTCAAAAATTGGGAAGGGACTTAAATTTTTTTAAAATATTATGAAATAATTTTCCAAAAAAGTAAAATAATGTGATAATTGATAATAATAATAATAATAAAGAACACTTACACAACTCTATATTATAAGAAAAAAAGATAAATTAATTTGCTTACACACATTATTGATCTTAACACCAATTGTAATTAATGAATATAATTTTAAAAATAAGTCAATACCATTTGTCATTATGAATTGAACATCAATTATATATCTTCCACGTGTACTCCAGCGGATGTTGTGGAAGAAGAGAATCCACTAGTCATCTTCAAAATTGACCCTTATCCGTTTGGTTAAGAGTCATAACTTTCCACATAAGCCTTTCGGGAAACGAAATGGTAAGTTCTTTAATCATTAAATTGCTTAAAGAGACAGGTAATTTATATTTAGGATTGATATTTCTCCCCTACACTTCGTGATTGGTGGAAATAATTTCTGCCTTATTTAGCTTCAATGGAAACCTACATAATCTCTTGGGACGTTAATTATCATTGCTACATTCATTGGAAAAATGAAACTTGCCACGTCGATAACAATGACCCGCCCTCTTTAACCACGTCTGCCTTGCATGATATTGTGTGGCATTTCAAGATACCTAGCAAAGAATTGCAAGTTGTCAGACCCGACATTCGAGAATATATTCAAATGGTAGTGGGGATTTAGGCATTACTTTGGTTTTTTGAACTAATACATCGAATTGAAATGGTGAATGTATGCTTTGATATGCGTGAGTATCAATTGGCTCTCCTATACGATAGTTGGAGTATGAGTAATGGAGGGATAGAAGGCCATTGCCATTTAGTATGAACTCCCCACAACTAAATTTAAAGAATGTTTTTTTGAGCATTTATCTCCAATAGAATGTAGTGCCCCTCCATGGTAGTCCGTCTAGATAATTGGGTAAGTGTCTATTTGTGTTATCATGGATTAGTGTGTTAATGGCTTATGCGATAAACGTAATATTTTGATAGCATGGTTTACTCAATTAATTAAATTAGCAATGATTAAATAAAATTGGATATTAAAATTGAATTTCAAGGTTGTTTAAAATAAAATAAGAAATTAAAGAAATAAGAAGGATTTGTTTTCAAGCTGATTTGTAAAAGCAGGGAAAGAGGATAAAACACGAAAGCATGCACATGCACGGCTTGAGATTGGAACTTAATCAGGAAACTTGTTTTATTGTGAAAATATTGCCTAATTTGTTTGAAAAAGAAATCAAAGTATCCAGTTGGTTTTATTTAAAATAGATAAATAAATAAATAGATAAAATAAATGTATAATAGGCTAAATTGTTTTAAGTGATGTTTTATATCAAATTCTATGATTGATAACTTGTTATCATGAAAGGATACGGACAATCATTTAATTATAGAAAAGTAATATTGTTTTAAATAAATAAAGCTGATGTAAGTTTTGAACAAGATTTAAAATAAAAGTTAAAGCAGGCAAGAAAAGAGGGTATGAGTTTAAATAAAATGAAATAGCTTCTTTTTGGAGATTTTTGTGTTTTATTTATTTATTTATTTATTTATTTTTAGATTTTGGGATTTCAAAATTATTGTGGGTCACCTTTTGGTATATATGGATCCTTTTTGATTGATTTGGGAGGAAAATTTCAAGGGAGTTTTCAAAAAAACAAACTTGCTCTGCAAGAAATATTGAGGAAGCTTGCGGTGGGGGTAGTGAGGTGTGATCTCGGTGCTGGATCTCCAAACTTCCAAGCTTCAAAAACCAGGTTCCATCTTTTCTAAAGTTTTAATTCTGCGATGAAAGTGAATGTGTTGAATTGTGTCTCGCCAGTTCTTGATTGGAATTCAATTTCTTACGTTCTGGCATGCCCGTGAATTTTGTCTACCTGTGTCAATAAGCATGGTTGTGTGTCTCCTGTCTCCTCTTTATCAATCGTATTGTCAGCATAAGAGTCACCCTTAGGATTTGATATAACTCTCCTTGAAATCGATTTGTGATTTTCCTTGCATGATGTTGCTGTGTGATGTCTTTTCTTTATGGCTGGTTATCTAATACAGCTTTCCCATTAATGGGATGCGAGCCCATTTTTCTGAATGCTTTATTTAGCATCATCGATATTCTCCACAAGAGTTCCGTATCTAGTTAGAAATGATTGAAAACAAAACTTTGTGAGCAGTAACAATTGAAAACATTTTCTTGAATCGATATTTGCTTGGTCTGTGGCTTGTGTTGTAGGCGTATATTTCTCCCTTCAGCTGTGCACGCCTTATGATCAATTGAATATGTAATGCAATAAAGGTTACTGATGTGTGAGACATGTACAGTCCTCATCCACTAAACTACTTGACTGCATACGCCTAGAACACAAGCAAAGCTTACATTGTTAGTATGTGATTTTGAGTGCACCGTGGATTCATATTTTTTGAGATCTTCCTTGCATAATCCATTTTGTGCAGTCTTTAAGCCTGGAAACTCAATTTCTGCACAATGCTTTCTCCCCTGCGTCCCTCATTGGTGATGGCATCTTCATGTCCCAAGTCTACGATTTTAATTGATGGCTGTGTTCCCTTTGAATACTGTGTGTTTCAATATTCTTATTCTTTTGCCTTGCAAAGTCCGCATGGTGTTGCCGTCGCTGCCATTCTTTAGTGATCATCTGAAACTAGACAAAACAATTTCTCTTGCAACAACTATGGAGATGAGTCTAGTTGTAGCCTTGTAATCAGATCATACCTGAAGGATATTAGCAACCCCAATTGTTGTGTGAGGGCAATTGATAGTTTTTCCTGTGGTGGTAGATAAATGATCTTATCTTCTTCTCTTCGTAGCATTGAGTAAAAGTTTTGAATCTGGAAATACCTTGCTGTCTCCATTCGCCAAGCCATTTTTTTCTCCATCATTGCATAGGTTCCCTGTGTTGTGAATGTGATTGGTCTCCTCCTTCGTGCTATGTGATCTTTAGTTTGTAAGTAATAGAACCTCGTTGGGGATAATGATCATTTCTGGTATATATTTTAAAGAGTGCAAAATAGAGAGGGAATGTTGAAGCCTATATATGTCTATCTTGGTAATGGAATTGTAAATAGTAAATTTCGTTGTTTGATATATATACTTATATATATGCTAGAGGTGATTATTCTGATTTTGACTGTACTGATAATGATAATGGTTTATATAGTTAGTGTTAATGTTTATGTAATTATATAATACATTTAAGTGAAAATATATACAACTCATTCCATCATAATCAACGTTTTTTTTTTTTATAATATATATATATATACATGTAATCATAATATATATTTATTGTATTAAAATTTCTTTCTATAAAAACATTTATATATTGAATAGTATATGGGAATTTGGTATCTAGTAAATGCTAACTCCGTTTGTAACTATTCGTTATTAGTTAGTTGTGTAGGAAAATGTTAGTTAAGAAATTTTAAAGTTGGAATTTTCTTCTTAATTGGAAAGGTATTTTATTAAATTCATTGTGCATATTGCCATATAGATTGAGTTGAAACTTTGTCATTACTATTTATGCTTAGTTTAACTTAGTTGTTATTGTTAATTTCCACTTAAAAAAAATAAAAAAAATTGGTTACCATATATTGTTGAGGGGAAATTACTTTATCATGTCTGTTGATAAGTTGTGTTAATATTGATGGATTGGTTTATTCTTAATCTAATTAGTTACAAGTGGAATAGTTATAATTAGAAATAGGGAAAATTTGGAGTAATCGATATCTTTATTTGATTTTATTTTGTAATTTAATAAACTTAAATAAATGAAACATAGTATTTGAATAGAGATTTCATTCTTAATTACTTCATAGTAGGATTGTGAATAAGTGCAGACATGTGTTGTGACGCTAATTGTAATGTGTTGTTCACCGAATGGGACTGAACTTTGTCATTGTGCTAGTAGGAGAGATGACCTTTAATTATAGAAGTTGTTCTTAATTTCATGAGTTGATTTATCTTGCTTGACCTTGTGTGATGGAAATTTGTATTTGATTTGTCTTATGTTTAATTTAGGTTGAACTTTTGTACAAGTTTGAAAATATGAATTGCTTTGGCATATTGATTTATTTTGGTTCTTGGGTAGATATTGATGTACCTCCAGGGGCTAAGGAAAATGGTGTGTGTGTGCACGTTTGTAGTTGCACCTTCTTGTCTATCTTTTTACCTCATGGATTTTTGTGTGGGTGGTAACTCCTAGTTTATGAGTTTTGATGCTTGAATAACCATGAGATGGTCATGCCTTGTGTGTATGTTTTTAAGAATGTCTTTATGTCTTGAGGATTGAGGTACACCCCTTTGCTTATCTTTGATTTTAGAGTAACCGTAGGGGAGAGTGGCTCTTCCTAGGGCCAGTGTACAAGTGGTCACCCTTGAAAGAGTTTCCTTAAATAAGTGATAACCTAATTAATGTATCTAGTGGGTTGGGTTAGTTAAAACATAACAAGATAAAAACATGCACCTCACCCCTGCCGTTAGCACTCTCAAAGGTTAAGGATGGGTGGGAAGACCTGGTTGGTAAGGTCACTACCTTGTCTCTATGAAAGGTAAGTGGCTCCGCATGAGTCACCCTATGGGGCGACACCTTGAAATAGGATGTCTGGATAACCATAGATGGAGGCGGCACCTTGAGCTAGGTTGTCTGGATAATCCATGTATAGACGGAGGCGACACCTTGTGATAGGTAGTCTGGCGAATTCATGTAAGGCCATGCGATGACACTCTCCCACTATGCCCTTGTTTCTCTTGTTTCTGTTGCCTCTGAAGTTGTTTATTATTGTTGTTGTTTATTGATGTGGATGAAAGGTGCCCTTGGCTATTTATTGTTGGATGATTTTTCAATCTCATTTGGAGAGCTTTGGAAACTATTGTTGTCGGCACCTCTTATGGTTATTTAGTGTTGATCTATAATATTGGTGATTGACTCTTGTTGGTCATTTCATTACTCTTGTTGTGGTTATGTGTTGGCAATGTTATGGGTTAATATCTTGTGATTTGTTATCTCTTTTGTGGAGTTTTGTTTACCATTGTTTCGTTTGACTTCTTGGGTGAGGATCCTTCTTGTTTACTCCAAGCACGGGGGTGGTCGGGTGGAACGTGCTATGCATCCCATTGGGTCCCCATCCGAAGTTTGAGATGTGCAGAGTTGTACCTGTTGTAGTGAATTCTAAGTTATGTCAGAGTTTGATCTAGCTTAAAGCTTTGTAGTCCTTCAATTTCAGATTTATCTTTCCATGTTATTATATTCTTCCCATAGATGTTGGGAAACAACATTGTATTGATGTTAATCTTGAGCAATGTATCTTCGTATTGTTAATATATGATCCATGTTCAGGTCATTTGATTATTGGTGGATGTCTATCTCTCATGTAATGTAAGATGTTGATATGAAAAGTGATGCAACTATGTAACCCCAAGGAACTTTGTTATATGTTGTACTTATATTGTTACATTTCATGTGATGTATGTTGTTGCATATTATTCTTTAAAAAAAAAAATTTGTGCCTTAAATGCTTGTATGTTAGTTTCCTTTGGGGTTGCATGGCGGGGCATTACATAGAACACTGACAGTAAGGTCCCAATCGCTTACAATTTTCCTGCATTGCAATTTTTTCCCCCTCTGATTATTCTGTGTTATTTTAAAATAATAAATTAACTTAGTTACAAGTATTACTGGGCATTTATGTAGGATTTTGAGTTTTCTGGTTTCAAATTTTAGGTTTGAATTGGCTAATGCTGAGTATTACCAGGCATATATGTAGGGTTTTGAGTTTTATGGTTTGAAATTTTAGGTTCGAATTGGATAATGGAGAGTATTAGCCGGCATATATATGTAGGGTTTTGAATTTTCTAGTTTGAAATTTTAGGATTTGAATTCGCTAATGGTGGTTTACTAAGGTCTCACCTCTGTCACATATGTTCTTTCTGATATCCAGGAGGTTCTTTGCTCGGCCTCTCCCTCACTGTACATGTATACATGGGTGTAAGATCTTCCCTAATAACAACATTAAGCTTACTTTGTTTCCCTAATAACAACATTAAGCTTATTTTGTTTCCCTAATGGTAGTATTTTAGCTTATTTTATTTCCTTGATGGCGGTATTAAGCTTCTCGGTTGTTTTGGCTGGTTGTTTTGGCTGGTGCAACTCGATGATTGGGTGCTTTCAAATTTACAAAAAGGTGAGCCATTTTCCCAAAGCAGAAGGAAGCAAAGGAGAGGATTCAATGGCCGACTCCTTGCCCCCTATAGGGAAGCACTTCCAATTGAAAGCCCAAGTGCAGAATTGCTCAACAATCTTATGCGGTGAACTAAGAACCCACATTGCCTTTCTACCATCCCAAACATCACAAAAAAATTTGGTAATAACAAGTGCCTTTCAAGCTGTGAAAAACACAGCCGCACCCAACCCACCCCCTTTCTTCACCCATAATCTGCTGAACCCCCCTTGCCCACAAACGCAACCTGGCAAAATTTTGTCCTAAAGAAGGGCAATGAGTCAGAATATATTCACCCCTACCTTTTCCAATCTAAGCATGGTGCCCTCATAGTTTGCTACACGGCCTGGGTCATCTATTCAGCCCTGATATTCCAAGCCTTTGTAGCCAATCTCATCATCTCCTGCGCCCCCTTGGGCTCTCAGACTCTCACCCACTCCAATGACCTGAGTGTTACTCTAGAGCTCCCTGGTCCAATCATGGTTCCCATCGTTTGAGGCAGCCTTGACATCACTCACATCATCAAGGACTAACACCTCAAATTCTCCACCGTACATGTTGTCTCGGGCGTCTCTTCCTTGAATGGCTATACCACGTGGGGTTTCGGTGGGGTTTCTGGCGTTAGAATGCTGGAAATCCTGGTGGGGTTCCCCCACGTAAATAGCCTATCGGCTAATTAACCATGGCCATTAATGAGGTGACTATTGGTTTGCACTAATCATTCCTACATTGATAGGATGAAGTGCCTAAGATAAAGTAGTTATCATATAGACTTATTTGTTGATAACAATATTGATACGATTTGATTTACTAGATATGTTGTTGGCTGCAGTGACATTATGATAAGATATTTTCTGACACAAATCATTATTGCTAAAATCTAAATGCGATCTACTACTCAAGGCATAAGGTTTCCTAAGGCGCTGCACACTTCAAGGCTTTAATTATTTTGGCAGTTTTTTTTATATTAAACAAAGCTGGAAAAAAAATACAATGAAGAAAAGAATAGTAGCTCAACAAAGAACTGCTCATAAATAAGAACAAAAATCAGTCACAGGGAAAAACTGCACGAAATAGTTAACGTGATACAGATCAGCCAAGAACCTCGCAACAACAAATAACAAGATACATGGCAGCATCCTAAAACATGAGACCCTTAAAATCTGAATTTGAAAAGTTTTTGAAGATGTCTGGAAACACAAATATCTCTTTCATGCAGCTGCAAAAACTGAAGCTTAATCGCCTCCAAATGATTCCTCTGTTTAATGACCTTCAAATTGCCACTCTTTAGCTGGGAACATAAATAAACAAACTGAAAAATGATGTCAGAGTAAAACTTTAGAATATCAACTTCTTGATGAACATGATTAGAAAACATTAACGAACATCTGGTCTTCCATATATTAAGTAAAATGACTTGTCTTATGGAATCAACAACCAAGTTATTTTGAAGACCAGTACCCAATATGGCTTCCTTCCAATACAACACATGATCAAAAATAGCAGGAAAATGCGTAAAAATAGCTTTCCACTTTTTTTTAGCATGCACACAATCCCCAAAAATATGCTTCAAGCTCTCATAATGCTGACAAAAAGGACATTTAGCTGGCTGAAAATTCATTTTTTTCAATCTGTCTCCTACAGGCAGCTTGTGATGTAAAATTTTCCATGACAAAATTTGGGCATTGACCTCAGCTTTAGTTGACCAAATCTGAGAACTTAAGTTCTTCCACTTCCTTTCCTTGAATCTACAATTCCATTTCATATTAAGCCTTGGACTAAGCATCATTTTTGGGAGTAATTGAAGATAAATTCTCTTCAAAGGGAAACAAAAAAAGGAGTATTTATCAAGCCATTGCCAATCATTGAAGAAGCTACGTTGTAAAGGAGTACAAAACTTCATGAGTAACTCCATGGGTACTAGAGCCATAACAAAAATCAAAAACCTTTGAGAATTGTTATTCAATTTGAAATCATTACTAATATTCAGCCAATGTTTCCAATCCAAGGAACTAAACTCCCAAATGTCTCCAAACTGTTGGATACCCTTTTTAAAAAGATAATTAGATTGTTTAGGAAATGCAACAGCAAGTGGTTGGCCATGATACTGGACAAGCTTGTTCCACCAAATAGATGAATTAACAAAGCTAAAACCATATTGCAAGGAATTCCACCTCCAGTTAAGGAATTTGCTAACATGTTGCCACACTTTCCATATAGATTGTAAGGGAAAAGAGGCCTTAATCTGAAAGTAAGGAGCAAGTAAAATTTTATCCAACCAATGCAGTATTTGCCATTTATTTTTCATAGCAGCCTATATAATCCGTTGTCTAACAAGGATTTTCCATGGTTCATTTCCAGAAGCAACCCGTATAATCCATTTTGCTGACAAGCAGACTCCTTGAGTTTTGGGATCTAACAAGCCTAAGCCACCCTTGTCTTTAGGCTGAATACAATGACTCGAAGAAGTGGTTTTGAAACCAGTCTTTCCATCCCAATTAGACCATAAAAATTGTCAAATGATTTTAGTTAAATCATCATAGCCTATTTTTGAGGGAATCCAACAATATGAATAATAAACATGGGAAGCCAAAAAGATGCGATTAACCACTTGAATTCTCCTAGCAAGCGAGAGAAATTTATTCCCCCAAGTAAATATTTTGTTTTTCAGCTTGGTAATGAACCAATTCCACATATCAGACAGCGTAACACCTAAGCCAAAAGGGATACCCAGATATTGAGTAATTTGTCCATGCTTAATTTGCTTCCAATCTTTAGGAATCCAAGGTGGAGTAGCATCAGAAATAATCATAAGAAACTTAGTTTTATGATGAGCAATCTTTGATCCCGAAACAAGACAATAAAGATCAAGAATTTTGAGAACATTTTTTATTTCAATTTCAGAATTTTGCATGAACAACATGCTATCATCAGCAAAATGTGAACTAAGAACCACCGCATTATTTGGAATGGATATCCCTCTAATTAAATTCATTTGATTAGATTTTTGCAGTAGATAACTCAAGGCACCAACAGCGAGCACATAGAGGAATGGAGATAGTGGACATCCTTGCCTAATTGAGCGTTGCAAAGGAAAAGGATCAGTCAAGGAATTATTGATCACCAATTGAGCATTAGCATCCTTGAATAACATTTGAATATGATTGCATATTTTAGGACCAAACCCCAACCACTGCAACATTTTAAGGATAAAGCTCCATCTCATTCTGTCATATGCTTTGTCAAAATCTATTTTGACCAATAAAGCATCTTGTCCTGTTTGTTGCGCCCATTCACAAGTTTCCCAAGCCAACATTAAATTATCAAGGATATACCTTCCTCCAAGGAAACCTGTCTATTCAGGTCTAACTATTTCTTTAGCCACTGGTTTATCCTAGTAGCTAAAGCTTTGGCTATAATTTTATAAGAAGTGTTAAGCAAGGTTATAGGACGCCACCTAGAAATAGACTCCACATTTTTCCCTTTAGGAATAAGCTTGATTAAGCCATTATTAATTTTGGGTCCCAACGAACCAGATTTAAGAGCTTCTAAATAAACAAGATAAAAATCTTCCTTAATATGTTGCCACATGATCTAGTAGACATCATCAAAGATTACATTCCAAAGGGTGAACTTTGACTATAGAAAATTTTTAGATCATGATCTATCAATAGAGGACTTGGAACATGCGGTTTTCTCAATGGCACACAATAAAAGTCCTGGGCTTTAATTATTTTGGCAGTTCATAAAGAGAGTTACGTATACAACTATCTCTAATAACTGATGTTCAATTTGGAAAACCTACTACCACAATGCCCATGCCTACTTGTAGGAATACAAAGTATTGTTTGTATGGGATGCCAGGGAGATTTAAATCAAAAAGTGTAGAAAGACATTTTCAACCAAGATTAATTTCTGTAGAGTGCACTATTCCATCACATAATCATGGCGCAAAATGAGATATGGAGGCTCTGTATTTTATTGGATTGACCTAAGGAGCTGCAGGCTTGGTCCAAGGCATAAATGTTTAAATTAAATGATGAAAGATTTGGGTTTAGGCGCATGATTATTAGTTCTCCTTTTTTTCTTCATAGCTATCTTGTATGCCCACGTAGCTTGAATCTGTTGGTCTGGTATGGAAACTCAACCATAGGGGTGGTCCCTTTGGATTAATGTGTGCAAACTAGGATTTTGGAACAATCGATACTAGAGCACTGACCTCCCTTCAGAGAAGGTGACTTGAGGGGTTGGCACAAACAAGGGTAAACTTGCCGCACTGCCCCATATGGGAAGCTCGACTCCCATGTGGAAACATAGTCTCCTATGGTGGAGTTGTGGTTTTATTTTTCTTTTGTGGGAAAATTTAAGCCCCAACAACCCTTTTTTTTGTTTTAAATATTGTTTATTATAGCATGAAGCTTGAAGAGAGTGCAACCTCCTCTAAAATCGCTGCTCGTAGAGTATGGATAATGGAAAATTGCATTAGCCCTATTCAAACATGCAAATATGTTTATCTTCTTTTAGCCCAAAATAAATGTCAATATAATCAATCTAATACATACCTAAATATAATTCATAGATCATTTTTTAGAAATTGTATAAATATTTATTTCCTAAAATTTTACTCCAATATTGAATAGTGAAAATACATCTTGCTGTAATGTAGATTGCACCAATTAGTTTAACAAAGGCTCAAACATACCTATTTTTTTTTCATCACCTTTTTTGATATGATTTATAGTTTAGCTAAATCTTATTTTAATTGGAAAAATAAAAACTTTATTTATATGGGCAACATATTTCTATTTTGTTTATATTTATAAACCTTGATATGCAGATTCACTTATCTCCAAAGGGTGAAACATGCTAACAGGATTTGTTTCTTAAACTCCCTTTAAATTATATCATAACATTCTTAGCCATAAATGGATTCTTCTTACAATTTCTCTTTTTCATCACCAAATAGGTTCAACTATTTCATTCTTATGTTGTTCTTAATGAAATTAGGAGTTGACAGTTTATAGAGAGCAATCAACACTTTTCTTTTGTTCCCTTAAATAAAGTTTTGAAGAATGCATACAAAAGGATAAGGCTTTATTTTCTAAGTCATTCATTAGACACATGAAACTCACTTCTTTAAATTCAACATTACAAAAAAAATGGAGAACCAATCATGAACTTGCTCTTTTCATCTTTCCATTTTCCAACAAAATACTAACTTTCAATATTACAACAATATCTACTAATACAATGAAATACACACAAATCAGTAAGGCTTTCTCTCCACCCTACCGTAATGGTGTCATGGAGCCTCGTGGGCTCTAGCCAACCCCTGAGCAAGGAATTATTTTAGCTCCAAAATGATAAACTGAGTATTTTTCTCATTTTTACAAAAGAAAAATACTAACATAGCATAGGTTCTCTACTTACTATTTTCAACAATGATCCACACATGTCATCCTCTTACAAGAAAATAGACAAAGGGGAATGGAAGTAGGGAAAACTTATCTCTTTTATTTAGGTGACGGAGATTAAACTCTTCTATCCTTCTTTCCTCTCCAAGCTAGGCCATCTTGAATCACCATCTCCCAAGGACTCCTCTCCTCTTCTCATCCTATCTACTATCTCCATTAGAGTTCTCCAACAGAAGTGGGTAACACCCCACTCCTTCCTCTCCAAATATATAGAAGTTTCACAAGTTGCAACTCTTGGATGGAAAGGTGTGGAGTGTACCTTTCCCCATCAATGAAGGTCATATCCCCATTAATGAGAACATGCATTTGGACAACTATCCAATCTTTCCACCCCATCCTTTTCTCAAAATTCGTCACTCTCTATTATGAGAGCTTTTTAGGGGTCAAATCATGTTGTAGGGGCACTATTGTATGCTCACTTGACCCCTACCACTATGGTATAGACCCTAGGGGGTTTATTTTTGCACCCTAACCCAAAAATTTGACCAACAATTCTCATTAAAAGCCCACTCAAGGTTCCATCCGAGTTTCAAACTTAGTTAGGGGTTACCAAGACCTAATCCCCACTCACACCTCACATGAATTACAACTAAATGCCCTCACAATCTTAATCTTCAAATACATTAACTCTACTTGTTTCTAGACCCAAAATGGGTTCAAATATATATCCTCATGAAGAAGTCTTTTGATTCACTCTTGATGGTTCTCCCTTCTCATGTTAACACTATAGCCTTCCTGCACATTACCAACATGATCGTAAGTATCAATTGTGTATCACATTAATCTATTAGCTGAAAATTCTAAGTTTTAACTCTATAAAAATCCATTTAGAATCTCAATTTGTATTCCACGGTATACAAGTGCATTCCACCTTCATGGTAGTGACGATATAACATAATGTCCAATGATATGCAAAAATATTGCCAAGGGATCATCATATTTATTATCCACCATATATTAATTTAAGAAAAACATATAACAAATTAGGTTGGTATTAAGTACAAACAAGGTGGGGTCTTACAAAAATCTTGTAACTAGATGCAAAACATAAACATAAAATATTTAAACACAAGTCTAATAAACATAAACATGTAAAACACAAAATATTTAATTTAATAATATATATATATGTATAAAAGATAAATCCAAGTTGGAAATAAAAGTAAAGGCAAAGGTAAATTTAATAAAACATAGGTATTTAAGGAGGACATGTAAGAACAAGAATGGAAGAACATAGAATTGGTGATCAATAATAATGAAATCTAAGAATTTAAGTAGTGAAAACAACAAATGCATTCATGTTCAAACACTTTTTAAATAAATAAAATAATTGTTCAATAAATAATATAAATAAAATAAAATAATCTCCTTTCTATATAATTCTTTATAAATATATAATTTTACATAAGAGGCACTTAAAATTATATATAATTCTCAAAAATAACTCTCCTATTGTCCAAATGCATTTTCTTTTGTTGAAATAAGTCTTCTAAATTTTTGAAATTATACACCTTCTAAAATGTCGAAATAAACCTTCTTTGATCGAAAATAGCTTTCCTTGTTGAAATAATCGAAATATTTGTTTTTTTGAATTTTCTTAAGTTGAAAAATTAAAAGTTTTTTTTTTGTTTAAATTTTTATATCGACTAATTTCGGTCGAGTTCTTATCAACTAGTAATGTTTCGGCCAATTCGTTTTTGGCCTTGTTTTTCTCGGATGAGAGAGTTTTGGCTGAAACTTCCTTGGCCGAAACCCTCTCAGTGGAGAATGTCTAGTTGGCATCCTACATGGCAGCCAACTCATCATTTTTCAGAATTTTTTGAAACATTCAACTTTGACATAATATTTCTCTAGTCAGAATGATCTTTCTGCAAAAAATTAAAAAAAACACCCTTTTGTAGAGCTCGGAATGGAGAATCCAAACATATAATTTTTTTAATATTTTGATTAGTTTTAATATATTTTATTTTTAAAATAATGCAAGTAGGTTTTAAAAATAATAAAAAAGGCTGATTAGAAATAAAAAAAAAGATAGTAAAACTTATTATTATTTTTTAAATCTTATATGGGGCACAAGAGGAGAGACTCTTCTTCAAAAGGGTGTATTTTTTTTTTTGAAAATGATTAACAAAATTGAAAATAGTTGACAGCTCGTGAAAACTATTAAATTATGACATGTTTGACTTTAAAACGTTATTACGAGAAAAATATACATCAAAATTTTATTTTTTTCCCCATGTACAAGATATTGAAGTTACCTATTTGGAGAAAAAAATGGAGAAATATTTTTTTTTCAATTTGTTTCTTGACGGCCCGTGAAGTCACTCTTTTTTGAAATTTTCAATATTCCAAAATTTGTCCTTAAATTGATAAAAACATAATGAAAACATTTTTTTTTTAAATTAAAAATTACAAGAATAAACTACATCAAAAATTCTATATTTCATTAGTTTATGTAATGCCCGTAATTTACACTAGGGCAAAAACACCACTAACAATTTTTTTTTATTTTTTTATTTTTTTTTTTGAAAAGAAGAAATTAATCACCTATTAAATGTTATAATGTGTTGCGCTTGTTAACTAGCTACATGCACCAAATGACTGAATGACGTGGTCCAAGAATGACATCATTGACATGAAGCCCGAGGGTGGGGAGAGTATTTAAATGAGTGAGTGAAGGAAGAGACCTTTCCACACGAATACAAAATTGAAAAAATACAAAATTTATAAAATTTACATTATCATCAATTTGAATTTGAGATACATAATTTTTTTTTTTTTTAATTTTTATTCTTTATTTATTTATTCTACTTTTAAAATCTTAATATTTATTTATTTAATTACTATGTATTAAATTAGTTACTTTTCCTTAAATAAATAAATATGAATAGCCAATTCCTAAATATATATTAATTATATACTTTAAGAAATAAACTTATAACTATAAGAGTGGGGAATAACTTATGCAAATAAATATACATTATTTCTTTACTTATTAGATATTATTATTTTCCTTTAAATAAGAGAGGGGGAGGATAATAAATAAGGAGAAACTATTTTTTTTAAAAGACTCCCTAGTATTACGTGGCCCCCTTTCCTCACACATATTCTTATTTAAGACTATTAGATTCTTTTCATACCCTTCTCTTTTACAAGGAAATAATTAAAATAAAGTAAAGGAATAATTTAGAGAAAGTCACTAATACTAACTTAATTCAGTTTGAGAAGAATCTCTTTCTTATAAGCTATAAGGGAATGTATTTCATTTCTTTTTCTTTTTGTTTTCTTAACTTAGGGATTATCTCGATGACTTCCTTTAAATATGATAAAGTGGTTTCTCATATGAAGTCAACGTGAAGTCTTACTTGATGGTTATGCTTTATTCCACGTCACAACCATAACTTTAGTTATTTTGCTAAGGCTTCGAATTCGTGATTCGCCTCACTCAACGTGTATGGTATTAATATTAAGGCGCAAATGGTGATTATTTTTGTTTTTATATAAAAGTGATAATATGAGTAATGCAGCAAAGGAAAAATTCCATAGTTAAATCGAGCGCCAACTAGCAGTCCAAATACCTCATAAATAATTTAATAAGTTTTGGAACCCCAAACGATATTGAAAATACCGTTCACATCCGGCAAGAAGAAATTTTATGTGAGATACCCTAAAATGAAATATCATATGTACGTTTCAAGATGAGCAGCAAGAGAAATGGACAAGGCGGCTGGGAAATTGCATTGGACAGGCAGGTCTGACACCAGGCCAAAATTTACATGAAAGAGCTGTAATACACTTGTTGTATTTGATCGAAATGATCTGGAAACGAGAGTTACTGTGAGTCAGATATAGCCTATATTTATATCAAACAGTAAAGGAGATTTGAGATGGACATTATAATGACAGTGACAACTTTATAACGCTGTCTCCAACGTGATGACCATTGGGTGAAGTAGAGGGTTGACTACTCAACGTCAGGATGAGTTGCAGCAACTATAAAAGAGAATTGCCCAGTTGATAATAGAATAATAAATTGTAGCTCGTCATAACACTTTCCAAGTTTAATAGAGTGGATGAATACGTGGATATCGAGTCACGTTTTCATTGATAACTACCTTAACATGTCAGATAACTTATCTTAATTCACGTCCTCTCTATTTTACCAGACTGATGCACATTTACTCCCAATCACAAAGGCAAGGGAAGCAATCGCTTCTTATCCACTGAAACGGTTGCATGAAGCCTGGAGACTAAGTAGACTCAGCGGTATCCATATATATATATATATTTTTAATGACTACCTCACAGAATAATCACGCAGCCCTGAATCCTTCACGTGACTATTCTGACCACAAATCTAGATAGCGCATAAATCAAAGAGGAGTTAACACCGTCTTGAAGGAAGGTGGTTCCCTGAGCTTGCCATTGGTCACAGAATGATCAGGAGCTGAAAATAACGTCCATTTAATGCTGGCAAAATGAACCTATCACTGAATAGAGTGGGTACATAAGCAAGCCAAGCACCTCTTCCCAATCTGATTGGAGGAACCTCTGGCTCCCCATATCCGGCCGAACACTCTGTCTAAGGTGGTGAGGACTGACAGACAACACATCTTGTTGGGCTGGCCAGAGGATTTCGATGTGCAGACATATCTGTGCGCATCATAAAGAAGGAGAATATTCGTCATTTTGTAAGCTAGGTATTCATTCAATATTGGCTAGATGCTTGCACTCACTATTTGAAGGTGTCACTTCAAGCATGAAGAAAATGCATTGAATGTAGTCTCGGGTCCTCCAGGGCATCGATCATAACATGTGGCAGAGGACTGCATTAGGAAATGCCGGTTTAGGGTTTGGTAGTGAATAAAGACTTGCCTTAACTTATCAGAAGACAACCAGTTTTTAAAGGATCATCTAGTAACCAACAAGGACAGCGATGGCGTGGTCCAAGAAGAGGGAACATGGCATTAAGATTCAGCTAGAATCCCTCAGCCTATTGTACTCTATGAACTCTTATATGTCTTCACTCGATTTATTTTATTCTACTTCATTTTCCTGAGTTTTATCGTGCCACTGCGCTATTTATTTATTTTATAGAAGTTGTGCAGCTTCTAGCCATTGCATTAGAGATATGAGCTGACATTACTAACTGCACTGCATATTTACATGTGAAGATAATGCAGGAGAGGATGAACTCTAGTTCCTAAATGCAATAAGGCAAGAGCCAATGGTGAGAATCTCTCCCCCCCAGAGTCCTGATAGCAACACAATTCCTGTTTATACTGGAAATCTAATGGCCCCCCTGATCTCCATTCCATTTATCTACCCTAGGATGTTATGATAATAAACATGCCAGTAACTTAAATTTTGGGAAGAAACAGATAAACGAATCTCATCTAGATTTCACATATTCTTATGTAATGGCGTATGGGTATTTTGTTTATGAAGACTTCATTTATCCCAATCTTCTGTTGCTTGCCAGTATCTTGCCATAGGATTCACATCTCCCACAAAACATAG
>VDFB02058242.1:330508605-330540704 GCA_007258455.2 Sequoia sempervirens
AAAAATTGAATTTCATGAAGTTTTGACCAAGTTAAGGTGGTTAGACATACAGGTTTTTATATTTTTTAAAAGGTGTAATAAAAATTCATAATTAATTATTTACATGGAAAAAAATTACAAAAAATATGCATCATATTGGGACATGAGTCCTCTACTTATATCTAAAATCTTATAAAAAAATATTATCATTTTATTGTGGTTAGGGTGGTCAGAAAAAACACCTACTTCTTATTTTTTCCCTGAAATTTAAAAGTAATACTGCATTGAAATTTCAAAATTTCACCAAATAGATATTTAAAAACCTAGTAGTTTAGAAACTACATTCAATTTGCTATAGATTCTATTCTTACATATTTTTGAAATAATATAGATAACTTATTCAAATTTTTACGTCAAGTTTCCTAACTCTGATTTTTCTGAATTTTTTGCCACTAAGGGCCTGCTTTTTCTATGATGATCTTGCACATTCCCAAAAATATTAAACAAATTTAGCTAGACCAAGTCACTTAGGGTGACTCTATCCTATACTATTTTCTACAAATTTCAAAGTCTAAGTGTTTGTGATATTATTTTGAGGTTCTTGTTCTGTGTGTGTAGGTGTGGTAGTGAATATTTTTCAAAAAAATGACCAATTTGTGATTATGTAATGCAAAATGCAACTATACAACAATTTTGAAAATTTTCATGCAATAAAGTATAATTGCAAATGCAAATTATAGATCTAAAATATATCAATTGATTGATTCTAATATGTAAAATATAAAAAATGATGATTTTTTATATATGTTGTCACAAAATAATACAAATTTTGAACTATATGCAAGGTACCTAAATGGATGGAACATGAACAATTTGAGATTTTATTTAAGACCTAAAGTAAATTATATATGCACTTTGAATGTTCATCTAACCTATAATAGGTGAAATTAACCCTATTTCAACCTATGATGCAATATGATATGTAATTTTTTAGATTTTTATGGTTTTTATGATGTAAAAATGAATGCTTAATTGAACAATGCAAAAACAAAACAATATTAACCCTAGATATAGGGTGATATGCTTCAGTTTGAAAAATACAAAACAATACAATACTAACCCTAGATCTAGGATGTTATGCTTCAGTTTGAACAATGCAAAACAATACAATACCAACCCTAGATCTAAGAATATATGCTTCAGTTTTTAGAAGGTTTATAATGTTAATGTGTTTGGTTCACCAAAATAATAAGGTGGAAAAGTGAAACCCTTAGACTCCACCTTGTGATTTCACAAGGGCTTACTTTTCCACAATGGTATGTGTGGTGCCTCTTATCATTAAATTCAAGATTGACCAGGATATGAGATTGACTTGAAACTTGAAAGGTGAGCCAACCAATCCTAGGATCTAAATTTAAGTACTTGTAAATTTATTTTGTATGGAATGCAATTATATGACTAACAAATTATGCCAATAACCTGTTTTGATGCAAAACCAGTAAATCTAGAAATTCATAGACAAATTTAATTTTTGGAAATAGACTAAACAATTTTTTGTGCTCTTGGAATATACATTTGGAGCTGACTTTGAGGGACCAAGTCACCTAAGGTAACTATCTCCTAGTAACTAAAAATGATATCTGATTTCATAATCCTCTAGAGTCTAATTTGAGCTTTCTTTCTTTGTGAACCATAGTTGGATCTTCATTGGATGCTGAGATAACTGAGTTTTTGTATGTTGTCAAGTTGTAGGGTTTGAATGCAATAATGGATAAATGAGTTTCAATCTTCCTCTAAAATTATTCAACTTGTAACCAACACATTCAAAGAGAGAGGAAGGGTTGTGCTATATAGCGGATTACCTCAGTCAAACCCCATATTGGTGTTTCCACCTCCACAATTGCCAATGAAAGAGATATTATCCTTTTAAGGGATAGAAGCTAAATGAGGAAAAATGATGTATAAAAAATGGGTACAACTCAACACACATATATGATTCCTTGTAGGACTAAATTTATACAAACCTCCTGAAGGTTTGATTGCAAATTGGCTTAAATTTCTTAGAAGACCTACAAGGGTTAGTCCTCACAAACAAAATGACAAAATAAACATGAACAAACTAACATAAAACTTGACATGATGCTTCAATATTGAAATGTTGCAACAAACCTTCTCTTGACTGCTCTTGACTTGATAACAATTCTTTGATCACCAAATACTTTCAATAATTTCCACATCTTCTTGTTAGCCTTCAAATGGTGAAATGACTAGGTATTTATAAACTAATTTTAATTTATTGAAAATTAAATCCCAATAGCTAATATTTGACATTTGAAATTAAAATAACAATTTTCTACTATTGACATATTAAATTTTGGAGACAAAATAGGGGAGACCAATTCTCCTAGGGAAACTTTTTCCTAACCCTATTTTGTGGGATGTAAAGTGTTGGGAGAAAAATATTAAATGTTTTCTTTGGTTTTACAAATGGGTTTTCTTGATAAATTTATAAATGGGCCATGGAATGCATAATTAAGGACATCAGATATATAATTAGGTCCATGCACTAAGGAGGGAGAAAAATCTAGTGTGAAATTTTCAATGATGACAATTTACGATGTACATCCATCAATTAAATTAGATAATTCATTATTACCCTCTTATGGGTTGGAAATTGATGCTGAGGGTAGGGAATTTGAAAGAAACACAAAGTTTTAAGGCTAATAATGATTCACTCTCAACCTTCCAACTAGCTACTAGTATGGAGATAAGGCCTCAATAATGCACCAAATGACTTATTTGCTTTCCTTATGGACCCAAATCCTAGGAATGCTATTAAGAGACACAATTACACTTGTATTAAATGAAATCAAAGCCCCAAACCTCTTTTTTGAACAAAATCCACTTTTCCACCTTAATTAGGCCTTCTAGCCCAACTAGGCCTCTAGCGAAGGATTTTTTACTTTTCTCTCAAAATTTCCAAAGGACCCTCCAATATAATGACTGATTAAGATGTGTTTTATGATGAAAAAAACATATCAAATCCCCGATGGCACTTGTTTCAGAACACACCAACCAAAATCTGTTGTTTCCTCAAAAACTAGGCCTAATTAGCCCTCTTTTTCAAAGCAACCCCTCTCTAAACTTAACCCCTAACCATGAAACTTTCAAAAGTCTTTTAAAATGTCTCAAAACCAAATATTCCAAGTTTTTAGGCTTCTATGACACCCCTAACATGCTCAAACTCAAAACCCTCCTTAAATTGCCTCAAAACTAGGGCTTTTTAGTTACTCACCTTCCAAACACTTCTAGAACTCTCTCTTTGACTTTTCACCATTAGATCAACATAATAAATCAATAAAATCTCAAAAAAACACCCCTTATTAAGGTAGATCTCCTGCTGCTATACCTTAGCACCCATTTTCATGCACTTTTCCCTTTGACAACTCGGTGTACACCTTGATATTCCTCTTTCTTGCACATTAGTTTGTCAAATCTATAAAATACATGTTAGGAATGATCCATTTCACAGGTCACAGTAGCATTTTACCTTGAAATGGATCAATCATCCATGAAAAACCTTAAAATTAGTGAAAAATCTACACTTTCTTGAGGATAGTCAACAATATAATACAAAGAACTGATTATAAACGTGTATCAGAACATGAAAGGGATTAAATACATGTAGATACAAGTACCTAAACCATCCTACTAAACAAATCTTCAATAGAAATCAATAAATCATCAAAAGAGCACAAGAAAAATGCAAGAAAATGTTGTTTTTTGATGTAGGAGCATCCAGTGGTGTAAGGGCAATCTTGCATCACCCAAAAATACTTAAATTTCAAGTTTCTCAGTTTTTAGATGTTTTTAAATTTTTAGATACCCTTTTATTCATAATGAAATTCCCAATTTACGGTTTTTATTTTCTATTCCTAGGTTGAAATATATTGCAGTTTTAGTTTCCTAGATTTGCACCTAAAAATCTTCTGAGTTGGATTTGAGGAACTTAGAGCTCCCGAAATGGCCCTGAAACTTTCCAAAATTGGCATAGCCACCTGGTTTCGCACTTCGATTTCGAGACCTTCCTTAACGGGTTCAAATCTAAGCTCGCGGAATCTGGAGTTCCGGAATCAAAAGTTATGGCCCCAGAAGTTACGCGACTTAGAAGATACACCGGTAAATGTTCTTTGAAATTTGAACTCTAAGTTGTAATTTTGGTGCCAAACTGCCTAAACTCAAATTTTAATGTTGGTTTTGGCTCCAAACTAAAGAGGAGCCCCCATTTATGGGTGGGTTAATTCTTGCAACTTTTGGGGACAAGTTCGTGATATTGCTAAAGGGTTATTCTATAGTTTTCAACTTGCATGTGTTGTAGAACTTTGGGATTTCGGAGATCCTCCTCGCATAAAGAAGGCTCCATTTTCCTCAATAATAAAATTATTCTCTTGTTTGTGGGTTACTTTCTGTGTCTCGGGCTACTCCCTCATCAAGTGGTATCAGAGCGGGTTTTCTTGAGCGTGTGGACAGATCGCCGATCGTGAGCTAGTTCACACCAGGACCGTGGTTGTGGGTCGAGGTCAAGAAAGATGCCTCCAAGAGTGATTCCTGGTAGGCGTGGTAGTGCTAGAGGTGGTCGAGGCAGCAGAGATGCTGGTGGAAGAGATGCACCGCAGCCCTCCGTGAGATTGACATTGATGTTGGCAAGAGAAGCTGAGAAGAGGGTTAAAACCCGAGGGAGGAAAGTGAGGATGAAGGAGAGGAAGAAGGTTCCGTGATGTAGAAGAGGAAGAAGAAGCTAAATTGATCACACCTCAAATACGCTAATAAGCAGCCACGCAAGATCGAAAAGACCTGTGCTTAAGTCCTTATTTCGAAGTCCGAACCTCGAAGAGTTGATTGACCGATCAATGAGTTAGAAGAATATTTTGGCATGAGGAAATAGAGGACCCAAATCGGGTTAAGTTTGCAAAAATGAAACTGAAGGGCCATGCCAGTATTTGGTGGAAAGAGGTCCAGTTGGAAAGAAATTGAAGAGGAAAAGGAAAGATCACCAGATGGGATTGTATGGTAGAGAAACTGAAGAAGCAGTTCATACCAGTGGACTACGAGTTAGATCTGTTGAAGAAATTGCAAGGGTTGAAGCAAGGAAGCAAATCTGTGAAAGAATATACTAAATATTTTCACATGATAATCATCAGAATGGGCCACACAGAGGCCAATAAGGAGAAGGTAGCCCAATATCTTAATGGGTTATGACCGAGCATTCAGGAGGAGTTAAGCCTAGTCAGAATGACCACCATTGAGGATGTAATGCCTTGCTTGAAGGTGGAAGAAGTTGAACAAAAGATTTGATGGCAAGGAAAAAGGACGAGGAGGTCAAAGTGGAAGGGGCAGTGGAAGACCTTCAGGAAGCCGAAATGATGATGAAAAGAAAAGTGAAGATGTGGGTACCAGCTGAAGCCAAAGGAATGACAACTTCTACCGCCCTTGTGATCAAAACAGTGGTGATCAAAGAGGTAGAGGATGAGGGAGATATGGACAAGGATCTAGAAGAGGTGGTTTCAAAGGAACGTGTTTCCAGTGTGGTGAAGAAAGGCATCGAGCCTATGAATGTCCACAACACCAAGGAAGGGCAGAAAAAAGGCCAGAAGGTCGTGGAAGGGTTGCGCATGCAAATGAGGAGGCCTAACTGAACATTCATATTCAAAGCGGAAACTTTAGTGATTAGGAGAGCCCTAGTGATCAAGAAAAGGAACCGTAATGGTAGGAAGAATCGGCTTCGCACAAGGTGCAAGTGTGGAAGGAAAATGTTGTGATGTCATTATTGATGGTGGGAGCAATCGAGAACCGCGTCGAGGGAGATGGTCACAAAGTCAAAGCCGAAGAGGGAAAGGCACCCAGATTCGTGATCGATTGCCTGGTTGCAAAAAGACCACAAAGTTTTGGGCAATGAGCAGCGCCTAGTAAAGTTCAAGATCAGGAGCTACCATGATGAGGTACTTTGTGATATCATCCCCATGGATGCATGTCACATGTTGTTGGGGAGGTCATGGTAGTTTGATAAAGCAGCTATACATGATGGCTAAAACACTTTCTATTCTTGGATTAAAGGATGTCTTCACCACAAGTTGAAACCCCGAGGAGAGACCAAGAAAGGTATGCAATAGTGCTAGAATTTGTTGCGTAGATGGAAGAAAAAATTTTAGGAAGGCATGAAGCATGAGCGCGTTATGCATTGATTCCTGAGCGAGCATATGAGGTACGTTCCCTGTGATGGATTGAAAATGGATATTGCTTCGATAATGTACCCCAGGGTTTACCACCAATAAGGAAGATCACCATCGATGACTTGATTCCTCGGAGCCTATCAAATAAGGCATCTCATAGACACTCTAGTAGAATGAGGAGCTGTCTTACGTTCAAGAGTTGTTGAGAAAGGGTTTGATAATGAGAGTTTGGTCCATGTACGAAGACTCGCAAGATTTCAGCACCAAAGAAGAATGGGGAGTGGAGGATGTGTACAGATTCCCGAGCCATAAACAAGATAACAATTAAGTACAGATTTCCCCTGCCAAGGATGGATGACCTGATGGACTATTTGAGTGGAGCTCAGTACTTCACAAAGATTGATCTAAAGAGTGGATATCACCAGATCTGGATTCGAGAGGGAGATGAATGGAAGACTACCTTCAAGACCAAAGAGGGCATGTACAAGTGGTTAGTCATGCCTTTTCAGCTAACCAATGCACAGAGCACATTCATGCTGCTCATGAACGAGGTACTAAAAAAATTTCTGGGAAGTTTCGGTTATTGTGTATTTAGATGATATTTTGATTTTTAGTAAGACGTTGGATGAGCATCCGGCTTTTACCTTCGCAGAGCCGCTTGGAGAAGTTAAGAGAAGAGAAACATTGATTAACTGGCAAAGTGCAGTTCTCATGGAAGAGGGAGTTAGTGTACTCGGGGTTTGTTGTCAGAAAAGGCCTCAAGATGGACCTAGAGAAGGTGAAGGATATTCTGGAATGGCCTACCCCAAGAACTGCTACCGAGGTGAGATATTTCCATGGTTTGGCTAGTTTTTATAGAAAGTTCATTAGAAACTTCAGTAGTATTTGTGGACCCTTGACTGAAACAATGAGAGGATAGAAAAGAATTCAATTGAGCACTAGAGCCGGCAACAAGTTTTGAACTTTTGAAGTAGAAGGTGACAAAGCAACCTGTTCTAGCCCTCCCAGATTTCAACAAGGTGTTTCAGGTGGATTGTGATGCCAGTGGTTGTGCCATTGGAGCAGTGTTGAGCCAAGAAGGTAAGCCCATTGCCTATTTCAGTGAAAAGTTAAATGTGCCAAGAGAAAGTATTCTGTATATGATCAGGAATTTTATGCAATAGTTCAAGCATTAAAGAAATGGAGACATTATTTGTTGCCGAAGGAATTTGTTCTATATACTGATCATCAGGCCTTGCAGTACCTAAATAGTCAGGGAAAATTAAATCAGAGGCATATGAAATGGGCAGAGTTTTTGCAGAGTGATACCTTTGTTTTGAAACATAGGAGTTGGAAGTCAAATAGGGTTGCAGGTGCCTTAAGTAGGAGGCATACATTGATGATAAAGATGCAGATTGAAGTGGTTGGGTTCAATGAACTTAAGACACTATATGCAAAAGATCCTGATTTTGCAGAAGCTTGGAAAGCTTGCAAGGAACCTGTTACAGTGGACAAGACAAGGTGGTTGGATTTCATAATACATGATGGCATGTTATTTAAGGGAAGTCAATTATGTATCCCGAGGAGTTCCATGAGGGAGAAACTAATAAAGGAGAAGCATAGTGGAGGAATGGCAGGACATTTTGGTCAGGATAAGACCATTGCCATTATAAGTGAACATTACTATTGGCCTCAGTTGTCACAAGATGTGAAGAAGTTTGTACAAAGCTGCAGGGTATGTTAGATGGCTAAAGGAGTGAGCCAGAATATAGGCTTATATCAGCCCTTACCTGTACCAGAGAGGCCATGGGAAGATATAAGTATGGACTTTGTTCTTGGTTTTCCAAGGACACAACGAGGGAATGATTCAGTCTTTGTGGTGGTTGATAGGTTTTCAAAGATGGCACATTTCATTCCATGTCAGAAGACCCATGATGCAGTCCACATTGTTGACTTGTTCTTCAAAAAGGTGGTGAGGCTACATGGTCTGCCAAAGAGTATTGTTTCAGATCGTGACACCAAATTCGTGGGGTACTTTTGGAGGACCTTGTGGAAGAAGCTGAAGACAGAGTTGAAATTCAGTTCTGCACACCATCCACAAATAGATGGGCAGACAGAGGTTGTTAACAGGAGTCTGGGTAACCTACTGAGATGTTTGGTAGGAGATAAACCCAAGGGATGGGACTTGATCTTATCCCAGGCAGAATTTTCTTACAACAATTCTGTCAACAGAAGCACTGGTAGATCACTGTTCCAGATTGTGTATGCAGGTAGCCCCAGAACAGCTCCAGAATTGAGGAAGATGGACCAAGAGAAGAAAATAAGTGCTGAAGCTGAAGATTTTGCAAAACACATCAAAGATATGCATGAGAAGGTAAGAGAACATATTAACAAGATGAATATGCAGTATAAGGCTAAGGCAGATCAGAAGAGGAGGTATAAGGAGTTTCAGATTGGCGATGAATTAATGGTCCACTTGAGGAAAGAAAGGTTTCCCGTGGGAACCTATAATAAATTTAAGATGAAGAAATTTGGACCCTGTAAGATTTGTAAGAAGCATGATTCAGGGAATGCATATGAGGTAGAGTTGCCTGATGGAATCAACATTTCCCCTGTGTTCAACATTTCAGATTTGATAGAGTATCATGAAGGTGGAACAGAGGAAGCACCGAGCAGGATAGTATGGCATTCCAGCACCTACTTCAGAAAGGGAGGAGATTGAAGCAATCTTCGATAGTCGTGTGGGAAGGAGTACCAGAAACAGGCATTATGAAGAATATCTAGTGAAATGGAGAGGAAGGCCTATGGAAGATTCATCCTGGTTATCTAAGGCAGCGGTTGACCAGTTGGGTTTTCCTCAACCATTTGAGATGTGACGGGGTCACTTCTCAAATTACCCTGAGTGTCTGATGCAGGAGCATCCAGTGGTGTAAGGGCAATCTTGCATCACCCAAAAATAGTGAAATTTCAAGTTTCTTCAGTTTTTAGATGTTTTTACATTTTTAGATGCCCTTTTCATCATAATGAAATTCCCAATTTACGGTTTTTATTTTCTATTCCTGGGTTGAAAGATATTGTAGTTTTAGTTTCCCAGATTTGCACTTGAAAATCTTTCAAGTTGGATTTGAGGAACTTAGAGCTCCCGAAATGGCCCCGAAACTTGCCAAAATCGACATAGCCAATTCTGAGTGTGTTCTTGACTTCGAGACCTTTCCAACGGTTCAAACTGTTCGCGAATCGGAGCCCCGGATCAAAAGTTATGGCCCCAGGAAGTTGGCGCATTTTCTAGAAGATACAATTGCAAATGTTCTTTTGAAATTTGAACTTCAAGTTGTAATTTTCAGCGCCAAACTGCCTAAACTCAAATTTTAATGTTGTTTTGGCTCCAAACTAAAGAGGACCTCTATTTATGGGTGGGTTTCTAATTTTTTTGGGTAACTTTTTGGGGACAAGTTCACATATTGCGAAAGGGTTATTCTGTAGCTTTCTGTAACTTGTATGTGTTGTAGAACTTGGGGATTTGAGATCCTCTGCATGTAAGAAGCTCCAATTTCTAAATAATAAAATTATTCTCTTGTTTGTGGGTTACTTTTTGTGTCTCGGGCTACGCCCTCATCATTTTTTTGCTTCTTCCTATAGTAGTCCATACAAAATACGTACCAGCAACCCAACCAACATAAAAATGACTTCTCAACCTTTTTAGACTCATTTCCCAACTGCTCAAACCGTTTGGAATTGGTTTGATTACATTAAGGTTGCTAAAACTCCTAAAAGTCACTTTCTCACCCAAAGTTGGAAGTTTAAAATTTGAATTTTCCAACTTTTATTTTATTAACTCCTACTAACTAAAAACCCTTCAAACCTATTAAATGGAATTATTCAACCTTAATTAAAATGATTAAAACATTAAAAACCTATCTAGACTCTTAGGACATTATTTGTCCAATTACAATGCATTTTGGTCTTATGGTTCTTATCTGGACCCTTAGGACATTTGACTCCTTTAATGCTTTTAACCATTTCAAAAGCCATTATAGGATTTAGTATGTTATAATTGATGCTCTAAGATGCTTGAAAAGTCTTCATGATCCCTGCATCCTCCTAGCCCTTGAAGTGTTCCTTGAAGAGCTTGGGTGCTCCTGCACCATAAATGGTATATTCCATTTCTTATGTTGAGATGACTTCATAATCATTTCAATTAACTCAAGTTTTCACTCTCATCCTTATCTCCTATGTATTTTTTCCTTTGAAATTCTATGAATAGAATCATTCATTCATCATATTTATATAATCACACTTTATGTGAAAATCCACTCTAAGGTGCTAGCTAAAGTTTTATTTATTTATTTATGTGTTTATTATGTGTATATTTCTTTTGGATTTAAATTTTAAAGTACCTTTCCCTCATGCCAAATCATCACTCTTTGTTGTTGGATGTGTGTGGTATACAATTATTTTGGTGGTGAAGGCATTTAGAAACTCCTCCACTTTCATTTGTGGTTTCTATAATCTTCATTTATTTCAAGTCAATTTTTTCTTTCTCTCCCCCATTTACATCTATACCTCCATTTGATTCCATAATTTTTTCCTTGTACCTTTTTGTGCCAATGGAGCTTTTGTTTCCTTCTAAATTGATGAGCATGCCAAATAAATATGTTTAAAATTATTAAAGTATTACAAATATTTCATCAACAACTTTAAGTTTCCTACACATTCCATATTTTCTTTCCTATTATTGCTTGGTGGTGCTTGTTGGAGTGGTGAATGATGGTTTCTCCATGGAATAAACAAATTCCCCCAACCTTATAAGAATAAAAATTTGGTTTTCCTTTTGTACAAGAAAAACTTGGTCATTTTTTTATTCTCCCATATTCATCGGTTTAATTTGCAATTTGAGTGTATGTAAACCATGATTAGTTAGCTACAATTAAAAATTCTCTATTCATTAAGTTGGTTTCAATGTTTACCACAAACTACATGGAAATTTTTTAGAGTATGGATTTGACTCATCTCCTTGTGACCTCATATCTCTAGCCTTTCATCTAATCTATCTCTCTCTTCCTTGGACATTGCACTTTGTTGTCACTATTTTTGGTCACCCTTACACAAATCATGCCCTATCTTTGAAACAAATCAAACTATGTATTTTGTCACATTTTTATTCTATATTGTAAACTTATGTCAAGCATCACCTAAGTTTTCAAACCTCTCCCTCACCCAATGACCTTGAAGTCCGACTTAAAATCTACTTTATGTTGGTATTTTTGAAAGTTGTAAGTGTCGGGTTGCTGAAAGGTTTTCAAAAATACTAAATTTTATTGAAGGTGGAAAAGAGGAAATTATAGAGAGTTTGGTGGAACATTGGGTAGTTTTTAAACTTTTGTCGATTCTTGACGAGGTTCCAAAAACTTAATTATTTCCACATAAAATTCTTTAGAAAATTGAGCATCTTTCCTAGAAAGCTTCTTTTTGGAGGAGTTCACTAAAGGAGAAACCTAAAAGAATTCTAAGGGATGATTTAGAGTAGTGGGTAATGAGCTTGGTTTCAAAACTAGAGAAAACTTAAAAAATATTTGGAAAACTTTATTCTAAATTTTATAGTTGTGCATTTGAGCTAAAATTAACGCTATCAGAAAAAAACTTATTGCAGAAAAGATTAAAATTCAAAATCCATAGCTAATGAGATAAAGTTGATAACTTTTAAAAATTTGCATCACAAAATATAGGTTTGAAAGCCAAAATTCTATATATATATATGTATGTATGTATGTATGTATGTATGTATGTATGTATATATGTATGTATGTATATATATTTATATGTATATATATATATGTATGTATGTATGTATATATATATGTATATGTATATATATATGTATACATATATACATATACATATATATATATATATGTATATGTATATGTATATGTATATATATATATGTATATATATATATGTATATGTATAGATATATGTATATGTATATATATATATATAGATATATAGATATATGTATATGTATACATATACATATATATATACATATATATATACATATACATATACATATACATATATATATATATATACATATATATGTATATATATATATCGTATTACATCACAAAAAGGAGGTTTTCAACATGAGGGGTCTTAGGAATAGAGGGTGAAAATGAGGATTTTAATTCCCTCTAGAATAATTTTTGTAGACGTTCAATCTGCATGGGTGAAAAGATTTCCTTAAACTCAATGTAGTGGGAAAAAGTCTCCATCTTATTACATTCTAGTCTAGCATGGTGTAGGACAATTGCTTACCAAGCTCATTCGTTCCTCAACAAGTAGTGATGTATATTACATCACCCACTAGGGCCACACATAGATGCATAGAAAAACCTTCTAGAGAATGCTCAACACATGGTAGGTACACTGGCTTCACCAGGAACTCAATGGTGTGGACTCCCATTTCAAATCTCCCAAAGGTGCAGACGATATTAAAAATGAAATGCTCCAGTAGACCAGAGTTTTGTGCATGCCCCTAGGACAAGAAGTGTTCACCAATTATCTTACGAATGGATCTCTCATCCACATCACTTGGGATGAGTAAGACTTCCCTAAGTTGGTGTGCAACCAACCTTGACAAAACATTGCATTCCACACTCTTAATATTGAGGAAATCACTCTTAATCTGTGAGGTGATATCACTTGAAGAACTCAACATATCTGAGACTATAATGATCATTATACAAAATGATAAGTGTTGTGACTAATTTATAGAATGGGAAGAGTAAGATAGAATAATCCAATTGAAGGAAATTAATGCAAGAAAAGGAACTCAAATTGCGTCAAACTTAATAAACTTGATGAAGTGATGTGATAGTAATTTAGTAGAGTGGGTTTTGGCATCAAAGAAATATTATACATTTAAAATACTTACATGGAAACAATCTTAGGTGGCATATTATGAACTCCTAGAGGTGTGAAATTATAGATTGTTTACACATATTTGTTGCCATAAGGCCTACAAATAGACAACATCATTTCATTCCCTCATCTTATCAATTAGAAGTTGTGATGCAATCATGAGCCCTCTTAAAAATAGTCATTAATGACTATGTTTCATCATTAGAGAAGAATTAATTGTTCTCCCACAAACTCCTTATTCAACCAAATAATGGTTATCATTCTTTCAAGAATTAGTTTTCAAGAAAATCTTGATAGTTATTCTTTTAAAAATATAAATATGTTTTATTTGGACATTGCATTTGTCTAAGATTTTGATCCCCCTTGCACTGTGATGCATGAGAGAGAATCGATCTTAATTGAAGGATCAATTTTGTAGTTTTGATTATTTGTTGTAGATGTTTATTATCTGTGAGTAGTGAATTTTGAATGAAATACTTAATGCTTATGAAAATGTCTGTGAGATTTGATAGGTGTTATGAATATTCCTTCCCTATCAGGATGTGCTATATTCTTTAGTATTTTGTTCATATATCTTCAATGAATGTTGAAATTGTGTGAGTTGAGTCAACTTACTATTGATAGTCTGATCCGTAAGTAACGATATTGATAGTTTTCCCATTTATTTTTCATCTTAGTTAATCATTTTAAATCTATTTCAATCGTATCTATTTCACGGTTGTGGATAGATGTGAGCTTTCCTTTTTCTACTTTCTGGTCAAAAGAATACCCCAAATTTCATAAAATTTATAAAATTGAAAATTATATCAGAAGAGGGAGTTATACCTCAACTAAAATTTAGAGGGAGATCACCAATTCAATGGTGATCTCTCCAACTTTTGGTGATTGATTAGTTCTTCTTTTGGATAGAATGGAGTCAATATAAGTTAATTGTTTAAAGGAAAATATATCAACCAACAGATTTTGGTGACTCTACTAGGGAGTGTATAGAAGTTTTAAAAGGTTTCCTTATCATGATTAAAGATGGTGTTACCACATGAGAATATTTTTCTTTTCTTTTAGCCAAATTTAGACTGGTTATGGTTAGACAAGAAGACATCATCTCACAATTGAATAATCTTTTGTAAATGTATCGAAGAAGTGTTGTTGATTATATGAGAGCACTTTTTTTCTTGAAGAAGAGGAAGAATGAGCACAATGGCCAACATGAAGGGTAGTAGAAATATTCTTGAGGTTGGAAATTTTTTGGTACCAACACCCTCAACCTCACCCTAATTGTGGTTGAAATCCTCCTCTAGTTCAAAACCCGCTAGTAAGGAATTGATTCAAAGTAGAAGTTTTTGAAGAAATAAGGGGACTATCTCTCCCTAAATTGAGGTTGGAGACTTTGAATTAGAAATTTCTCTTTGTTTACACAATCCTCCTTAGATGGCTTCCACTTCATCATTTCCATGGATGACCCATTTTGGACCATTAGTGTTACAAAATTTTCACCTCTTCCTATTGAATCCAAGGAACACATTCCAAGATTTAGTAGAGAAGACACACAAGATCCTGAGGATCACATCCAAGCTTTAACAGTCACTTATACAATCTTTGGAGTTCTAGAGGAAGATGTGGTAGTTCAAATTTTTGTTGAGTCTCTAGTTGGTAAACCAATAGATTGGTTATAGTGATTAGATGATGGATGTATCACTAATTGGAATATTTTGAGGAGTAAGTTTATTGAAATATTCAAAATGATCATTGATACAACTACCTTGTTAAGGTCCCTTTTTAGAATTTGGAAGGTAGAAAGCAAAATAATGAGGGACTTTGTTGCTAGGTTCACCAAAATATTGAGACAGATTCCTCATCCCAATGTGCCCACTTAGTCTGATTTTTTATTGCCTTCACGTATGCTTTGCACCCTAAGGTACAATTTCATTTGAGATGGAGAGGGGTGATTGAATTCAAATTTGAAAATATTGAAACCATAAGGATAGATGATGACTTACTCATTTCTAAACACTTTGGTCATTCAAGAGTTGAAATGTCACCTAGCAAAAGTCTCATCTCTAGGCTGAGCTGTGAAATATCAAGAAAAGGAAATTCCCTTGCTCATGCAGTTGATCATTCAAATTTGAACATCCAGTGTCAAGAAGTTGTAGGTATACCTAAATTTGACAACAAAAGTGAAATATATGTTGAGCATTATGGGCATGAATATGAGGATTTTAATTCTTTAGAAGATGAGGATGGTTATCCCCCTCATAATGGGGCTTTTTCTTCTATTTGAATAGACAAATGTGTTGAACAATTATTGAACTCTAACTTAAATAAAATCAATCCTCTTTAAGTTCAAGGCTCCCATTTTCAAGGTATGTGAGCTAGTTGATTAGCTCATGAAGGTGGTCCAGGGTGGCGAGCAATCAAAAAGGTGTAAAGATAGTGAACATAAGGAAGTATTGGGTAACTTAAATGCTATATGTGTCCTTGATAATTATGGTGAAAATTTTGAAGTCATAGATAATCCTCTTCTTGGGCTCCATGGACTTGAAGATGTAAGTTATCCTACCTTTTTTTCTCTTGATGTCCCTAATGAAAATAAAGATGGTGAGAGGAAAGGTGGACATTCTAAATTTAAATTAGTAGAAAGGACAAGAACAAAACAAGGGGCATGTAGGTTGGTACTTTTTCTATGTCAGATGATTTTCCTCAAAAGATAGAAGTTGCTGATGAGAAATATCTACAAAGGAGGGACAGATTTATTTGCAAGGTATAAGGGAAGCTTAGCAATTTGAAGGATATACATCTAGGAAAAGGTAGAGTTATAGCCCTTGCAGAGATTATCTTGAGTAGCAACACACCTACATTGAATGAAAGCAATAGAATGATCTATGTTTCCTGACCATATGTTGATTTTCCTCAAAAGATAGAAGTTGCTGATGAGAAATATCTACAAAGGAGGGACATATTTATTTGCAAGGTAGAAGGGAAGCTTAGCAATTTGAAGGATATACATCTAGGAAAAGGTAGAGTTATAGCCCTTACAGAGATTATCTTGAGTAGCAACACACCTACATTGAATGAAAGCAATAGCATGATCTATGTTTCCTGACCGATTGTAATCATCCCCTATCTTAATCAGTAAAATGATCATTCTAGGAGTTGATTTCCTTTGAGAGGTAGATGAAGATGTAACCAAATAAATTTTTTATGCAAGAATTGATTGAGATATATGATGGGAGGCATCTTTCAAATGGTGGAGATGTGATATAGAGGACCGCTTGTCATGTAATTACTTATTGTTCATTACCTCTAAATATGCAATTAAGGCATAAACATGTACTTCTTGGTCGTAGTTGATCATACTTCCCTTGGCCTTTCAATGGATATGTATGATTAATTTTAGGTTCCATTGTTGGGTATGAGTCCCCTACCCTCTACAAATCTCTTTTTTTAACATTTTTTATTTTGGTTTGGTGTGTTCCTTTTGGGTTTGTCTCATTTTTGGTGTGTTTTGATCCTTCTGTTTTATGGTCATGACTCTATTTCCCAATGGATAATAAAAAATTGTGTAAAATGAGTCTAGGTTCATGTCTTCATCCTTGATAATCCTCATCCCCAATTAGAGCTAGTTGTTGCCGGCATTTTTGGTCACTCTTACAAAAATCGTGCCCTATCTTTGAATTGAATCAAAATGTCTTTTGTCACCTTCTTACTCTAGTTTGTAAACCAATGTCAGGCATTGCCTAATTTTTAAAAATTCTCTCTCACTTGACGATCTTGAAGTCTAACATAAAATCTACTTTGTGTCAATCTTTTTTAAAGTTGTAAGTGTCAAGTTATCAAAAGGTTTTCACAACCTCTAAAGTTTATCAAAGGTGGAAAAGAAGAAACGATAAAGGGTTTGGTGGAACTTTGGGTAGTTTTAAGACCTTTTTTGGTTCTCGACAGTGTTTCTAAAACTTAATTATTTATGTGGCAGATTCTTTAGAAATTTGAGTATCTTGCATAAAAAGGTTCTTTTGGGAGTTCACTAAAGGAGAAACCTAAAAGAATTTTGAGGGTTGATGTGGAGTAGCAGGTGATGAGCTTAGTTTCAAAACTAGGGAAGACTCTGAACATATTTGGAAAAATTTATTCTAAATTTGACATTTATTCATTTGATCTTAAATATATATTGTTATTTCATGAATTCATTTATAGAAGGGAATAAATATATCAAAAATAAAAATATTAAAAAAAAAGAATAACATTCAAAATGCATAGCTAATGAGATATATTGAAGACATGGAAATGAAAGAGTACATTGTAGGAAAAATGAAAATGCAAAGATAAATCCAAGAACTTTTGAACATTCACATCACAAAATATTGGTTCAAAATCCAAAAAGATATATATTCATATATATTCTATGTTACATCACAAAAAGGAGGTTTCCAGAACAAGTGGTCTCAAGCATAGAGAGTGAAAATGAGGATTCTAATACCCTCTATTACTTCATGTAGACATTCAATCTACACAAGCAAAAAACAATTTTTGTTAAACTCATCATAGTGGGCAAAAGTCACCATCATATTCTATTCCAATTTGGCATGGAGTAGGGCAACTAGTTTCCTAGCTCATTCATTACTTAGTGTAGTAGGGATGCAAGTTACATCGCCCACAAGGCCCATGCATGGATGCATAGAAATGTAAGGAAATATTGCATTTAGCCCATGAATCTTAATTCATTTCCTACATAACCCATGAGAGAAACATACATACATGTTGCCAAAATGCATAGATCAAATAGAAAATCCACAAGATAACACAAGATATACCATAAGAAAACCCTCAAGAGGGAAAAACCTAGCCTCCAAAAGTATTCATACTTCATCATATTATTTAGCAATAAAGCAATACAATAATTACAATGAATACCTTTGAAGCATCAAGCCCTCCAATGCATTCCAATGCGTTTAAGAATGAATCCACACATCTCATCCCATGCTTCACAAATTCACTCCACAAGAAGACTCAATAATGACAACCAACCCACTCAGCCAACCTAAACCACTACACATGTGTTTGCTTTTATAGACACAAGCTCACACAAAATACAACTAGTGGTAAGGTGAAACCATGTACCACAAAAACATGTGAATACAAAACCACTAACACTTTATTTAATGTTAGGTACTAAGACATCACATTATTTAATATTTTCCCCAATATTAAATTATTATCACATTTCTCCCACACATTAAATAATAATACAATGTTACAATACAACATAAGTGGGTCCCCAAATAATTACCTAGTGTGATTAACAACACCACCAAGGTGTATCACAACTAAATAATTATTTAATTAAAAAATTATAATAAATCATTTTATCCAATGGTGTACAAAACCATATCTCAACATTCTCCCACTCGTTGTATACATTGCATAAGGGATCAATGCATGAAATACATCATCATAGCCATTCATGAAACCACATGAATCTGTAACATGCTCTCGTGCCCTATCAATATACCCATAATGAGAAAAAAGTGACCACCATATTAAGCAAGAATTCTTCTCATCCTCTAATGTACTACCTATGGAAGAAAAGGAATATGCCAAGGTGAAGATGCACCAAGCCATAAGCACAAGCATCAAATCCAAGTGATAAAAAAGGCTCTAAGCAAGTTGTGTCAACTAAAAAATCCACACAATTGGAAATAGAATCCATAACACATGCTAATACATCCAACCATCCATACCTCCAAGGTATCCATACATCAGTAAACTAATGCCAAGAACATATGCAACCTATAAAGTGCAACCCAGCTCCTTGTATCAAATATGTCAATGAAGAACATACATATCCAGGAACTCCCATTGCATAGGTAATGTCAAAGCATATCAATTCTACCAATCAACACTATACATCAAGGTGGATAAGTAAATCAAAGCATGAAGTACCAGGAACAATAACAATGATCCACACATACAACCCAAAGAGCTACATAATCTCTCACAACATGTTGCCACCATCCTCCCAAACCATATGAAAGGAACGATGAAGAAAGAAACCTGTAAACCATAATTTACTTCTACCAACACCTCAAAAAGTGCACTATTGTGTCAAATATGATCTCCTAACAACCCAAATGAAAAGCCTCAAAAACATCCATAACACTCAATCTCATAGACCAAGTACAACATATGAATCAATGTAACAATGCCAACATGGATGTAAGCATCTCTAACCAAGAAGATCAAACTCAAAGTAACCATCCCCAAAACTAGAAATCAACCTATAAACCATCTCCTAACAATCCTCATTGAAGAACTATATCATAAACTCAAATGCACAAGGAGATAACCATGCCATAGCATCCCTCAAAATGAATCCTCTAGAAATAACTATCCATAGATCAAATGAAAGATAAATCATATAAACTCATGCTAAACAGTCCTCAAATGAGTCTCCATAACCAATCATCATGAATCTACTCAATCCCATGAGAATCAAAGCACACAACATAACACATCTAAAAGATATAATGGGCAAGTACCTCTCAAAAAACATGCTTCTGAGTAGACCAAGAGTGGGGAATGAGAATGCTCCTCTAGGATAACCAAACCATCATGAATCACTCCAAGAAAAATATACTCTATTAGTCTATCATGAACTCACACCCATATCTAGGTGAAGCTCCTTGTTGAAACCTCCAAAGAGTATCTGTCTCAAGCAACTGTATCTAATCATGAGAGAACTCCAACCATCACTTACATCTCTAAGAATCCATGAGCACTTGTAACCAATCAATACATGCCAAACTCCAAATGCAACATAGCACCATCATGAAGTAACCAAGCAAATGATCAATGCACTCAATACAAAGAGAACTACCATGATCAATGTCAAAGTTCCAATTGTAGAATCAAGAAACTGTCATGACAACATGATCTAACCATCTCCTTCTAGGAGATTACATGGACCAAAAAATACATCATATTGATGACTATGTTGATCTCACAATGGAGGCATCACAAGACTAATATGATAAGAATTCTGATAAGTGTAAGAAAAATATCAAAATCGGTGGCTTAAGATTTCTAGGCCTACTATTGCAATATGGCCAAAGAACATCTACTACAATGAGTTCATTGAGGAAGTTGGTGATTTGATAAATCTTCTTAGCAAAGTTAACGGACTTCCAACATCTAACACTTTTCAAGAATGGATGTACCAATATATATGTCATAAGGAAGGGAAATTAAAAAATATTCTAAGGAAAGCATATCAGTGATGCAATTTTTAAATATCTTTCCAAAGTATCAACCTCTTTGAGGTTTTACATGACTTCATATCTAGTATATGTTGTTGCCTCTATGAGGCATTTATAGACTTGTCTTTAGAAGGTGATAGAAGAAAGGTTTTTGTGTATGAATAATATACACAACTAACTTTGAAACAAGGCATAAAAGATTTAGAAGCGTAAATAATGCTTTCTTCTATTCTTATATATGCATGTTCAACAAGGAACTTGAGAAGAAAAGGGTTTTAGATGAAGCTTGGGAACTATTAAGAAATTTTGGATGTATGTTCTTGCAATTTCCCACTTTCAGATATATTAGTGTTGGTTGTTTTGATGGGTATTCATACATGCTACCAAGGTACCCAATTGATAAAATTGTATTAATGGAGTTATGTAGGAAGATTATGGTTGTACATAGTAAGCATGCAGAATCACATAAGGTTGGTTTCAAGTTTCCACTAACCATTGGAAGGTATTCCATCACTACTTCTATAAGAACCAAAGCCATGAAGACTAAAATGCAATGGGTAACCATGAAGAAGTATAAAAGAAGAAATGAATTTTACTACCATGGGATGAAAGATAAGATTAAGAGGAGTTACACTCAAGTGCACAAGGCTGAGGATATATGGGCTAAATGCAAGAGTGAAGAAGATGTGAGGAAGCTTGACTTCAATCACATTACCTTGGAGAAAATAAAAAAAATTGAACTTACAAACATTCCTAAGGGAATGTAGGAAGAAGATGATATCGTGGATCTTGTATATGAGGAAAAAAAGATTGTTGACACTCCTCTTCTGCCAATCCAATGGTTGCAAAAGGAAATGATTTTAATAAGAGAAAAGTCTCAACCTACTCTTGCTAACACTAATGAATTGATCAAAGATATGTAGGAAGCCCAAGAGACAAGCATTGACAAAGGTTTAGACATCACCATCAAGATAGGGGAGCTTATGTTCCAGATACTTGATGACAATCAAAAGACTTTCTTCGTGGATGCAGTTGTCCAAGAATTCACTTCACTAATTCATACCAAGATTGAATCAAAATATTTTTCATTAGCTTACATTGATAAATTAGTGGATTTCCAAGTGATTCTGGATGATTTTAAAATGATATTGGATAAGCACATAAAATCATGTATCAACATAGAGAACTCCATAAAATGAGTTCTAGCTATCTCCAGTTATACATTAAGGACAAATGACTAAAATTCATACTGCTTTAAAAAGATGTGTTGTACCCAAACCAATTTTTTTGCTTCATTAAGGAATTTTGCTTAAAATGGTCTAAACCTTGTAAAATTGTCATTAGAAGTCAATTTTTGGGCAAATAAAGTATGCACTTTTAGTAAGTTTAATGTCTAGAAGATACTAGTAAAATTTGGAAATTCTAAAAATTAGGGTTTTTAGACCCCTATTTTTGGGTAAAAAAACCCTAAAAATTGAATCTTGTCAGAATTGATTGAAATTTGTTTTTATTGGCTTATTACACTTCATGATCACAATGGTGAAGTTAGAATCAAGGAAAAGTCTGTTTAAGTCTAGTGGGTTGTTTTCACTTTTTTAGGAGAAAAGTTAGGACCTTCGAGGTCATCAATGGTAGATGGATAGATATATGTTCAAAGATTCTATGGCAATATATGTTCAAAATGTTGCTTCGTCATGGAGGGGATTTCATTGAGGTGAAGATCATAAAAAAATGGCTAACTCTAGAAATAAAAGAGCCCTTGGAGGCTAGGGGTGCCCTAGATTTCAGAGGCCCAGATCAACCTTTCAAGATTTGTCACTTCCAAGAAGACTTCTCCAAAATACTGTCAGCTTTGTGATGAGCCTACCAACCAATCCAAAAGATATTTCTAGCACCTCAAATTGGAGATTGAACAAGGAACGAGGGAGATGAAAACAATGAAAATTTGACTAACACTGGAGCAAAAAAGTGCCCCTGGAGGCAAGGGGTGCCCAACTTTTTGAGGTACCAGATGAAATTTTTTGATCAAATGATACCCAGGATGTTTGTCTCAAACTTGATCAAGCTTCACAATGAATTTGTCATCAAGTTAATCTAAGTTGCTGAACAATCAAAATCAGGAGTCAAACAAAAGGTTTTAATCATGGAAAAAATGTCATAAAAGCATAAAAGCACCCCTAGAGGCTAGGAGCACCCAAGATTTTGGACCCTAAAATGTAGTTGTTTGAGTTAGCTCAAATGCTCATCCTATCTGTGATGCTTCCATCTTTCTATTGCATGTCTCATCCAAGTCAAAAGACAAGTTAGTAGCCTACAATCAAAGATTGAGTGGATTATCGACTAGTTTGAAAAATGGTAAAAGTTTGAGAGAAAAAGTGCCCTTGGAGGCTAGGGGCACCCAAGTCTTTTTGCTTCCAAATGATGGTTTTAGGAAAAGTGTTCTCCAAGAGATCATGTTCAGAATTGAGTCAACTCTGCAATGAGCCTATCAACTAGCTCTAAAGTTTTTCCAAGTGCCAAAGAACATGAGATGAAGTGAGGTCAAAATCAAGGTGAAAATGATGAAAATGCATGAAAATTTAACTAAGTCTGAAGGTAAAAAGTGCCCCTGGAGGCCAGGGGAATCCAAAATTTTAAGGCCTTAGAAGTTTGAATTAGGGTTTGCAATCTCAAGGCTCCTCTTCAGTTTTGATCCTACTCTTCAATGAAACTGTTAGCTAGTCTACTAGATACATCAATAAATTAGAATCAATGATCAAACATAGGCTCTGGTGATGTTTGTAGATAAAATTTTCAAAAAAATTTCTAAGTCTGGAGAGTTGGTGCCCAAGTCAAACTTTGATTTTGAACTCAAGTGCAAAGTGATTCCCTATAATGTAGGAGATTGCGAACTCAACTTAAAATAATATTAAATCCCTAGTTCAACTTTTGAGTCGACTTCAACATGACTTAATATTTATTGCATGTGGTGAATTTGTCTGTGCAAGTAAGGGTGACACCCATTTTTAGGGTTTATCTTGTTCAATTAAGTGAATTTGGGGTCCAATTATATTGTTCCACCCAAATTTAGGCATTTGCATGCAAAATAGATGCCTTCATAAATTTTATTTATTAAGGCATTTGGGCATCCATTATTCTCATCATAGGTGGAGATATACACATATTTTCTCATGCAAACAAGATCTAAAGGAGCTATAGGTGACACTTTTTAGTGTTCTTCGTAGTGCCATGTCTAGATTTTTTAGAGGAATTATTTTCCAAGCTTCATCATTCAAAGTGCATGCATTCCAGCCTTCATCAAATCAAATTCAAGGCATAGGCATCATTTTCAGAGGTAGAATATAACTTCTATTTTCTATCTCTAATATTCTTTTATCCTTGTCCTAGGTTTTCTCTCGCATATTAAAGTAAATGACATCTTTTTTAGAATTTGATCATCTGGGTTCACATAATTTAGTGTCAGTAGAAAAACCCATGTCTCTGATTTTTTTGAGAAAATTGTCCCGCTACTTCACATTTTGAAGTATTGTGCTTTTTTCAAAGATTCTTTTGCATGTAGGTCAAAAACTCATTTTTTCCAAAATTGAATCATCTAGGTCTATTTAGCTTATCAATGCCTACAAAACCCATGTGCCAGTCTTTTCTCAGAAAAAATTGCCCGTAGTGCCCCTTATAGCCCTTATAGTTCTAATTTGAAAAACCTTTGCATGCCTTAGTAAAACTCATTTTTTTGAGTTTTTGACAATCTGGTTTGGCTTAGAATTTCATTCTCTACAAAACCCACGTTTCAAAAAAAATCCTAAAAATTTCCCCTCAACTGGATATTTTTAGCCTTGCTAGGAGCCATTCTTAGCTTTTTCTGAAGTTTGCCCAAACATATCCAAAATTACAATTAAAATTCAGGATTTTCAAAATGCAGTTCAACCCACTAGAATACAAGGCCAAATTAGTCTTAGTTCATGAATTTTTGAAAACCTCTGATATGGACTTGGGTCACATTTATCTAGTGATCAAATTGAGCACATTGGAAGGCATTGACATCTTGATAGTCAAGAATCTTGATTGCTCAGGTTTGCTTGCAACAACATCTATTCCTATCACGATATTTGATCTTGAGTTTGTCATTGCATGCATTAAGCATTACGACTCATCTACAAGAAAAAATAGATCAACTGATGGGAGATTCATTTGTAGCCTCAAGCCGAGGGAATTGAGAAGTGCTTTTCCATTCCACCTCGTTTAGACAATTTTGTCATAGTAATGGAGGATAGTGACAAGATATGACAAGGAGACGAGGAAAGATCTTAGAGAAAGGTTTCTCATAGTTGGATAAAAGAACAAAAAACCAACTTGCCAAAGAATCTTGGTCATGGGGAGTTCAAGGACAATTTTTTTTCCTAATTACTTTGCTCAACCATATTACAGGTCAAGAGGAAGCTCATATTTTATGACTGTGGATTTTCTATGTCATTTCCAAAATTATTGACAATAAGGAATAATTTGAATAGGCTATGTTTACCACTGAGGTTATGCACCAAAAAATCACAAGATTCATTAAAATCCATGAGTTTCATATGGTTTCTTATCTTGTCTATTTAATTACATTTCAAGGAAATTTTAGAACTTTGAAGACCATTGGAACCCTTGGTGTTCAACATTTTCATGAATACTTCCCACAATTGAAGTTCTTAATGGTTGAACATGATTTCAAACAAGTGAATGGTCACTTCTTGATGAAGAAAGTTAGAGATCTTGATAATGAGATACACATCAAAATATTAGCCAAGTAAAAAGCAACAATGGAGAGTTGGGCAGATTGGTTCATCCTGTTTCCCACTTTCACATATATTTGAGTGTATGGTTACACCAGAGAGCCTATGTTGCTACCTACATAATCATCAAAAAAGGTATTATTCATGGAGTTCCTGAGACAGGTTCACGATGTTCATACTTTTTTTCACAATCGACACAAGCAAGTGTTCACCTTTCCTTTTGGATTGGGTATTTTCAAATGTAGGACAATTGCTGATTGCAAGTTGATGGGAAATGAGTTGTCAAAAATTCATCTCAAGTATCTCAGTGAGAAGTGCTCCTATGATCCCTTGGGTCACTATGCAACTCAGTTGGAGCAAAGTCATTCACATTAGCCAACACTCGAAGATTTCTAGGTCAACTACAAAGATGAATTTGAAGTACACAACCATCACTATTGTAGACTTACTCTTCCTTAGCTTGTTGATTTCCTATCAAGAGACATTGATGGTTTTTCAGATGATGATGTTACTCGTAGCAACAAGGCGAACAAATTCTTCACAGACAAACCGCGAAGAGCCTATCCTTCTTGAAAGACTTAACCAAAGACAACCCCAGGGGATCTGTATGATATGATAAAGGTTGGATTAGTTCAATCCCAAGTCTCCAGTAGTCAGGTCTTGATAGTACTAGGTTCACTTCAAGGTATGATGTGATATTTGCTGTTAATCTCAAAGGGAATATGTTTGTTTGAAATCATATGTATTAGACACTAAATTTTTAGGTAGATCATAAAATAATATCATGAAATTGAAAGATTTGAAATAATATTTCATGAATATATTTTTTTTTTGCTATCACTTAAGTAGATTTAGCTTTAAGCATTCAACAATTTCATAGGAAACGAAATATTTTCAATAAATTTCCATTCATCCATCTATTTTTTGAAACATTTTCTAGAATTTAAACATCTATTCTAAAATAAGGCATAAAAATACTAAAAAAAAAATTTCTCCCAATTATTCTCCACGCATGCCCCAAATAATTAACCAAATCAAAGCAAATCATTTTATACTTCAAAAAATTGCTTCACAACTACATATAAAACAGTGCGAGCTTTTAAAGAGAGGGGTTTTAGTTTAGACACCAAGTAAGTTCTGCATGCACCCTTAAACGATGCAACACACAGTCTTGTTCTGTTGAACTAAAAAAACCAACTAGAAAGATTCATGAGATAGGTAGCTATCAAATTGGCTTAAATATTGATTAAAATCTATGTGAATACAAGTTTTTAGACCAGAATGATTTAGAAAACAGGAAAAAAGAACAAAACTTAGAGAAGTTTTGGCTCCTCTGACATCCACAAATTCTGAACTTAACTTAAAAATAAGTATCCTCTGGCCTTTTATAGAAGTAAGGCACAAATAGGATAAGTCAAATACATGAGAGGATATCCAAGGGATGAATCACATCAAGGCATGTGGAATGTAGTGACTAGTAAGAGAATTGCAATTGAAGTCAACAAAGGTCAACTCCAATCGCACGTTGAAGCACTTCAAGCTTTAATATTTTTTTATTTTTTCCAAGAAAATAACTTGAATCAATATAGTGTGTAGGAACTTTCCCATAAATTCAGAATGATTACTTTATCACCATGTTCCCACACTTTGTTCTGCTCCAATATTTTTACTCTCGAGAATGGGCTTCCTCAAATATTAGCATTTTTCTCCATTGCATGTGTAATACTGGGACCTCCAGCATTCTGGTGGACTCAAAGCCCTCTGCCTTATAACCTCCCAGAGTATGCAAACCAATCTGGATATAATTCTATCCATGATTCAAATTTTCCTAACCATCCATACCTGAACTTTTCATCTCCTACAATCACAAATTTCACTCATTAAATCCCTTTAAAAAAAAACATTTATAAACATCTCATGTAAATAAAACCACCATTCAATTGTTATCACACAAATTTCTCATAAATAACATGATTTCTAGGATATTAAAAATCCTTTCCTGATTATCTTATATATATTGGGTTACCGGACTATCAGACTCATTGGATAACCTTAAGATTTTAAAACTTCAGTTTACATCGCTAACCGATACCCGGTATTCAACTTTACCCATGATTTTTCTCTGGACTTAAGTTTTACTAGAATTTCCATCTTACCAGACCTCAACTATCAGACCAGAACATTCTTCTCACATTTGCATTACCTTTTTTTTCCTTTTTCAAACATTCCCGGTTCATGTATCCAGTACTCAGAACACTAAATTACGAAGTACTCTTTTATTAAAGATTTCTCTTTGATCTTCATTTCCAGTGATCTTTTCAACTTGATAGCTCCTGCCATAAGAGTTAAATTTTTTCACTTGGGTCCCTCAGTGAGACCACACAACAACTTACAACCAATAAAACCAAATTTAAACAAAATTTTTTCACTTGGGTCCCTCAGTGAGACCACACAACAACTTACAACCAATAAAACCAAATTTAAACAAAAACTTGAGATTAAATCACCATTCGTAAATTATAGTTTATGCATATTTTAAAGTAATAACTTTTACCTTTACCTAGATTTTGGCATAAAAGTAAAACTCCCCTGAAAAAATCCATGCGTGCTCTGATTAATTCTAGTTTTTAGAATTCAGTGAAAAGAATTAGTTCAATGAAATTGAACTAGATAATATGGTAATCCTCTAAAGCCAACCAAGGATAGAGCCTTGCTTCTAGTCAAGCATCCATAGCCCTAACAAGGTTATCTTCATAATCCCCCCAAACATAGCTCTACTACCAGCCATATGTCCATAGCCTTGGTAGAGATATTTGGATAGCCTAAAGAGTTGATTTTTTTTAGATATTGCAACATGATAGCTCATTTTATCTTTTGATATTTCAATAATAGCTCATTTTCAACTTGCAAGCAATGAATCCCACTATTAGGTTGGGAATTATAGTGGTAGCGAAGGTTACCTTTTGATTTTTCATTCAATGCAAATCCCTTCATCAATTCACTACTTCCCAAAAATTTATTTAATAATTCCCTATTGGTGCGTATTTCCAGCTAAATTTTACCACTTTATCCCAAATCCTAGCTAACTGCAACTTGCTATATGTTAGAAAATATGCATAAATTAAAATTTAGTAACAAACAATTTAATCACCAAATTTAAATCTAAATTTAGAACCATTAGTCACCACCCTTCCAATAGAATTTTATGCAACCACTAAATACTTGGCTAGCACTTCAGATTTGACAGTGTTGCACCACATTAATGAACTGGGAATGTCATGATGACATTGAAACACAATCACATTATTCTGAATTAAATTTGCATGCCTTAACTCGCACATATTACTTCTTTCAAATTACCCAGGTGATGATGTGTGTTGCCTTACTGGCTTCATTTTCCTTTCTACTTCACACACACAAGTACCTCCATAATTAATACGGCTTAAGAAAAAATACATGAAATGTCCACTATTAACTTCAAAATATTCAACTTTCTTTATTCACAATCTTTGTACTGATCAAATTTGAAGCAATTTATCACTAACTTTGTGTAAAGAATTAATTTGATTTAACATTCCACTCTAAAGACAATTATCCAGTTGCCACCTTGCTTACGATTTCCAAGACTTCACTCGAAGCAACTATGTACTGCAACCTCCTCACCTATAAATTCTACACTTCTCAAATTCTTCATGCTTTTACTTAGCTTTCTTATTATTCTGCATTTCTTGCTTTGCTAGTTCTTGCTTGCTTCTAGGTTATGGATACTCCAATTTTCCTGGCTTGCTCTTGCCACTAAATTTTTTTCTTAGGAAGTATCACACCGCAAGGGCTTGAAAAGGTTTTCTTCATTTGGACTTCTAGTTTCACTATACCAAATTTATGCTTAGTCCTTGGGGAAAAGTATGTAGAACCTAGCCACTACTTCCGCTTCTATTCCAACATGGCTTCTCCTTTTGTAGCATCACTTTTGGATATTGGGCTTCTTGTTGAAGATGTTTGCTTGGCTGCCAATCTGATAGTAAGGCCTGAATATTTGGAGAATCTAGATACTATTTTGTCTGTTGCACACCCGACCATTGGAATCCCTTCCATGGATGATATTCTTCGATTCATGGAACATGGGGAAGTGGTTCCACTCTAGCCTTTCCTCACTAACCTCCATATTCATGACTTTGAAGTTCATTGAGAACTTTCCTACATAGGGTATTTGGCCTTGATAGATGAGGCATCCCATATCAATTGAATGGCTACTCCTATCTACAACTTGACTTACTCTATTTTTATTTTTTGTTCTTTTGAAGCAATGATTATGATACTCTATGTATATAAGTGACACACACATGCACATATATAGATTTGTAGTACATCTTAAAGCATGTATTTACTATGCATGGTTTTATCATTTTTTTTCATGACATAATTTTACAAATGTTTGGATCAACTCTCATGTGTAAGATAAGTTAAGTAGAATTTGCTAATACAGAGGCCAAATGAAAGAAAAAAGAAAGAAAAAGGAAAGAAAGAAAAGTGACAGCAAAGAAAAAAAAAAAAACAAACCCTATGAAAATAAAACTAAACCTAACTACCTCTAATTTAATAAGTGATTAACCCTAACAAAATGAACTATTTTAATTTCAATGACTATTTCCATTGTTATTTTGGTACGCATTACAACAGGTTTATCCTTAAATTCATTTAAAAAAATTCAACAATTCTACTATAACAATGAATTCTTCTAAATTTTTTGAGTTTAATAATCATAAATTCAAAGATATACTTACCAATAACTTGGCTCATATGTATGAAAACAACCTCATTAAAGGTCAATTGCACACACTTTGACTGAGGTGACCATACTGTACCTTCTTTCAGCCCTAGTTCATGGTTTTCCTCTTTACTCTGTTCATTTCCATGAACGGTTGTGTCCATTTCCTTGCTTTCTTCTCCTCCAAAAATTTTCATGTCTCTGGTCTTGTCTTCACTTTTCACTTTGTTAGACCAAGATATAGCACAATTTATATTGTTATTAGAGAGAGAAAAAGTAAAAGTTTGATACTCTGTATCTTGCATAAAATCAAGAAAATTTCCTTTTTTAACTAGTGAATTTTTAACTTGGAGCAAAATGCATGTGTCTCTCGCTCAATTTTTTCGATCCTTTTCTTCATTTGTGTTTTCCACATATAAGGAGAATGATGAATCATCAATACTAGTTCATCATTTTTAATGTGATGTCTTTGAATCTCAACATTCTTGCTTATTTTCCTGCAAATTGTTAGGATCTTCTTTATAATAATTGTAGTTATCAAACCATTTTGATGTACCGACTAATTGTTTAATATTTCCAATTCCACTAGGGTTGAGCATATTTCTTGTTAATGATTCTTTTCTTCTAGTAGTTAGAACTTCTTCTATTAATAGAATCACTTTACACATGGCCAAACTTACCCTAGTTAAGAAAATTTCATAATCAAGTTCACCATGATCACTTGTATCATGAATTCTACACTTGGTGACTCTACCAAAGGTAAATAAACTCAAAGGATGTAATCTCTAGTTAATTTTTTTCCAAAGTTTCTCAACTTCCATAATGAAACAGTAGCTTGCACTAAACATTCACTTTACAAGATTTCTCCTTGAAATCAAGACTAATACAAATTTCAAAATGGCCCCTCCTTCTAGTGCCAAGTCATGTGTATGACGATGTTACTCGCAACAATAGGACAAATAAATTCTTCACAGACAAATGGCGAAGAGCCTATCCTTCTTGAAAGACTTAACCAAAGACAACCCTAGGGGGTTTGTATGATGGGATAAAGGTTGGATTAGTTCAATCCCAAGTCTCTGGTAGTTAGGTCTTGACAGTACTAGGTTCGCTTCAAGGTATGATGTGATATTGCTGTTAATATCAAAAGCAACATGTTTGTTTGAAATCATATGTATTAGACACTGAATTTTTACTTAGATCATAAAATAATATCATTAAATCAAAAGATTTGAAATAATATTTCATAAATATCAACAATTTTTGCTATCACTTAAGTAGATTTAGCTTTAATCATTCAACAATTTCATAGGAAACAAAATATTTTCAATAAATTTCCATTCATTCATCTATTTTTTGAAACATTTTCTAGAATTTAAACATGTCTATTCTAAAATAAAGCATAAAAATACTAAAAATTAAAATTTCTCCATGCATACCCCAAAGAATTAACCGAATCAAAGAAAACCGCTTTATACTTCACTAGATTGCTTTATAGCTACATATAAACTGGTGTGAGCTTTTAAAGAGAGGGGTTTTAGTTTGGACACCGAGTAGGTTCTGCATTCACCCTTAAATGACACAACACATAGTCTTGTTCAACTAAACTAATAAAACCAACTACAAAGATTCATGAGATAGGTAGCTATCAAATTGGCTTCAATGTTGATTAATATCTGTGTGCATACAAGTTTTTAGACTAGAATGATTTAGAAAATAGGAAAAAAGAGCAAACCTTAGAGAAGTTTTGGCTCTTTCGACATCCACAAATTCTGAATTTAACTTAAAAAGAAGTATCCTCTAGCCTTTTATAGAAGTAAGGTACATATAGGATAAGAAAAATACATGAGAGGAAATCCAAGGGATGAATCACATCAAGGCATGTGGAATTTAGTGACTGGTAAGAGAATTGCAATTGAAGTCAACGAAGGTCAACTCCAATCACACATTGAAGCACTTTGGGATTTAATATTTTTTTATTTTCACCAGGAAAATAACTTGAATCAAGATAGTGTGTAGGAGCTTTCCCATATATTCAGAATGATTACTTTATCACCCTGTTCCTACACTCTTTTCTACTCTAGGATTTCTACTCTCAGGAATGGGCCCTCTACCTTATAACCTCCCAGAGTATGCAACCCCATCTGGATATAATTCTATCCGTGATTCAAATTTTCCTGACCATTCATACCCGAACTTT
>VDFB02058242.1:330540804-330555804 GCA_007258455.2 Sequoia sempervirens
TGGAAATAGAATGTTATTAAGAGGTGGAGACGTTTTCTGTAGCTCCATATAAGATTAAATGAAAAAATATTTGAAGATTTAAGTATCTTATTATATACCCAATAAATTTCATGATGATAATTGGTCAAAATTCTGTCAATGTTCTGTTTAAATCATATTACATGTGATTACTTCATAGTATAATGTCAATAAAAGGCATAGCAGTCAAAAAGTTGATGCCAAAGACAAAATAAGACAGAGTAATTCATGAAAGAATAAGTCAGAATAAGACAGTCAAACCCTTCATGCCATAAACATAAATGATTTTTAAAGATTCCAAAATGTAATCAAACACCATCTAACCCAACAAAAATCCACTATTGAACAAACAATTTTGCAGGTGAGAGAGGTGGATCAAATTTGTATTGGTCACATGTAAACTCTACACGACTTGATATGAGGAAACAGTACATGGCATGACTATATATATATGTGTGTGTGTGTGTGTGTGTATGTATATATGTATATATGTATGTCTATAGTTTGATAAGAATATGACAAAACAAGATAGAATAATTCATGAGGGATCATTTTTCTATCAGTCGACAGTCACATGTAAATAGAAATTATTACAGTCAAACCCTTCATGCCATACACAAAAATGATTTTTAAAGATTCCAAAATGCAATCAAACACCAGATTCTTACCAGATATATATATATATATATATATATATATATATATATATACAATCTGCTATGATGAAACCCTACACATTCTTATCAGATTATATATATATATATATATACAATCTGCTATGATGATAACATACACATTCTTATCAGATTATATATATATATACACAATCTACTATGATGAAACCCTACACATTCTTATCAGATTATATATATATTTATATATATATACAATCTGCTACGATGAAACCCTACACATTATTAAAGACGAATTTAGAATATAACTATGATATGATTAAAAAAGGGGTTATGCTGATGTTATTATATTTGATGTATGGTATAATGCTGCTATTATAATCTTTGATTTATGATGAATGCAGGTGAAAAAAATGTAACTACGATATGATTAAGTAATGGATAATGCTAAGTTGAACAACTCACTGAAAGAAAAATTATTGGTATGCTTGAAAATAATGTAAACACTAAGTACATAAATATAAATATTTAATGTAACTATGATATGATTAAATAATGCTAAGTTGAATAGTTGAGTGAAAGCAAAATTATTTGTATGCCTGAAATTAATGTAAACATTGAGTACATAAATATAAAAGATTATATTGAACAATGAAATAGACAACATAAATGTAAACATTAAGTCTAATAATAATGTAAACACTGAATGTATTGAATAAATAAAACATTATGCCTGATAAATATAAAAGAGTATATTGAATAATGAAACAAACAACAAAAATGTAGAACAGTATGGCTGAAAATAATGTAACCAATGAGTACTTAAATAGAAAAGATATTATTGAATATTGAAACAAATGTAACTAGTGAGTACTTCAATAGAAAATATTAACCATGAATATTGTAACAGACAACATAAATGTAAAACAAAGAGGGTGAAAATAATGTAAACACTGAGTACATAAATATAAAAGAGAATATTGAATAATGAAATAGACAACATAAATGTAAATCCAGTATACTGATAAATAAAAACATGAATTTACTTATTCTGGGTGTACTGACCTGAATAAGCTCCCTTTTAAGAGGAATGTGCAGAAGTTTCCATAGTAATCTATGAAGTCTATAGAGGATATTCAGTGAAAGAAGGGGGGAATTCGTGATGAAAATGATTGTGGAAATTCCCTCTTAAAACTTCATCCGAATGGGTAAATTGAATGCATTGAATTGTGGTGGGTGAGTTTCAAATTTGATTTTTTTGTGGGAAACAATCTATCATTTCATTTTGCAGTGGCCATCTATGCCTGAGTTTTTCCGTGGCCTTTAGGAAATCAATTTTATAAATGGTTTAATTGTCAAAATAGGTGGCTCTATTAAATTCAGTAAGACATATGAATTATACTATGTTTTTTGGTATATTAGGGAGCCTTACACCATTAACTGTTTATGTAGGTACCAGAAGTAGATGGATTTAATGCATGAATATATCAAGGGATGTGTGGGTGATTGTGCAACTGATAGCTTATAAAGTTGTTCAATGTTTTGTATTATGTCAGAATGTTGACCATTAACTGTTTATAATGTTTTAAATTATGTGACACTGTGCACCATTAACTGTTTATGTATACATGTAAATACAATGCACTAGAAGCTTTAAGCCACTTGCATGGAGTGGTTATTGTAAACATCATTGTACCTTTTTTAATTCATAAATGACTTTATTTTGTGCAAGTTGACTTGTGTTGAAAACATAATTGTACCAATATATGTTTAAATGTTTTTTTTTGTTGGTTGGTTATAGACTAAGTAGTGAACATATATTGGTGTAATGTCGAATTTTTAATTGGCATAACTACAACATTTTAATGACTAAAATGTAAATGGATATTGGGGGGACAGGTGAACGAGGAGTGAACGGAAATTGGATCATGAACGACAATTGGGGGTTTTCCCCTAGCTTTGTCTTCTTCAAATAGGATACGCCTTTGGTGTAAATAAAATATTATAAATACTAATGTTTGTATGTATGTATGTCATGTATACATACATATATTGGTAGATATACATGCATGTTATACACACTTACACACATATGAATTTCCATATGTATGTATGTACATGTATTATACATACATACATACATACATATAGTAATTCATATACATATATATGTATTTATGTATGTATGTATGTTGTATGCATGCATGTATGCATACATAGAGAAATTGCTTGTATGTATGCATGCCATGTGTAGGATAGACAATATATAATCAATTCAATGTATTTTTTTTCATACATATCTTGATTTCCTTCAGTACCATTTCCATACATACATATCATTCCACCTATCATCCTTACTTTACAATTGGTTTAAGAATGTTTAATTACCTATTCCACTTTCATAGACACATAGACATACTTGGCCAAAAGATAGGTGCATGAACCCTCAATAGTGGAGTGTATGACATCCTCCAATATATGGAACTTGTAGAATTACATATATATTTGGTAGAGATATAGAAATTAATGATCCATATAACCTTGTTCATTTAAATTCAAATGAATTGGATGTATTCTTTAGTTGATCTTCAATTACTTTCACAAGTATTAAAATGTTGTTTCAATTTATATCACAATGCTAGTTGAAGTTATATATAAATATCATAATGTTGTAATAGAAAAAGGGCTCTAAATATTAGTATCATTTTATTGTTTCAAGTTATATATATAACCCCTAAACTAATTATATATTTATAGTAATTAGTTTACATGATCACCTAAGGGTTGTGAGACTTAGAATTGGGGGTATGATAGTATAACATGCATTGCTCATTATATATAGTTGAGGATAGGAGTAGACAACTGGAGCCCCACTTAATAACAATATAAGGCCCAATTTTGTTTGCAAAAAAATTGTATGTATATATATGTATATAATTTGTTAACATGATCACCCAAGGGTTGTAAGAGTTAGAATTTGGGATATTATATTATAACATGCATTACTTGTTTCATTGCACACATACCCTTGTTCATTTGTAATCAACTAAATTAGATGGATGGTTAGTTTGTTCTTCAATTATACTCACTCTTATGTGTATGAAAATGTTGTTTCAATTTGTATCATTCTTTTATTTGTAGGAGTTAGAATTGGGGATATGATAGTATAACATGCATTTCTTGTTTCATTGCACTCATAACCTTGTGCATTTACAATCAACTGAATTAAGTGCATGTTAGTTTGGTCTTCAATTACACTCACTCTTACAATTATGAATATGTTGTTTTAATTTATATCATTCTTTTCTTTGTAGGAGTTAGGATTGGGTATATGATTGTATAAAATGTATTGCTTGTTTTATTTCACTCATACCTTGTTCATTTACAATCAACTAAATTAGATGCATGGTTAGTTTTTTCTTCAATTAAACTCACTCTTACATGTATGAATATGTTGTTTCAATTTGTATCATTCTTTTCTTTGTAGGAGTTAGAATTGGGGATATGATATAGTATAACATGCATTTCTTGTTTCATTGCACTCATACCCTTGTTAATTTATAGTCAAGTGAATTAGATGCATAGTTAGTTTGTTCTTGAATTATTGTGCTCTTACATGTATGAATATGTTGTTTCAATTTGTATCATTCTTTTCTTTATAGGATTTACGATTGGGGAAATTATAGTATACCATGCATTGCTTGTTTTATTGAACTTGTACCCTTTTTCTTTTACAATCAACTGAATTAGATGCATGGTTAGTTTGTTCTTAAACTACACTCAATATTATATGCATGAATATGCTGTTTCAATTTGTATTGATTTCTTTTATTTGTATGATTTAGAATTGGGGATATGATAGTATAACATGCATTGCTTAATTCATTGCACCCATACCCTTTTTCATTTATAATCAACTGAATTAGATGCATGGTTAGTTTATTCTTCAATGACACCCACTCTTACATTTATGTATATGTTTTTTTAATTGGATATGATATAGTTTAATATATTATTCTATCAAATTTATCATTGTCAGGATGTAATCCTTCCAAACTCTTCAAAATATGGCATGCATTAGTGGTGTGTCCAAATGTTCTATGATACACACAATAGGATGCATTTTTAATCTTATTTTAGTATCTCTTCGTTCATGAATGGGTGGTAATGTAATGAATCCCAATTGTAAAAGTGTAGATAAATTATTGTAGTCTCAGAAAAAGGATGTAGGGTAGGTAATAAACCTTTTTTGATAGCATCATGAATTTTTTATGGTGCAAATAGTGGAGAAATTTTTTGATTTAAAGGTGGAGGACCCTGGTAACCTATTCCTTTTATTTCTTTAGATGGTATTTTTTCCAAAAGGGAATGGATTTCATGTTCATTCTTTATAGATCACATCCTTGTTTTTTCAAGATCTTAAAGGATTGTTCATAGCATTGTTTTAAGCTAATAGGTGTGTCGATAACTTTGTTTTCGTAGGATGGAGGATCACTGGGTGGTATGGGCTCATCACATTTGTTATTGATAGGTTCTTCCATGTGCCTAGGTTGAAGGATGGATTGTAAACCACTTTCCCTATGCAATGTGTAAAACATTTCAAGTGGTGGAATGATTGGTGTTGCTAATTATTGGTATGGGTGATTAGGCCATTATGTTCAATGATAAAGGACCACATTGTTCTCAAGGTTAGGGAAGGTATTGTTTATGAATTCATTCATGATTTCCTCCTCTTGTCTCAATTTATCTTCATTAAGGAGATACACATTGGACTTGATGGAGGAATATGAACTTCATCATTAGAATTAGAGTAATTTCCTAACACACTACATGAAAAATCAACCAAAGATTTCAAGTAACTAAAATTTTTACAAAAACATTTAGCTGTTATGACAATATTATTTTTGCAATGAGATTCAAAGTGTTATATCACATTGAACTAAAAATTTGAAAGTAGATCCAAAAAAAGAACACAGAGACAAAGGTCTAACAAAAGGGTATGTGAAAGATCATGATGGGCCAAAAAGTGGCGATATGATGGGTATGTGGCTAACGACTTTTTTTTAACCCAAAATTGATGAAATGAAATGGGTTTTTAAAGAAGATTCTCAACTTTCCACCAATATAAATTATGCTTTACTTTGAATTTAATAAATAATTGTTGTTCATTTTCTATTTGAATTACAACTAAAGTCCTAATTGATAGGCTAATTGAAAAACATCTATAACTTTCAAACAGTATCATATTTTTTGAATCTGAAACATGTGTCACATTCTATGCTTCACATGTACTATAGGATTTAAAAAATAAAAATTGAATTTCATGAAGTTTTGACCAAGTTAAGGTGGTTAGACATACAGGTTTTTATATTTTTTAAAAGGTGTAATAAAAATTCATAATTAATTATTTACATGGAAAAAAATTACAAAAAATATGCATCATATTGGGACATGAGTCCTCTACTTATATCTAAAATCTTATAAAAAATATTATCATTTTATTGTGGTTAGGGTGGTCAGAAAAACACCTACTTCTTATTTTTTCCACTGAAATTTAAAAGTAATGCATTGAAATTTCAAAATTTCACCAAATAGATATTTAAAAAAAAAACCTAGTAGTTTAGAAACTACATTCAATTTGCTATAGATTCTATTCTTACATATTTTTGAAATAATATAGATAACTTATTCAAATTTTTACGTCAAGTTTCCTAACTCTGATTTTTCTGAATTTTTTGCCACTAAGGGCCTGCTTTTTCTATGATGATCTTGCACATTCCCAAAAATATTAAACAAATTTAGCTAGACCAAGTCACTTAGGGTGACTCTATCCTATACTATTTTCTACAAATTTCAAAGTCTAAGTGTTTGTGATATTATTTTGAGGTTCTTGTTCTGTGTGTGTAGGTGTGGTAGTGAATATTTTTCAAAAAAATGACCAATTTGTGATTATGTAATGCAAAATGCAACTATACAACAATTTTGAAAATTTTCATGCAATAAAGTATAATTGCAAATGCAAATTATAGATCTAAAATATATCAATTGATTGATTCTAATATGTAAAATATAAAAAATGATGATTTTTTATATATGTTGTCACAAAATAATACAAATTTTGAACTATATGCAAGGTACCTAAATGGATGGAACATGAACAATTTGAGATTTTATTTAAGACCTAAAGTAAATTATATATGCACTTTGAATGTTCATCTAACCTATAATAGGTGAAATTAACCCTATTTCAACCTATGATGCAATATGATATGTAATTTTTTAGATTTTTATGGTTTTTATGATGTAAAAATGAATGCTTAATTGAACAATGCAAAAACAAAACAATATTAACCCTAGATATAGGGTGATATGCTTCAGTTTGAAAAATACAAAACAATACAATACTAACCCTAGATCTAGGATGTTATGCTTCAGTTTGAACAATGCAAAACAATACAATACCAACCCTAGATCTAAGAATATATGCTTCAGTTTTTAGAAGGTTTATAATGTTAATGTGTTTGGTTCACCAAAATAATAAGGTGGAAAAGTGAAACCCTTAGACTCCACCTTGTGATTTCACAAGGGCTTACTTTTCCACAATGGTATGTGTGGTGCCTCTTATCATTAAATTCAAGATTGACCAGGATATGAGATTGACTTGAAACTTGAAAGGTGAGCCAACCAATCCTAGGATCTAAATTTAAGTACTTGTAAATTTATTTTGTATGGAATGCAATTATATGACTAACAAATTATGCCAATAACCTGTTTTGATGCAAAACCAGTAAATCTAGAAATTCATAGACAAATTTAATTTTTGGAAATAGACTAAACAATTTTTTGTGCTCTTGGAATATACATTTGGAGCTGACTTTGAGGGACCAAGTCACCTAAGGTAACTATCTCCTAGTAACTAAAAATGATATCTGATTTCATAATCCTCTAGAGTCTAATTTGAGCTTTCTTTCTTTGTGAACCATAGTTGGATCTTCATTGGATGCTGAGATAACTGAGTTTTTGTATGTTGTCAAGTTGTAGGGTTTGAATGCAATAATGGATAAATGAGTTTCAATCTTCCTCTAAAATTATTCAACTTGTAACCAACACATTCAAAGAGAGAGGAAGGGTTGTGCTATATAGCGGATTACCTCAGTCAAACCCCATATTGGTGTTTCCACCTCCACAATTGCCAATGAAAGAGATATTATCCTTTTAAGGGATAGAAGCTAAATGAGGAAAAATGATGTATAAAAAATGGGTACAACTCAACACACATATATGATTCCTTGTAGGACTAAATTTATACAAACCTCCTGAAGGTTTGATTGCAAATTGGCTTAAATTTCTTAGAAGACCTACAAGGGTTAGTCCTCACAAACAAAATGACAAAATAAACATGAACAAACTAACATAAAACTTGACATGATGCTTCAATATTGAAATGTTGCAACAAACCTTCTCTTGACTGCTCTTGACTTGATAACAATTCTTTGATCACCAAATACTTTCAATAATTTCCACATCTTCTTGTTAGCCTTCAAATGGTGAAATGACTAGGTATTTATAAACTAATTTTAATTTATTGAAAATTAAATCCCAATAGCTAATATTTGACATTTGAAATTAAAATAACAATTTTCTACTATTGACATATTAAATTTTGGAGACAAAATAGGGGAGACCAATTCTCCTAGGGAAACTTTTTCCTAACCCTATTTTGTGGGATGTAAAGTGTTGGGAGAAAAATATTAAATGTTTTCTTTGGTTTTACAAATGGGTTTTCTTGATAAATTTATAAATGGGCCATGGAATGCATAATTAAGGACATCAGATATATAATTAGGTCCATGCACTAAGGAGGGAGAAAAATCTAGTGTGAAATTTTCAATGATGACAATTTACGATGTACATCCATCAATTAAATTAGATAATTCATTATTACCCTCTTATGGGTTGGAAATTGATGCTGAGGGTAGGGAATTTGAAAGAAACACAAAGTTTTAAGGCTAATAATGATTCACTCTCAACCTTCCAACTAGCTACTAGTATGGAGATAAGGCCTCAATAATGCACCAAATGACTTATTTGCTTTCCTTATGGACCCAAATCCTAGGAATGCTATTAAGAGACACAATTACACTTGTATTAAATGAAATCAAAGCCCCAAACCTCTTTTTTGAACAAAATCCACTTTTCCACCTTAATTAGGCCTTCTAGCCCAACTAGGCCTCTAGCGAAGGATTTTTTACTTTTCTCTCAAAATTTCCAAAGGACCCTCCAATATAATGACTGATTAAGATGTGTTTTATGATGAAAAAAACATATCAAATCCCCGATGGCACTTGTTTCAGAACACACCAACCAAAATCTGTTGTTTCCTCAAAAACTAGGCCTAATTAGCCCTCTTTTTCAAAGCAACCCCTCTCTAAACTTAACCCCTAACCATGAAACTTTCAAAAGTCTTTTAAAATGTCTCAAAACCAAATATTCCAAGTTTTTAGGCTTCTATGACACCCCTAACATGCTCAAACTCAAAACCCTCCTTAAATTGCCTCAAAACTAGGGCTTTTTAGTTACTCACCTTCCAAACACTTCTAGAACTCTCTCTTTGACTTTTCACCATTAGATCAACATAATAAATCAATAAAATCTCAAAAAAACACCCCTTATTAAGGTAGATCTCCTGCTGCTATACCTTAGCACCCATTTTCATGCACTTTTCCCTTTGACAACTCGGTGTACACCTTGATATTCCTCTTTCTTGCACATTAGTTTGTCAAATCTATAAAATACATGTTAGGAATGATCCATTTCACAGGTCACAGTAGCATTTTACCTTGAAATGGATCAATCATCCATGAAAAACCTTAAAATTAGTGAAAAATCTACACTTTCTTGAGGATAGTCAACAATATAATACAAAGAACTGATTATAAACGTGTATCAGAACATGAAAGGGATTAAATACATGTAGATACAAGTACCTAAACCATCCTACTAAACAAATCTTCAATAGAAATCAATAAATCATCAAAAGAGCACAAGAAAAATGCAAGAAAATGTTGTTTTTTGATGTAGGAGCATCCAGTGGTGTAAGGGCAATCTTGCATCACCCAAAAATACTTAAATTTCAAGTTTCTCAGTTTTTAGATGTTTTTAAATTTTTAGATACCCTTTTATTCATAATGAAATTCCCAATTTACGGTTTTTATTTTCTATTCCTAGGTTGAAATATATTGCAGTTTTAGTTTCCTAGATTTGCACCTAAAAATCTTCTGAGTTGGATTTGAGGAACTTAGAGCTCCCGAAATGGCCCTGAAACTTTCCAAAATTGGCATAGCCAATTTTGAGCGTGTTCTTGACTTCGAGACCTTTCCAACGGTTCAAACAGTTCGTGAATCGAGCCCCGAATCAAAAGTTATGGCCCCGGAAGTTGGCGCACTTTCTAGAAGATACAATTGCAAATGTTCTTTTGAAATTTGAACTTCAAGTTGTAATTTTTGGTGCCAAACTGCCTAAACTCAAATTTTAATGTTGTTTTGGCTCCAAACTAAAGAGGAGCTCTATTTATGGGTGGGTTTCTAATTTTTTTGGGTAACTTTTTTGGGACAAGTTCGCATATTGCGAAAGGGTTATTCTATAGTTTTCTGTAACTTGCATGTGTTGTAGAACTTGGGGATTTGAGATCCTCTGCATGTAAGAAGCTCCATTTTCTGAATAATAAAATTATTCTCTTGTTTGTGGGTTACTTTACGTGTCTCGGGCTACTCCCTCATCCAAGTGGTATCCAGGCCGGGTTTTCTTAGCGAAGTGATGTGGGCAGTCGCCCGATCGTGAGAGCTATTGGATTCACACACGGACCCGTGGTTGTGGAGTCCGAGGAGTCAAGAAGATGCCTCAAGAGTGATTCTGGTAAGTGGTAGTGCTAGGAGTTAATTAGAGGCAGCAGAATCTTTGGTGGAAGAGATGCAGCAGCCCACCAGGAGAGCAGATTGATGTGTTACAAAGAGTAGTTGGGGAAAGAGAGGGTTAAACCCGAGGGAGAAAAGTGAGGATGAAGGAGAAGAAGGTTCAAATGTAGAAGATGAAGAAGAAGCAATTGATCAAAACCAAATGCGGCTAATAAGGGCCATTTCAAATATCAGGAAGAGACCTAGAGAAGTCCCCAGTTATTCCGGAAGTCTGAACCCAAAAGAGTTGATCAACTAGATCAATGAGCTAGAAGAATATTTTGAGTATGGGGAAATAGAGGACCCAGAGCTAGTTAAGTTTGCAAAAATGAAGCTAAAGGGCCATGCGGTGTTGGTGGAAAAGAGGTCTAGTTGAAAATAAGTGAAGAGGAAAAGTCAAGATCACGGATGGGATTGCATGGTAGAAGAAAGCGATTCATCTTAGGAGACTTCTGAGAGTTAGATCATTGCTTGAAAGGGTGAAAGGGTTGAAGCAAGGGAAGCGAGATCTGTGAAAGAATATCTTGAATATTTTTCACATGATAATCATCGAATAGGTCACACAAAGGCCAATAGGAGAAGGTAGCCCAATATCTTAATGGAGTTCGTGAGCGCCGAGGAGGAGTTAAGCCTAGTCGGAATGACCACCATTGAGGATGTGTCGGTTGCTTTGAAGGTGGAGAAGTTGAACAAAAGGTTGATGGCAAGAAAAAGGGCCGAGGAGATTAGCGGAAGACGGGAAGCGAAATGATGATGAAAAGAAAAATGAAGATGTGGGTACCAGCGAGCCAAGAATGACAACTTCTACGTCCTTGTATTCCGAGCGATTGGTGGTGATCAAAGAGGTGAAGAGGGGCGAGGGAGATATGGACAAGGATCACGGAAGAGGTGGTTTTGAGGAGAGCGTGTTTCGGTGTGGCGAAGAGGGCATGAGCCTATGAATGTAAAACACCAAGGAAGGCCGGACAAAAGGCTAGAAGGTGCGTGGAAGGTTGCACAGCAAATGAGGAGGCCAATCGAAGACATTGGATGATCTTTGAAAGGAGAAACCCTAGTGATTAGGGGAGGCCTAGTGGTGAAGAAAAGGAACGAGCGGAGGAAGAATCTATTTCGCACAAGGTGCAAGTGTGAAGAGGAAAATGTTGTGATGTCATTATTGATGGTGGGAACAGCGATGTCGGTGTGGAGGAGATGGTCTGAAGTCAAAGCTGAAGAGGAAAGGCACCCGCTTGTTAGGTATCCGGATTGCCTAGTTGTAGAAGACCACAAAGTTTTGGTCAATGAGTATTGCCTAGTAAAGTTCAAGATCGAGAGCTACCATGATGAGGTACTTTGTGATATCATCCCCATGGATGCATGTCACATGTTGTTGGGGAGGTCATGGTAGTTTGATAGGTGAGCTATACATGATGACCATGCAAAAATTTATTCCTTGACAAGGATGGGGTTAAAATCACAAAGTTGCAGAAAACCCACTGGAGGAGACGAAGAAAAGGTATGCAATAGTGCTAGAATTTGTTATGTAGATGGAAGAAAAATTTAGAGGCATGAAGCATGGTAGTAGTGGTATGCATTGATTCTAGAGGTGAGTAGGAGGGATGGTAGAAAGGTTCGGAAAGAAGTTTCACAGGATATTTGGATGAGTTTGAGGACCCAGCACGGGTAAATGTACGAGGGTTTACCGTAATAGGAAGGTCAGTCATCAGTTGACGATTCACGGAGCCAGTTTGTCAAATAAGGCATCTCATAGAATGACTCCAGCAAAAAATGAGGAGTTGAATAGACAAGTTCAAGAGTTGTTGAGAAAGGGTTTGATACGTGAGAGTTTGAGTCCATGTGCAGTACCTGCAGTACTAGCACCAAAGAAGGATGGGGGGTGGAGGATGTGTATAGATTCCTGAGCCATAAACAAGATAACAATCAAGTACAGATTTCCCCTGCCAAGAATGGATGACCTGATGTACTGTTTGAGTGGAGCTGCGGTACTTCCCACAAAGATTGATGAAGAGTGGATATCACGGATCAGTTCGAGAGGGAGATGAATGGAAAGGCGCAGCCAAGAGACCAAAGAGGGCCTGTATGAGTGGTTAGTCATGCCTTTTGGGCTAACCAATGCACCGAGCACATTCATGCGGCTCATGAACGAGGTACTAAAAGAATTTATGAGAAGTTTTGTTATTGTGTATTTAGATGATATTTTGATTTTTAGTAAGACGTTGGATGAGCATCTGATGCATCTTCAGAGAGCGTTTGAGAAGTTAAGAGAAGAGAAATTGTTGATTAATCTGAAGAAGTGCAGTTCTGTGAAGAGGGAGTTAGTGTACTTGGGGTTTGTTGTCTTAGAAAAAGGCCTCAAGATGGACCTAGAGAAGGTGAAGGATATTCTGGAATGGCCTACCCCAAGAACTGCTACCGAGGTGAGATATTTCCATGGTTTGGCTAGTTTTTATAGAAAGTTCATTAGAAACTTCAGTAGTATTTGTGGACCCTTGACTGAAACAATGAGAGAGGATAGAAAAGAATTCAATTGGAGCACTAGAGCGGCAACAAGTTTTGAACTTTTGAAGTAGAAGGTGACAAAGCAACCTGTTCTAGCCCTCCTAGATTTCAACAAGGTGTTTCAGGTGGATTGTGATGCCAGTGGTTGTGCCATTGGAGCAGTATTGAGCCAAGAAGGTAAGCCCATTGCCTATTTCAGTGAAAAGTTAAATGTTGCCAAGAGAAAGTATTCTGTATATGATTAGGAGTTTTATGCAATAGTTCAAGCATTAAAGAAATGGAGACATTATTTGTTGCCGAAGGAATTTGTTCTATATACTGATCATCAGGCCTTGCAGTACCTAAATAGTCAGGGAAAATTAAATCAGAGGCATATGAAATGGGCAGAGTTTTTGCAGAGTGATACCTTTGTTTTGAAACATAGGAGTTGGAAGTCAAATAGGGTTGCAGGTGCCTTAAGTAGGAGGCATACATTGATGATAAAGATGCAGATTGAAGTGGTTGGGTTCAATGAACTTAAGACACTATATGCAAAAGATCCTGATTTTGCAGAAGCTTGGAAAGCTTGCAAGGAACCTGTTACAGTGGACAAGACAAGGTGGTTGGATTTCATAATACATGATGGCATGTTATTTAAGGGAAGTCAATTATGTATCCCGAGGAGTTCCATGAGGGAGAAACTAATAAAGGAGAAGCATAGTGGAGGAATGGCAGGACATTTTGGTCAGGATAAGACCATTGCCATTATAAGTGAACATTACTATTGGCCTCAGTTGTCACAAGATGTGAAGAAGTTTGTACAAAGCTGCAGGGTATGTTAGATGGCTAAAGGAGTGAGCCAGAATATAGGCTTATATCAGCCCTTACCTGTACCAGAGAGGCCATGGGAAGATATAAGTATGGACTTTGTTCTTGGTTTTCCAAGGACACAACGAGGGAATGATTCAGTCTTTGTGGTGGTTGATAGGTTTTCAAAGATGGCACATTTCATTCCATGTCAGAAGACCCATGATGCAGTCCACATTGCTGACTTGTTCTTCAAAGAGGTGGTGAGGCTACATGGTTTGCCAAAGAGTATTGTTTCAAATCGTGACACCAAATTCGTGGGGTACTTTTGGAGGACCTTGTGGAAGAAGCTGAAGACAAAGTTGAAGTTTAATTCTGCACACCATCCACAAACAGATGGGCAGATAGAGGTTGTTAACAGGAGTCTGGGTAACCTACTGAGATGTTTGGTAGAGATAAACCCAAGGGATGGGACTTAATCTTACCCCAGGCAGAATTTTCTTACAGCAGCAATTTTGTCCATGAAGCAGTGAATCCTTGTTCAGTTATTATCGTGAGTAGCCAGGTACAGCTCGAATTGAGGAAGATGGACCAAGAGAAGAAAATAAGTCTTGAAGGCAGAGATTTTGCAAAACACATCAAAGATAGCGGCGAGAGGTAAGAACATATTATCAAGATGAATATCGATATAAGGCTAAAGGCCCGGATCGAGGAAGAGGGAGGTATAAGAGGTTTGGTTGGAATTGTGGGAAAGAAGGACTTGAGATTCATAATTTTGGGCTGGATTTTGCGTTGGAGTGCGAACAGGTGCGTGAGATTCAACATTTTGTGTTCCAGCATTTCGATTTGATAGAAGAGTATCATGAAGGTGGAGCAAACACCGGCCAGCCGGGATGATATGGCATTCAGCCACCTACGCCGGAGAAAGGAGGAGATTGAAGCAATCGCCGATAATTAAAATTAATAAGGAAGAGTATGCGAGAAGCGGGCATTATGAAGAATATCTAGTGAAATGGAGAGGAGCCTATGGAAGATTCATCACAGTTATCTAAGGCAGAGGTTGACCGTTTGGGTTTTTCCTCAACCATTTGAGATGTGACATGGTCACTTCT